>VZTM01016868.1:17659-32821 GCA_013400555.1 Jacana jacana
GAGTTGGGATTGTTTAGTTTGAGGAAGAGGAGGCTGAGGGGAGACCTCATCCCTCTCTCCAACTGCTTGGAAGGCCATTGCCGAGAGGTTGGTGCTGGTCTCTGCTCAGGGCTCAGAAGGAGAGGGCATGGCTTCCAGCTGCAGCAGGGGAGGGTTAGGCTGGCCAGGAGGAGAGAATTCTGCCCCAAAAGAGTGGTCAGAGCCTGGAAGGGGCTGCCCAGGGAGGGGGGGGGAGTCCCCATCCCTGACTGTGTTTCAGAGCAGATTGGATGTGGTGTTGAGGGATCTGGTGTAGGGGAGAACTTGTAGAGTGGGGCTGATGGTTGGACTGGATGATCCCAAGGGGCTCTGCCAACCTGAATGATTCTGTGATTCTATGTCACGGCAAAGATGAGGTAAGTCTTAAAAAGAAGGCATTCAGCCCCGTTTTGGGCCTGATTTTAAGGGTGTAGCAGCACCCCAGACCTGGCAGCCCAGCGGAGGAGAAGGACTCCTGCACCCTGCGGCGCGGCCACTGCCCCGTGGCCACTCAATGCCCTCCCTTATCCTCAAAAGGGCAGATTTTTCAAAAGGCCCATTGATTTTGAGGTGTTTGTTTCCAAGCTCCTGGGTACCCGAAGCTCTTGCTTCAGACAACTGGGCTGTGCCTGGGCCTCCATCGATAGCTCGGGTCCTGCAGCCCCCAGAGCTGGTGGCCCCACGGAGGAGCAGCACAGAAGCCTCAGAGGGGGCATGAAAAGCTGAGCCCTGATCCCAGGCTGGTCCAGGGGCTCCCACCTTCCCCCCTTGGCACCCTTGCTCTCTGCCAAGCCCTTACCTGGGGGTGCAGGGTGCCCAGGAGAGCGTCCAGCTGCACGTCCAGGCTGCGGCTGCCGATGTTCACGGAAGCTTCCAGGATCTGGCAGAGGCTCTGCTCAGAGGGAGACCGGGTTGCAGTTAGAATCATGGAAGAGTTTGGGTGGGAAGGGACCTTGAAGATCTTCCAGAGCCACCCCCTGGCCCTGGGCAGAACCTGCTCCTGTCCCTAAACCTGCCAAGAACTTGTCATAGAGTCATGGAATGGTTTGGGTGGGAAGGGAATTTAAAGCCCCCCCAGTGCCACCCCCTGGGCAGGGACACCTCCCACCAGCCCAGGGGGCTCCAAGCCCCCTCCAACCTGCCCTTCAACCCCTCCAGGGATGGGGCAGCCACAGCTTCTGAGGGCAACCTGGGCCAGGCTCTCACCACCCTCACCCCAAACAAGTTCCTCCCCACAGCTCACCCCAATCTCCCCTTTTTCACCTTAACACCCTGCCCCCTCCTCCTAGGGCTCCCCTCCCTCACCCAGAGTCCCTCCCCAGCTTTCCTGGAGCCCTTGGAGGGACTGGAAGGGGCCACCAGAAGGACACAGGGGGCTTTCTGGGCCGCCAGCACAGGTTGCCAGCCCATGGCCAGCTTTTCTCCCCCCAGCACCCCAGGTGCTTCTCAGCAGGGCTGTTCTCCATCCCTCCACCCCCTGTCCTTTCACCACGATGCAGGGAGAGGGATTCTGGTTTGGAGAAGTCAATAGGACTGGGGAAAGGTCCTTGGCCAGTGACACCAGCACCCGGAGCCGCTTACCTTGGATATGTAGAAGGCCTCTGTGTGCTTCTTGTAGAGGGCGAGGATGCCCGGAATCAGCTTTGGGAGCTGCTCCTCCAGCTTTTCACTGGGCATCAAGTAACTCATTGGTCCCAGAGCCTCCACCACGGCCAGTCTCAGCTGCGGAAGAGAGATCCCCACCTTACTGGTGTGGTCATACCCTGGGGCACCTAGGGCCACCACCTCTGCTGCCACAGAGCTGCTGCTCCTGGTGCTTCCAGGAGCCTCCCAGCCCCAGTGGGGACAGCATTTCCCCTGGCTTTTGCCAATGTAAGCGCAAGGGGTGCTCAGCAGAGAAGGGGGACACCTAAACGTGTCACCCAGGCCATCTTCCAGCTGTGGCATGTGCCCAGGCTGTCCCCCCAACGGCAGTGGAGGCACCCCATGCTCTGCCTTCCAGCAGTGGGGACGGAGCCACCCGCTGGGCCCCCCTTACATGTGGGACCTGAGGGGACCTTCTGGGGGCCACCTCCTTAGAAAAGGGCACAGCCAAGGTGCTGCAAGGCAGATGCCAGACTAACAGCCCCCCTTCTCCCTCCCCTCCCCGAGGTCCCACCGTGTCCCCTCACCTTGGCTTCCCGGTGCTGCAGCCAGCTGTTGAAGAGCACTTCGTAGGCGCTGAAGATCTCGTTGGAGAAGGTGTCCTTCCTGACGGTGGGGTCCGGGGCCTTGTCCAAGTTGGCCAGGTACTCCTGGATGCTCTCACTGAAGTGCTGCAGGGCTGGGGGACAGATCTGGCAGTTCAGGGGTTGTTTATTTCTCCACGACACACAAGGCAGCCGTTGTTTCAGCCCCTCCAGAAAGCAGATGGCCCACGTGCTGCTTCACTGGGCAGCGGCTCAAGGGCTGGCAGACGCACGGGGACTGTCCCCACCATGGGGCTGAGAGACACCCTGAGCGGTGCCCTGGCACCCTGGCAGGTAGCCCTACCAGAGACAGGGGCTGCTTTGGGCTTCCTGGGCCAGGGCTGGCATAAACCAGCTGCAGGGATCCCCAGGATCTGCTTGTTTCTACCCGTTCGGTAGCAGCTGGGGTGGCCAAGAGTCACAGCCCCGTGGCCACTGGCAAGTCAACCCCACCTCAACAAGTTCTCCCAGTCCCTGGGCCAGCAAACATTGCGTGTGGGCACGTGTTCTTGCGAACTGGATGGGTGACAAGAGCCTTTTGGTGTTAAGGCAGGTCCTGTCTCAGAGGCAGGGCTCGGCCGTCTGCAGGGGGTACCCACCTTCCATCTCCCCCTACCTGAGGAAGCCTTTGCCATGGCTTCCTGGGGGTCCCAAAGGCTTTAGGAAGTCCCCAGGGCAGCCAAGGGACCACCTAATGCTGGGAGCAGGTCTCAGCTGACAGCCCAGACACGCTTCCAGTTGTCTTTTGGGACTGATCCCAGGGCAGATCACCCCGAAAAGCCTCCCAGCCCCGGGAGCTCCCGCACCAGACGCTGCTCTAGATGCTCAAGCACCAACCTCCCCGCTCCAGCCTCCGGGCAGCTTTGCCCAGGCAGCCCCAGGAAAGCCTGGCTCGCTATAAACCCTGCCTGGCCACCCCATCTGACCCCCAGCCCACCCCTCAGCTCCTTCCAGCCCCGTCCCTGGGACCCCTGGACACCGGAGCACACGTGCACAGACCCTGCTCCCCGTCCCTGCGCTGCTGGGAGCACGTCCCTTCACACACAGCAGGGCTCTTCCAGCTTCCCCACCCTTCGTTAGAGCCATTTCTTAACGAAGGAAGCCCAGAAGGACCCGGACAGGCTGGGGAGCTGGCCCTGTGTGAACCCCATGGGGTTCAGCCAGGTCAAGAGCAAGGGGGGACAACCCCCAGTCCCAGCCCCGGGTGGGGATGGAGGGATGGAGAGCAGCCCTGCCCAGAAGGGTTTGAGGGAGAAAAGCTGGCCATGGGCTAGCAACCTCCACTGGCAGCCTAGAAAGCTCCCAGTGTCCTTCTGGTGGCCCCTTCCAGTCCCTCCAGGGGCTCACAAGCCACGTCCTGCTCTAATGGGGTGAAGGAACATACAAGCACACACCCCCCAACACCCTGGTGCCCTGGGGAGGAGGTTTCCCCGCAGCAAGGGCGGCAGAAGCTGGGAGACTGAAGGAGAGGAGGGGTGCCATGGAGGAGCACAGCCTTTCTGGCACAAGGACCGCCCAGCCCCGTCCGAGGGGTGCCCACCCTCTGGGCTGGGGGACCCCAGCCATGCCTGAGCCCTCACCCCAATGGAATGGAGAGGCTGGCACGGCCCCTGAGGATGCCAGAGGACTGCAGGGCACGCCAGCTCCCTGGGTCACCATGACCTCCCTGCGCCCATGCTGTCACAGCCAGAGGAGGAAGCAGGTCTGAGGAGGAAGCAGGTCTGAGGAGGAGGAGGGAGAGAGGGGAAAGGGCCCGGGACCTATAGCCCCACACCAGGAGGGTATAGATTGCTTGCAGCCCGGTAGGATCCCAGCTGCTGAGTCACGCCGCGACCTCATCCCACAGCCAGATCCTCTCCATCACGTGCCTCCTCATCCTCACCAGCAGCTCGCAGGGAAAAGGGCTGCAAGCGCTGCCCTGGCTGCTGGGAGACACCCCAGTGACCCTCCTTCTGTCCCTAATGGGGGGGACAGGGTCCACATGCACCCCCCCACCCTGCTCCCCGTGGCTCAGGAGGGTGGGAAAGACACAGGGAAGGACGGACGGGTCCGACGCTGCTCCGTGGAGCGCGTGGGCAGGAAGGGTCTGGCAGGTCTTTGGGCAGAAACTCTGAGTTCTCATGGGTGCCCACCCACCTCAGAGGGGCTGGGAAGGTCCCCAGCTCACCCCTGTCCCACCCAGCACCTTCTCTGGAGCAAGGAGTGAAGTCCAGCCCCCAGGGAGACCCCACCTTCACCCCGTGCCCAGGCTGGAGGCCAAGCGCCCATCGTTAGGTTGAGTCCTCCTCAGCTCTGTCAAGAGGCTGGTCTCAAGGAAAGAGAGCATGTCCAGCCAAAAATGTCACCTGGAAGTCCTCCCCCAGCCTAAAGCCAGGCGGATGTGAGGGCAAGGGGTGATGTTGTGCCTGGCTCTGCCCCAGTTTGGTGTTATTTAACAAAAAAAAGCTTGCAGCCAGGAGCCAAGGGCAGCACCACTNGAGACACCCTGAGCGGTGCCCTGGCACCCTGGCAGGTAGCCCTACCAGAGACAGGGGCTGCTTTGGGCTTCCTGGGCCAGGGCTGGCATAAACCAGCTGCGGGGATCCCCAGGATCTGCTTGTTTCTACCCGTTCGGTAGCAGCTGGGGTGGCCAAGAGTCACAGCCCCGTGGCCACTGGCAAGTCAACCCCACCTCAACAAGTTCTCCCAGTCCCTGGGCCAGCAAACATTGCATGTGGGCACGTGTTCTTGCGAACTGGATGGGTGACAAGGGCCTTTTGATGTAAAGACAGATCCTGTCTCAGAGGCAGGGCTCGGCCGTCTGCAGGGGGTACCCACCTTCCATCTCCCCCTACCTGAGGAAGCCTTTGCCATGGCTTCCTGGGGGTCCCAAAGGCTTTAGGAAGTCCCCAGGGCAGCCAAGGGACCACCTAATGCTGGGAGCAGGTCTCAGCTGACAGCCCAGACACGCTTCCAGTTGTCTTTTGGGACTGATCCCAGGGCAGATCACCCCGAAAAGCCTCCCAGCCCCGGGAGCTCCCACGCCAGACGCTGATCTAGATGCTCAAGCACCAACCTCCCCGCTCCAGCCTCCGGGCAGCTTTGCCCAGGCAGCCCCAGGAAAGCCTGGCTCGCTATAAACCCTGCCTGGCCACCCCATCTGACCCCCAGCCCACCCCTCAGCTCCTTCCAGCCCCGTCCCTGGGACCCCTGGACACCGGAGCACACGTGCACAGACCCTGCTCCCCGTCCCTGCGCTGCTGGGAGCACGTCCCTTCACACACAGCAGGGCTCTTCCAGCTTCCCCACCCTTCGTTAGAGCCATTTCTTAACGAAGGAAGCCCAGAAGGACCCGGACAGGCTGGGGAGCTGGCCCTGTGTGAACCCCATGGGGTTCAGCCAGGTCAAGAGCAAGGGGGGACAACCCCCAGTCCCAGCCCCGGGTGGGGATGGAGGGATGGAGAGCAGCCCTGCCCAGAAGGGTTTGAGGGAGAAAAGCTGGCCATGGGCTAGCAACCTCCACTGGCAGCCTAGAAAGCTCCCAGTGTCCTTCTGGTGGCCCCTTCCAGTCCCTCCAGGGGCTCACAAGCCACGTCCTGCTCTAATGGGGTGAAGGAACATACAAGCACACACCCCCCAACACCCTGGTGCCCTGGGGAGGAGGTTTCCCCGCAGCAAGGGCGGCAGAAGCTGGGAGACTGAAGGAGAGGAGGGGTGCCATGGAGGAGCACAGCCTTTCTGGCACAAGGACCGCCCAGCCCCGTCCGAGGGGTGCCCACCCTCTGGGCTGGGGGACCCCAGCCATGCCTGAGCCCTCACCCCAATGGAATGGAGAGGCTGGCACGGCCCCTGAGGATGCCAGAGGACTGCAGGGCACGCCAGCTCCCTGGGTCACCATGACCTCCCTGCGCCCATGCTGTCACAGCCAGAGGAGGAAGCAGGTCTGAGGAGGAAGCAGGTCTGAGGAGGAGGAGGGAGAGAGGGGAAAGGGCCCGGGACCTATAGCCCCACACCAGGAGGGTATAGATTGCTTGCAGCCCGGTAGGATCCCAGCTGCTGAGTCACGCCGCGACCTCATCCCACAGCCAGATCCTCTCCATCACGTGCCTCCTCATCCTCACCAGCAGCTCGCAGGGAAAAGGGCTGCAAGCGCCGCCCTGGCTGCTGGGAGACACCCCAGTGACCCTCCTTCTGTCCCTAATGGGGGGGACAGGGTCCACATGCACCCCCCCACCCTGCTCCCCGTGGCTCAGGAGGGTGGGAAAGACACAGGGAAGGACGGACGGGTCCGATGCTGCTCCGTGGAGCGCGTGGGCAGGAAGGGTCTGGCAGGTCTTTGGGCAGAAACTCTGAGTTCTCATGGGTGCCCACCCACCTCAGAGGGGCTGGGAAGGTCCCCAGCTCACCCCTGTCCCACCCAGCACCTTCTCTGGAGCAAGGAGTGAAGTCCAACCCCCAGGGAGACCCCACCTTCACCCCGTGCCCAGGCTGGAGGCCAAGCACCCATCGTTAGGTTGAGTCCTCCTCAGCTCTGTCAAGAGGCTGGTCTCAAGGAAAGAGAGCATGTCCAGCCAAAAATGTCACCTGGAAGTCCTCCCCCAGCCTAAAGCCAGGCGGATGTGAGGGCAAGGGGTGATGTTGTGCCTGGCTCTGCCCCAGTTTGGTGTTATTTAACAGGAGCCAGGAGCCAAGGGCAGCACCACTCCCAGCTCAGAGAGCGGTACCTTGCTGAGACCTAAAGCCAGGATCACATCCCCAAAGCCACCTCTCCACCCCCGCCTCCAGCCCAGGATCACATCCCCACATCCCAGCTTTTCCTTCCAGGAAAGCTGGGGAGGGGCTCTGGGTGAGGGAGGGGAGCCCTGGGAGGAGGGGGAAGGGTTTTGAGGGGAAAAAGGGGAGATTGAGGCGAGCTGTGGGGAAGGAATTCCTCCCCCCGAGGGTGGTGCCCCCATCCCTGGAGGTACCCGACAGTGTAAGACCGTTCCTGGAGAGCAGTGGATCCCAAAGCTCCTCGTTTCCAGCAGAAAGAGGAGCTGCTGAACACGGTTCCTCCATCCACCCCTGCCCTTCCCGGGGCTGCTCCCACTCAACTCACCCCGTTCCTTCCCGGAGCCACACCAGCGTTCCCAGGCCTTGGAGCCGGGTATCAGCAAGAGATAAGGTGTGCTCCTGCAGGGTCTCTCACAAGCCCTTCAGCCTCCACTCCCCCAGAACAACCTTTTAGTTTCACCCAGCGAGGGAAAGAAAAGCCAAAAAAAAACCCAGGAGCCTCTGCTGGACGTCAGGAGTGTCCCTGCTCGGGGCCACCAACCCTCCTGGGCTCCGAGATGCTCTCCCGGGCGAGGGGCGTTTGCATCTCAGTGGGGAAGGAGCAAAGTGGCTGGGGCCAGGAGCCACACCATGATGGGCCACCACGTCCCAATGAAGCTGGATCAGCTCCAGCTCCAGACAAGTGAGGGGACTGTCCCCCTCTGCTCCGCTCTGGGGAGATCCCCTCACCCCCAGTGCTGCCTCCAGCTCTGGGGGCACCAACATCAGAGGGACGTGGAGCTGTTGGATGGGGCCAGAGGAGGCCACAGAGATGCTGGGGGGGCTGGAGACCCTCTGCTGTGGGGACAGGCTGAGAGAGTTGGGGGGTTCAGCCTGGAGAAGAGAAGGCTCCAGGGAGACCTTCCAGTCCCTTCCAGGGGCTCCAGTAAAGCTGGGGAGGGACTCTGGGTGAGGGAGGGGAGCCATGGGACAAAGAGGAAGGGTTTTAGGGTGAAAAAGGGGAGATTGAGGTGAGCTGTGAGGAGGAACTTGTTTGGGGTGAGGGTGGTGAGAGCCTGGCCCAGGTTGGCCCGAGAAGCTGTGGCTGCCCCATCCCTGGAGGGGCTGAAGGGCAGGTTGGAGGGGGCTTGGAGCCCCCTGGGCTGGTGGGAGGTGTCCCTGCCCATAGGGCCTAGATGGCCTTGAAGGTCCCTTCCCACCCAAACCAGTCTGTGGCTCCAAGAGATGGATCTGATGGGTGCACCCTTTGGTGGATGAGGAACTGGTTGGGTGGTTGGTTGGATGGTGGCATCCAGAGGGTGGTGGTCAGCAGCTCAGTGTCCAAGGGCAGGTTGGAGGGGGCTTGGAGCCCCCTGGTCCCAGTGAAGATGTCCCTCAGATGGCTGGGGGATGGGCTGGATGGCCTTTGCAAATCCCTTCCCACCCAAATCATGTGGTGACTCTGTGACAACCGAGCGGGCTGTCTGTCACCCCTGTAAGCACTGGTGCTTCTGCACCAAACCCCTCTGGCCCAAGCAGCAGCTTCCAGTGGGCCCAGGGCTGGAGGAGGGTGTCATGAGAAGGGAGCCCCGTGACATCCTGCCAGCCCACCCGCAGTGTCACATCCTGAAAGCGGCTCAGAATTACAGAAGTGGCTTGGACAGGAGCTGGCCTGGCACCGCCGCTGCACCCCAGCTCCTCACAGCCCCCAGCAGGGCCAACGCTTGGGAGGTGCCACCTCCCTGGTCTCCATAAAGGGACAGCCTGGCTTATGCCCCCTGTGCTCAGCACTGGGGAGGCCACCCCTGGAGTCGGGTGTCCAGTTGTGGGCACCTCAACCCCAGAGAGACCTGGAGGGGCTGGAGCCAGTGCAGAGGAGGGAGAGGGAGCTGGGGAAGGGCCTGGAGAATCCATCTCCTGAGGAAGCCTTGAGGAGCTGGGAGTGTTGAGGGTGAGGAAGAGGAGGCTGAGGGGAGACCTCATCCCTCTCTCCAACTGCTTGAAAGGGCACTGTAGAGAGGTTGGTGCTGGTCTCTGCTCAGGGCTCAGAAGGAGAGGGCATGGCTTCCAGCTGCAGCAGGGGAGGGTTAGGCTGGACAGGAGGAAAAAGCTTTTCCCAGCAAGAGTGGTCAGAGCCTGGACTGGGCTGCCCAGGGAGGTGGTGGAGTCCCCATCCCTGACTGTGTTTCAGAGCAGACTGGATGTGGTGTTGAGGGATCTGGTGTAGGGGAGAACTTGTAGAGTGGGGCTGATGGTGGGACTCCATGATCCCAAGGGTCTCTGCCAGCCTGAATGATTCTATGATTCTATAAGAGGGATTCAAGTAGAGCATCCCTCCTTCCTTCCTTCCCTGTCCCACCAGCCCAGGTACCACCACCCGAGTGGGGATGGCTCTGGAGCATCCATGTCCTTTTTGCTGGTTTCACTCACCATGAAACAGGAGTGACTGGAATCAGACAGGAGGAGGAGAAGAACTTTGGCTGGATCCCAGTGACCTAGAGCCAACAACCATCCATCCCTCCCCAGAGCCAGCCAGTTCCCTGGAAAGGTCCACCCAAGCCAGCTCTCCAACCCCCGGGATTCTTACACTCCCCCTTCCTTTTTCCCGGGAAAGGAATAAAAACCTCCCTGAAACATCCCCAAAACCACTGTCACCTCAGAAGAATCCAGAAGAATCAACCTTACCATAGCAGAAGACAGACTTCATGTGGTCCTGCTTGGCCATTCCCAGCATGGGCAGCATGGTCCCCAGGATGGAGTTGAGGAAAGGCACCATTCCAAACACTGGGAAGGAAGCGGGAGGGGCTCAGCGGCAGCAGACACACGGGTCCTGTTCTGTGGCCACCTCAGACCCAGCACCACCCCATGGACACCCCAAAACTCCCCAGCTCAAGCTGCCAGGACCTTGGTTTTGCCTGAGAGGAGATGCTGAGAGCCCCCCAGGGAGGGGGGCTGCCACCCCGAGCAGGCAGCAGAGTCAGCTCCAGCACGGGAGCCGCTCATGGTCCTCCCAGCCCCTCAGCTCCACCACGAGAAACTCATTTTCCTTCATTTCCTCAGGAAATTCAACCAGGGCGAGCGCTGGGGGCTGCTCCCGGGGAGGAATAACCCCCTGCAGCGGGACAGGCTGGGGGGGACCTGCTGGGGAGCTGCTCTGAGGAACATGACCTGGGAGTCCTGGAGGACACCAGGATGGCCATAAGCCACCAACATGCCCTGGTGGCCAAGAAAGACAATGGCATCCTGGGGGGGCATCAAGAAGAGCCACGAGAACCTCCAGGGAGGTCATCCTCCCCCTCTGGGGCACTGCCAGCAGGAGAGGGAACTGGTGGGGAGGGCCCAGCAGAGGCCCCCCAAGGTGCTGAGGGGCCTGGAGAAGCTCTCTGGGGAGGAAAGGCTGAGGGACTTGGGGCTGTTGAGGCTGGAGAAGAGAAGGCTGAGGGGGGATGTGCTCAAGGGCTGGAAAGACTTGCCGGGGGGGTGTCAGGAGGATGGGGCCAGGCTTTTCCCAGTGGTGCCCAGGGAGAGGAGGAGAGGGAGCGGGCAGCAACTGGGATCAGCCTGGGCAGCTCCATCTCCAGGTGAGGAGGAGCTTCTTTGTGGGGAGGGTGGCAGAGCCCTGGCAGAGGCTGCCCCGAGAGGTGGGGGAGTCTCCGTCTCTGGAGACATTCCAACCCCCCCTGGAGACGTTCCCGTGGGAGCTGCTCTTGGGGGAGACCATCTCCAGAGGTCCCTTCCCACCCCACCCCACTCTGGGACCCTGGGACCCTGCTCTGGGCAGGGGTTTGGGGGAGACCATCTCCAGAGGTCCCTTCCCACCCCATCCCACTCTGGGCTTCACCTCAGGGCGATTCAGGCTCAGTGCAACCCACAGCACCCCTTGTGGAAGCGCAGGATGGGGTCCCACCCGCTCTTGCCTAGAGCCCACTCACCGTTGGACACCGAGAGGTTGGCGAAGGTCTGCAGGACGAAGTAGTGGGGCAGGATCCCGGGCTGAAACTTGGTGAGCACCTCCTCCATCACCTTGTTGATGAAGCGCTGCCCCACCGCCACCAGGACGCTGCTGGCAGCTTGCTGCCAGTCCCGGATCACCTCCTGGGGTGGTGGGGGGGAAAGACCACCTCAGAGCAGACCCCGCTCTGCTGCTTCGTTTAAATGCCCGGCTCCAAACGCCGTGGGGTGCACGGGGCAGGGTGATTGTCCCCCTCTGCTCCACTCTGGGGAGACCACCCACCCCCAGTGCTGCCTCCAGCTCTGGGGGCACCAACATCAGAGGGACATGGAGCTGTTGGATGGGGCCAGAGGAGGCCACAGAGATGTTGGGGGGGCTGGAGCCCCTCTGCTGTGGGGACAGGCTGAGAGAGTTGGGGGGTTCAGCCTGGAGAAGAGAAGGCTCCAGGGAGACCTTCCAGCCCCTTCCAGTCCCTCCAGTCCCTCCAGGAAAGCTGGGGAGGGACTCTGGGTGAGGGAGGGGAGCCCTAGGAGGAGGGGGAAGGATTTTGGGGTGAAAAAGGGCAGATTGTGGTAAGTTGTGGGGAGGAACTTCTTTGGGGAGAGCCTGGCCCAGGTTGGCCCGAGAAGCTGTGGCTGCCCCATCCCTGGAGGGGTTCAAGGCCAGGTTGGAGGGGCCTTGCAGCCACCTGGGCTGGTGGGTGGGAGGTGTCCCTGCCCAGGGAGTGGCACTGGGGGGACTGGAAGGTCCCTTCCCACCCATGACCCAGCAATTGACAGGCTGAGAGAGCTGGGGGAGTTCAGCCTGGAGAAGAGAAGGCACTGGGGAGACCTTGGAGCCCCTTCCAGTCCCTCCAGGAGGGGGCTCCAGGAAAGCTGGGGAGGGACTCTGGGTGAGGGAGGGGAGCCCTAGGAGGAGGGGGAAGGGTTTTGGGGTGAAAAAGGGGAGATTGAGGTGAGCTGTGGGGAGGAACTTGTTTGGGGTGAGGGTGGCGAGAGCCTGGCCCAGGTTGGCCCGAGAAGCTGTGGCTGCCCCATCCCTGGAGGGGTTGAAGGGCAGGTTGGAGGGGGCTTGGAGCCCCCTGGGCTGGTGGGAGGTGTCCCTGCCCAGGGGGTGACAGGGAGTGGCACTGGGGGGGCTGGCTGAGAACAACAGGAGGAACCCAGAGCTTTTCAGGTCCTACCTTTGACTTGGTCATTTCATTAGACGCCAGGAAGATAACGACCTTCGCCGTGCTCTTGTCCAGGAGGGCAATGTTGTTCTTCACCACGGTCTCCATGGCCTTCAGGATGATCACCCGGTGAGGGTAGGCCAGCTGGGCAGGCAGGCAGGGAGGGAGGGAAGGAGAAAGCCACCAGTCTGCCAAGAGGAGTACCGGGACCACAGTTCCCCCAGAGTGAAAGAATCCTGTGTGTTCCAGAGGTGCTCTGGCTGCGAGATGCCCAGCCAGGGTCTGGCCAGTGAAGGACCGGCCAGCCAGGGGTCTGGCCAGTGAAGGACCAGCCAGCCAGGGGTCTGGCCAGTGAAGGACCGGCCAGCCAGGGGTCTGGCCAGTGAAGGACCAGCCAGCCAGGGGTCTGGCCAGTGAAGGACCAGCCAGCCAGGGGTCTGGCCAGTGAAGGACTGGCCAACGAGGGTCTGGCCAGTGAAGGACTGGCCAACGAGGGTCTGGCCAGCGAAGGACTGGCCAACGAGGGTCTGGCCAGCGAAGGACTGGCCAACGAGGGTCTGGCCAGCGAAGGACTGGCTAATGAGGGTCTGGCCAGCGAAGGACTGGCTAATGAGGGTCTGGCCAGTGAAGGACTGGCCAACGAGGGTCTGGCCAGTGAAGGACTGGCCAACGAGGGTCTGGCCAGTGAAGGACTGGCCAACGAGGGTCTGGCCAGCATTTCCACCACGCAGCTGCAGGGAAAAAGGCACCGACAGGAAGCACCAACCCGCTTTATTCCATTTTCACCCACCCCAGCGTTTCATCCCCGACTCTTCACCAGGTCCAGCCCCTCAGACCAGACTTCTGGGCCACCCCTTGCAGCCCAGCACCTCCCAGGAGACACTTCTCATCCCGCCGAGACCCCCGGGATGGGGAGCGGTCCCCTACCTTGTCGTGCTGCCGGAGGTACTCGTCGCAGGAGTTGAGGATCTCCTCCGGCTCCGATTCCCCCAGGTAGCACAGAGCATTGTAGATCTGCTCCTGGACCAGCGGGTCCTTATCTGTGGTGGCATCCATCAAGGTCGTAGCGAGCCCTGAGCGAGAGAGGCAGGGTCACCAAGGGGTTTACGATCCCTGAACATCTCTCCTGGGCCCACAAGAGGAGGGAGAGAAGACTCCCCCTGCCTTGTCACCCACCCACCACGTGCACACCTCAGTGAGGCTTCACCAGACACGATCACTGAACCATCCCTGTTGGCAGAGCCCCTGGGGATCATGGAGTCCCACCATCAGCCCCACTCTGCAAAGGTCTCCCCTACACCAGAGCCCCCAACACCACAGCTCATCCACTCTGAAACACAGTCAGGGATGGGGACTCCACCCCCTCCCCCGGGGCACCCCCTTCCAGGCTCTGACCACTCTTTTGGGGCAGAATTCTCTCCTCCTGGCCAGCCTAACCCTCCCCTGCTGCAGCTGGAAGCCATGCCCTCTCCTTCTGAGCCCTGAGCAGAGACCAGCACCAACCTCTCGGCAATGGCCTTCCAAGCAGTTGGAGAGAGGGATGAGGTCTCCCCTCAGCCTCCTCTTCCTCACCCTCAACACTCCCAGCTCCTCAAGGCTTCCTCAGGAGATGGATTCTCCAGGCCCTTCCCCAGCTCCGTCTCCCTCCTCTGCACTGGCTCCAGCCCCTCCAGATCTCTCTGGGGTTGAGGTGCCCACAACTGGACACCAGCCTCCAGGGGTGGCCTCCCCAGTGCTGGGCACAGGGAGACAATCATCCTTTCGGTTGGCAGAGACCCTTGGGATCATGGAGTCCCACCATCAGCCCCACTCTACAAAGGTCTCCCCTACACCAGATCCCCCAACACCACAGCTCATCCACTCTGAAACACAGTCAGGGATGGGGACTCCCCCCTTCCCTGGGCAGCCCCTTCCAGGCTCTGACCACTCTGTTGTTGACCAACCCAGACCTTTGGTTTCCCACCCAACGAGGGCCTATAAACCCATTCTTCTGGGCCCACCACCCAAAACACCTCACCTTTAACTCAAAGGTGCCCCACACGTGGCCCTTCCTTAGCCCCCCCACCCCTCCAAGGGCTCCTTCATCCTCCCCCACCATCACCCCCAGTAAGGCTGGACATTTCAATTAACATCTCCCAGGGGTTTTTACTGCAGACACTGCCCGGCACCACCTCAGCCTCTGGCTCGAGGGGAACTGAGCTCTAAGGTCTCTGGCTGGAGCAGGGAGAAGGAGGGATTTATCCCACTGGACCCAGGAGGTTTTGGAGGGGGGTGTGGGGGGTGTCTGTGCTGAAGAGCTGGGTGCTGGCACCCGGGGAACCTGCCAAGGTGGGACCATGGGCGCATCCTGGAAGGTCAGGGGCTGGAGGTCCCACCACCAGCTGGAGCTCTACCAGGGGGGAGCGGATGCCATCGGAGGGATGGAGCCCACCAGGGTCCCACCAGCACCCAGCCAGGGGCCTGTGGAGCAGAGCCGCTCCCTGACACCCCCCCCACCAGCGACCCCGCTCCCACGGCCTAATTATTACCCTCATTAGGGCCTTTGTCGGAATAAGGTTAATTAGTTCCAGAGCAGCCGCACCACAGCCCCTCGTCTGAGGACGTGCTTCCCCCCCCCCAGGACACCCCGCCCCAAGGGGACACCCCACTGCCCCCAAAGCCTCCATGGCCACCACCGATGGTGGCACCGGGAGGGTGACAGTGCCTCATGCCCCTTCCCCTCCTGCTGCGGCCACCGCTTCCCAGCCAGGAGGAGCTCCCCATCCTCATGGTCCCCCCCTGGGGCCCCCACCCCCCCCCCAGCCCCCACTTTTTTGGGGGGGTGGGGGGGTGGGGTGTTGTCCATTCCTTTCCCAGGTAGAGGGGGTGGCACAGACCTTCACCCCGCGGTCACGTTAAAGCCAACGTGACCTGGTGCTGCTGCTGGAGGGAATTCCTGCTCCCACCCCTTCCCACCCCTTCCCCCTGGCTTAATTAAACCAGAAAAGTCTTTATTGCCTTAAAAAAAAAACCCAAAAGAATAAGAAATGGAGAAAAAGATTTCAAAGCAGTCTGGGATTCAT
>VZTM01016870.1:0-64300 GCA_013400555.1 Jacana jacana
TGTGAGTATTTGCCAGAATAAAGGGGTTTTGTAAGTTACGCCTTCTGTGGGATGATGTGGTTCCTCAATCAGGCCACTGCTTAGACTGATGTAGGTCTTTCTCGAGGATCTGAATGAACAATTCTTGGACCCTGGTTTGTCCAGGTGTAATGGGAGCAATTTGTAATTTTGATTTTGTGGGGTGTGAGGCCTCTTGTAGGTCAACACCTTCTGTCACATGAAATTTACTGGCAACTGTATGAGGATGAACAAGTCCATCTGGGAAGGAAGAGCAGGGCAGTGGAGAGCAGTACTCACTTGCCTCTTTGCTCTTTCTCAGCCACCTACGCAGACATTGGCAAGTTTCTGAGGGAACATCCCCGGGGAGCTCAGCTCTCAGAAGGAGACCAGAGGGTGCTCCTTCTCATCTGCGCTGCTCATGTTCATTGAAATGCCCCCAGAGCCTCTGTTCCTCACATGGCCACTGCACCACAGTTGTTGCTGCGAGGCATGCTGGGGACACCAGTCCCTGCTGATGTGACTCACTGGGTGGGATGTGATGGGGACCACTGACCTACGGAGACAGGTGGAGTGAAAGCGAGTCAAACCTTCTCTTGCAGAGCTCATCAGCTGTTTGGGTGTTTGCCCAAGTTATCCAGGCCCTGGGAAGTAGGAGAAGGAGGTTACACCAATGTTATTAAATAGGGTATGATTTAAGAACTGCTGGAGAGAGTCCAGGGCAGGGCTACCAAGATGATGAAGGGAGCGGAGCATCTCTCATAGGAGGAAAGACTGAGGGAGCTGGGTCTCTTGAGCTTGGAGAAGAGGAGACTGAGGGGTGACCTCATGAATGTTGATAAATATGGAAAGGGTGAGTGTCAGGAGGATGGAGCCAGGCTCTTCTCAGTGACATCCAATGACAGGACAAGGGGCAATGGGTGCAAGCTGGAACAGAGGAGGTTCCACTTAATATGAGGAAAAACTTCTTCATGGTGAGAGTGAGGGAACACTGGCAGGGGCTGCCCAGGGAGGTGGTGGAGTCTCCTTCTCTGGAGACATTCCCAATCCGCCTGGAGGTGTTCCTGTGTGACCTGCTCTGGGTGTTCCTGCTCCAGCAGGGGGTTGGACTGGAGGAGCTTTCAAGGTCCCTTCCAACCCCTGAGATTCTGTGATTATTCTGTGATCTATGATTAAGAGAAGCAGCAGTTCAGAGTTAAAGTGCATATTTGGGATCAGAGCTTTGAAATGGCCATTCAGCTGTCCTGAAATGTAACTGTTGATAATGTGACCCATAAAGCCTTCCTTAGGGTTCACATCTCTCTCCTTTCTTTTTTTTTTGGTGTGCACAGTTTTATTGTAACAAATGTCATCCCAGTCATGCAAGAAGCAGAATTTCTCACCATCCCCGATTCTGCATCAAGAACAGCAATTCTCATACTAGCCCATGGTATACAAGCATTTACAGTGAGACATTCCTGATTTCTGTGTCTGCCTCCTATATCTCACACCACCAAGTGAAATTGAAAGTGCCAGGTAAGAATGAAGTGTTATCAAGTGAGGACTAAAACCATCTATAATCCTTCTAATCCAAATTGGATTAGTTATTTGCAGAAAGCACTAAAAGTGCTTGTATTAGATCAAGGGCTACATGGGCTGAAGTGGGTCGTACGATTTCGTGGAGGAGTGGATTAAGCAAAAATGGGGATTTGTCAATGAGAAAAACTTTATTAAACAGCTGCTAATTGAAAACAAACTTGCTAAAGAACTGTCTGCTGTCTGAAGAGATCTTTATGCTATTTTATAAAAGTCACTGTTGAACCGAGTCCCTGGGAAGGGCTGGCGGGCAGTACAGAAAGGGCAAGGCCATATGTAGTCTGTCCCCCTGAAGCGTGGGTGAACAAGGAAGGACCTGACAGGCAGAGAAGGCACCAGGGATCCCAGGGCTCTGCTCCATGAGAGGGATGGACGCAACTGTTGAGATATTGGCATTAGCACAGCGAGGTCCTTCTCAGAGGCACTCAGCCAGGTGCCTGAATTCATGAGGTCTGTTGGGAGGCAAGCCTTATGCAAGCCATGAAAGAGACATGGGGCATTCACAGGACACGTTTTAGTCCAGTTTAGCACCCTCCCAGTGTCCCCCATAGCAGGAAGACCTTTCTGCTGTGCCATTACAAGGAGCTGTTACTAGAGGGAAGAGGCTGTGGTCATTCAGTCCACACAGTTTCTGTTCAGGGCTGCCATTAGGAAGATGGTTCAGACATCACAAGGAGCTGGATTTGGACCAGCACTGCTGTACATTATGCCCCAAAACCCCAACCTTCTGCCACTGCTCTTCAGTTCTCCACCCCACAAGTGTCTGCTTCTCTCCCTAGCGCAATGCCAGTGGAGCCCACCACTGCCCCTCCAGTTTCCACTGCTCCCTATTGAAGTAGAGTTGCCAAGTCTTCCGGCAGCATCTTCTCTTCACCTCTTCTTCCCTTCCTCAGCTTTACTGGCTTCCCTAGCTTTTCTCCTCATCCCAGTTCCTTCCCATAAACTCTCTTCTTGACTCCTTCATTTCTGTTTCCTTTCTCTACCCTGCATTTTTCTCTCTCTCAATGAGGCAGACTTTCCCCTAAGTCACCAGGGAGCCACCCCAGAGCACACCCAGCTCTCCTGCATCATCCACTTGCTCCTTCCACCTCCCTGGTCCTGTGGGGACATTGCTTTGCCTTCCCAGCTGGCTGACCAATGCCATCCTCCTCTACATCCTTCCTCACCAATAACCCTCGGTATAAACATCAATAAGGATGAGTTATGAACTGGCTTAGTGCTAGTGAATAATTTGCTCACTACTTTAAGTTCTTCCAATGGTCTGCTGAAGCCCAGTGCTCAGCTAAAGAATTTAGCTTCAGACTTTTTGAGAACTCTGTACTGTATTAATTAAACCAAAATACAAGAATAAATAAAAATGGAAAAGTTGGAAAAATAATATAAAATTATTCTGTGGAAAGAATAACTACCAAATGTCTGCATTTAAGGAGGGTGATTTAAAGTTTTATCTTTATAATAAATAATAGAATGTCATAGATTCCACTGACAATAATCAGGGCCTTATCTCGAAGTGCCAGTCTTGCCTCATTTGCTATTCTGGGGAAGATGACTTCGTTATCAATAATGAAATGAATTGGGTCCTTCATTTAGAATCTTGTTAATACGACACAGGCTCCTCTCCGCCCATTTATTCAGAGGTTTTAACCAAAAATTAGTTCCATGGCTTAGATGGAAATAATTTCCTTAAACATCAATTAGAACAGATGTTGTCTTTGGGGGCAATGACTCTGTTCTTTCCTTGCTAACACACTCTTCACAGCACCTTGAAGGAAAGGTGTATAAATATCAATCAAGGCTATAAATATCAATCAAGGCTATAAATACCACTGTTGTCTCAACTACTCGTGTGTCAGAGCACCAACAGCTACCCAGAAAGGCCAGGGAAAGTTTTACTGTTCATCATAATCACAGAGAGCTCTCTTTCAGGATTAAAGTTGACATGAGTGTGTCACTTATGTGTATGAGGCCCTGAGGACAAATAAGACATTCATGTCCATTTGCCACATTACTCCCTCCACAGGAGCCCAAGGAATGAGACTGGAGCAGACCTCCATGGCCTTTGGATTGTGTTTTCCACAGCAACAGCCATATCACAAAACCTCTTCTTTAACTGGAGAAGCTTCTCATGGACCCAGCTGGATTTTAGCCAGGACCAGAGACCTCCTCCCATTACCCTCTGTCCCCTGTGATGCCAGCAGGAAGATGTAAGAGCTGAGCAGCTGGGAGGGGAGCTATGAAAATAAGCGGTCTTTTCAGAGTCTTCAAAATGTCCTCTTTGAATAAGCTGATGTAGAAACTCGATTCATGATATGAGCAGATACTCCCCTCCCTACGGCTTTCCAGCAATATTCATTAGATTGCAAGTCATTCACCCTAATTATAAGCTCAGACTCAGAGTGCTCATTAATCACTGCCCAGGAACACTACCCAGCACTGAGGAGATGCGATGCCGAAATAGGTGGCTGCATCCCAAAGAAGAGTGGGAGAAATGGTGCTGCAAGGAAAGAGGGAGAAGCTCAGTTGGAGCATTCTAGAACGGAGGAGACAACTGGGAGAGACTCAGTTTGGTGTTTATCAATCAAGTGAGCTACAAAAGTGAGGATGAGCTACTTCTCATTTTGCATGATCAAAAGCACAAGATTTGTTTAGAACTCTTCAGCAGTCCCCTGTCCTTCTGGAACTGAGGGGCCCAGAACTGGACACCATACTCCAGATGGGGTCTCACCAGGGCAGAGTAGAGGGAGAGGAGAACCTCTCTCCACCTACTGAACCCCCCCTTCTAATACAGCCCAGGATGGCATTGGCCCTCTTGTCCATGAGGGCACAGTGCTGGCTCAAATTGTGACGGGCATGGATGTCTCATTCCCACTGGTTTTACTTGCTCAGGCACAGGTTTTTAGATCAGAGCTTAGACCTAATTTAGCAGCATCTAAAGACTAGGATTAAATCTTTTTCCAATCCAAAACTTCCAGAGGAAATCAAGGATGAAAGAGTTGAGCAATCAACAGTAGTGTATAATTTCCTCAGTACCACAGAACTGGAAAGCATTAAATATGATCCAACTTTTTAAGACGTACTCCTTGGCAGGCGAGAGCAGCACACACCAGTGGGTCTGGCTGAAACTACTCTAAAGAAATGGGAAAATGGATATACAGGTAATTAGGATGTGTGGGAGAAGCAGCAAAGACAAAAGTATGTCTTCACAATTTATTGGGATTTTTTTTTTTCTGAAAAATACAAGTGTGGGAATGACAAAGACCTACTAACACTCTCCTTGGATTTCCACAGCCCTTCCAGGAAGGACCCCTACCAGAGATAGCTGAAGAAATGCAGCCACTGTGGGATAACATGCTGGTCCTAACACAAAGATTGAGCTACTTGAAAGCTGAGAAAATGACATATCAGCAGAGGGAGGTCAGCAGTGGCTCGGGGTGCTTGTAAATGATCTGAAATGACCACGATTGGTGAGGTTATAAGGCTCAGGATGTTAAGTGATTCAGGATTAAAAAGAGGGCTGACTGCAAAATGCTGAAGACAAATTTGCCAAAATGGACTAGATGAAAAAATGACGTAGGAAAACACAGAATTATGCAACATACAGAAAAGAGCCCTGCATTTACATCCATAATGACAGGGTCTGAGGTAGCTATTACTGCTCAGGAAAGAGTTCTTGAAGTCAGTGGATCAAAAGAGATTTAGGGTTTCATAAGAGAAGGTCCCACGGAAACATCAACTCAATCAGAGAGAAAGGAAATTGATGCTGGAAAGGAAAAAGGGCAAACTTGAAAACAGTCACCATTGTACAAATCACTGGTGCATCTGCATGCTGAGCATGGAGCCATCTCCTCAGAGGCTAGTGTCTTGTTGGAAAAGGTTCAGGGAAGGTAACATATATGATCAGAAGCCTGGAATAAGGAGAACAGTTTCATTTAGGAAAAAAAAATCTGTGAGGGGAAAATAATCAGGATTTGGGAGTGGACTGGAGAGGATAAATGGAGAGCTTTTCACTTCAGTATAGGAAACAAGGCTGGGATATTGGTGGCAGACTCAAAACCAGCAGAAGATAAACTATAGACTCTCCACCACTGAATGCTGCAGAGACTAAAATTCGTTGTGAGTCTTCAAAAAAATTAAGCAAAGCCATGGCCGAAAAGCTATTCAAAACCATGAGATACAGCAATACCACCCTCTCCCATGAGGCTCCTGTGCTGCAAGGACATACTGGAGAGGGATCCCTGTTCTTCCTTTCTTTTTATCTTCTGCATCTGCAGCAGCTACTGCTTGGAGCAGAAACATCCTGTGGTCATGCCTTGTCTCCAGAAAAGCTGTTAAAACACAAAGTCTGAAACTGCTGCAGGCAGCGAGGGAAAATAATGGTCAATCATACAGTTTCACAGAAACTGAATCTATCACCAGCAAGAGTTGCATACTTTCTTTCTTTTTCATTTCAGGAGGGCACGTCACATTAAACAATTTTGTACATACTTGAACTCTCTTGATACTCTAAGGGGCTCTAAGACTGACTTAACAGCTATTTATTCCAGAGATGAAATTGAGAGGAAGGCTGATTCCTTGAATATCATTTACTGTCTGGATGTGTGGAACCAAGAGAAATTATTAGGTATGGACATAAAGCTCAGCAAAGGATTCCTGCGCAAAAGGAACTCCAGTGTGCAGTCACACAGGCAGCCTGCACAGGAGGTCTTCTGGATCAGGCAACTGCTTCTCCAGTTACTCACTGAGACAGAAACATACATTCAGAATAAAATCTATAGACCATGGGTAGAGGTGGCCTTTGTGTTGCACTGGATGTTCACAGCCAGTATATTCCCATCAAGTCCATTTCAGAGATAATGTTTTCCAGGTTCACCCCCCCTTTTTTCTTTCCCCAGGTTCCCCTGCTCCCACCATCTGCTCATCATGATCTGCACTTGCGGTTTTTAAGTGGATGGTCTCAAACAGTCTTGAGGTGTGAACTCTGACCAGATCATTAGGCCATGCCCAAATTCACATAACAAACTTTGCACTTACAAATATTTTTCAAGGAATGAACTTATAAAAAAGGACTAAGAAACGGCCTATTGCAGGAGAAAAAATAAAAAAGTAATCGCAATAGAAGAAACTTGTGGTCCCGTTGGGTAATTTTCAGTGACTTGGAAACAAAAAAGGAAACATTTTCACAAGTGGAATACAAATGTGAAAACCATTAGCAGAAAGTTAGTATGTAAGAGAAGAGAATAATTATAATTAGTAAGGGGCAAAAATGTATCAAGAAAATAAATATTTAAGAATGAGGAAAATGAAATAAATCCTTGGATAATTCCACACAGAGTAAATAATAGATGATCTGGAGAAAGCTTAAGTACTCAGTGCATCCCTCACTTAGAAACAAAATGTTGTGGTTTTTTTACCAATTATTAATGCAATTAATTTTAAAAGAGGAAGAAGCAGGAGTTCATTGCAGAGCACTGAAGGGATCAGCCTCAGCAGTCACAATTGTTCACCTTTACCTGGGGAGATCACAGAGGAGGAGGAGGAGGACATCCTAGCAGACTAGAAAGTGTAGCATCTGCCATTGGAGTAATTGAGGAGCCACAGAAGTTTGAAATTGGGGAAACAGGAATAGGGGAAATACAGACAGGTCAGTCCAGCTTCAGTACCTGGAAAAATACTGGAACAAGCAGTTAAACAGCAGTTTATAACCACCTGGAGGATAATAAGGTAATAAGGTAAGAGCCAATAGGGACTTGACAAAAACAGTTCGTGTTGAAACAATCAAATTTCGTCTCTTTGGCAGGACAACTGGTCCAGTGGATACAACAGGGGTGGATGTGCTACATCACAGCTTGATGAAGGCTTGTGACAGTCCCACAGGGCAGTCTTGTCAGTGTGCTTGGGAAATATGGTCTGCAGGTAATGACCAGGAGGGACAGACAGCCCTGACAACATTGCTTGGGCGATGGCCCTGGGTGGCTCACTGTAGCCAACTGGCCCATCCCCATGATAACATTCCCTCTCTTCCCTCCTTAGATGCTCCATCAGATTTTCTCCCTCTACTCTTAAGCAAAACTATTCCTTAGAAAATCAGGCCTGAGAAGAAGCTGGAGGAGTTTTGTGTGCATCCTTCCTCAAAGCATGAAGAGCTATTCCTGACGCTGTTCTCCTAGATCTCCATCGATGGAGTTGCCTCAGCCTTTGTGTCCTACATCTTCTGGGGGCATATCTGTCACCTTGGGGTCCAACCTCTACTCATGTTCTTCGCAGGAAGCCCTAACATTTCGGTAGAAAGTGTTCCCTGTCTGCTTTTGCAGATGATTAACACCTTAACACATTGCAAGCTTTGTAAATATGCCAAACATTTCACAGAGTGAGAATATGAATTGCACAACATGTTTTAATGCCACGACCTCTGGTGTGTTCTCAGCTCTCCATAGAGCTCACTCGCAGCCCCTCTCCATAGTTCAGAAGGGAGATAGCAGGCAGGAATTGGACCAGGGGGTTCTGAGACAAAAACAGGGGGAAGATTCTGAAGTACCCAGGAGGATGGGATCAGAACTAAACATGATCTTGATGAAGTAGAGGCATGACCCAAAACAAATGCCATCAAATTCAACAGAGACAAATGCAAACAGTTCAGGCTGGGACTTGGGCAGGTGAGGTGACCCTTCCCATCAAAGCTGTTTTGAGAACTTTCTGTCCCTCTTCCCACCTCCAATCTGCTCATTTCTGCCTCAGTCTAAGTTTGTTGCCCGTTTAGGTGCAATGACCAGCTCTTTGTGGGGCTGCATTGCAACGCATTTCCCTGAGACAACTCAGAATAAAAATACCTCCTCCTTATTTATGAAGCATTCTGTCTAACCTGGTTCAGCTCCCTCTGCTCCAGCTCACAGCACAGCCCCACGCACAGCTGCATCGGTGCATCCGTGGGCGGTGGGATCTGCAGGAGGGAGAGAGGAACGAGCCGCCAGGAACTCGGAAGCAGAAGCTCCATCGCTGACACCAGGTTTCACACCCATCCATTTGGATGGAGAAATCAAAGGCAACATGGGGAATAGCTTGTCAGCAACAACACAGCACAGCCTGACCTCAGACTCTGCACGAGCGGGTGGTGCAAAGTCTTGGCAGAGAACCAGCACAAGCACCGCAGCCAGAACCTAACCCCTCTGTGGAGGGGAGCAGCAAGAGGCATGGGGAGATGCAAGCCCATTAGCTGAGTGCTGTGGCTTTTCCTGGCAATGGAGGTCAATAACCATGCTGGCAGTTCGAAAGGAAACCAGGAAAAAAAAAAAAAAAAAGATGCCATCTGGGGAAGTTGGTAAATCAGAGAAGTTGGTAAATTTTCTCCTTCAGAAAAGAGGGGAAGCGAGGGCAGATCTCCAAGTCCCCCACAACATAAAAATAGGTACAAAGAGAGCAACAGCAACTTGCTCACTGTCGTGTATAGAGTGAAAGAGCAAAAAAATGAACAGCTGATTTTGCATGAAAAAGCCTTCAGCAATACAGTAAGAAAAAAAACCCCACTGCCCATAAAGAGAGAGAAGTACAGGAACAGGCGAGGGACAACTACATTGGCACAACTGCAGGAGAGAACAACATTAAAACATCTATTAAGGGTTGATCCCTGGCTGTGCTTCAGTTCAAGTGGTAGATTAAATGATCTCCTGAGGCTCCTTTAAGTCTTGTATCCTATGAGCTGTGCCATTTTTTTTTTTTAGAGTCATAGGAAGCTGTGGCCAAAAAGAAAAAAAAAAAAAAAAAAAAAAAAAAAAAAAAAAAAAAAAAAAAAAAACANAGAAAAAAGAAAAAAAAAAGAAAAAGAAAAAAGGAAAAAAAAAAAACAACAAAAGAAAGTAACACTTTAATAATGACAATGCATCTACGAGCGAGGAGACCTTATCTTGAACTCTGCTTGAAAGTGAACTTATAAAAAAACGGGGTAAGAATAGAGGAGGTTGTAGGAATAGTGAACATACTGATTAGAGGCCTGGAGAACAGCAACCAGAAATTCACGGCGTGTCTAAAGGGAGATGAAATCCGGGGAACATGGCATTAAGAAAACTGGAGGACAATTGGGTGTACCCAGAATCTTGACTCCAGCTTGTACAGAATTATACTTTATTGACACACACCAGATTGAAGACTAATGGAGAAGACTGGGCAAAAGCAGGGAATGGGTTTTGTTTGTTTTATTGTAATTGGTTTCCACAATAGATAATTAACTGTGGAGCTCATCCCTGTAAGACATGTCAAAGACTGAGAACTTACCAGGGTAGATGAAAAAGGAGAGGTGTTAACAAGAATGAGAGATAGAATGTGTATTTAGGAGGAATAAATTATTCCTGCTCGCAAATTAAATCAGCCACTATGCCCTAGGGACAGGAAAGTTCTGGTTTTGTAAGATACTATTGAAAGTTTGTTATTATTTGATGCTGGGAGGGCTGGAGCCCCTCTGTTGGGACGACAGGTTGAGAAAGTTGGGGGGATTCAGCCTGGAGAAGAGAAGGCTCCAGGGAGACCTTAAGAGCCCCTTCCAGTCCCTCAGGGGGCTCCAGGAAAGCTGGGGAGGGACTTTTGGTCAGAGAGGGGAGCCAGAGGATGAGGGGGAATGGTTTGACCCTGACAGAGGGGAGATGGAGCTGAGATGTGGGGAAGAACTTCTTTGGGGTGAGGGTGGTGAGAGACTGGCCCAGGTTGCCCAGAGAAGCTGTGGCTGCCCCATCCCTGGAGGGGTTCAAGGCTGGGTTGAACGGGGCATTGGAGCAATGTGGTCTGGTGGGAGATGTCCCTGCCCAGGGCAGGGTGTGGGTGGGACTGGATGGTCTTTAAGGTCCCTTCCAGCCCAAAACATTGTCTGATTCTATGATTATGGAGATTTATTGCATGTGATGCTGTTCACCACGTCTGGCAGACTGAGTCCCCAGGCACATCCAAGTCCTTGCAGTTGTGTTCATGTCTTCACAACTACAGCAGGAACAAAACTCCTGTACACAAGTGGCAGATATCTTGTAGCAAGCAAGCTTGGAGACATCCTGTTTCTCTGTCAGGTTCTCACAGGAGCTACCTGCAGGATGCAAGTTGACATGGACATTTCTGAGCACCAAAAAAAAAAAGTCTTCAGATCTTAATAGTATCAGTCAGGTGCTAAACTTGTATTATATTTGGGAATTCAGCCCCTGGAGGAACGTTAGGCCAGGTTGAAGAGTTTTGCTGGTGCTTACAGTAGCGATGAGCCTCTTGCCCATGTCCAGAACTGTTGGTTGCCAAACTGGGAGGAGTGGCTGACCCGTCAAAAGGCCATGCTGGCATCCAGCGAGANNTGAAGGGAGTGGAGCATCTCCCATAGGAGGAAAGACTGAAGGAGCTGGGTCTCTTGAGCTTGGAGAAGAGGAGACTGAGGGGTGACCTCATGAATGTTGATAAACATGGAAAGGGTGAGTGTCAGGAGGATGGAGCCAGGCTCTTCTCAGCAATGTCCAATGACAGGACAAGGGGCAATGGGTGCAAGCTGGAACAGAGGAAGTTCCACTTCAATAGGAGGAAAAACTTCTCCACAGTGAGGGTGAGGGAACCCTGGCAGGGGCTGCCCAGGGAGGTGGTGGAGTCTCCTTCTCTGGAGACATTCCCAACCCACCTGGAGGTGTTCCTGTGTGACCTGCTCTGGGTGTTCCTGCTCCAGCAGGGGGTTGGACTGGATGAGCTTTCAAGGTCCCTTCCCATCCCTGAGATTCTGTGATTCTGTGAAATCCTGCGCAGATCAAGCAGCGAGGAACAGGGTTCCTGAGACACTTCAGGACTGGTGCAGCCGAGCAGGGATATGGACTGACCAACAGCGCCTTCTTGAGGGGTGGATAATGATAGCACTGGAGGAACTGTAGGGGAACATGCTGATTTTCAAAATTGCATGTAAAATAAGCAGAATTGCTTAAGTACACCTCCTCATGGCAGAACATACACCCCCCCACACCCTCTTCCTACCTCTGCTTTAT
This sequence comes from Jacana jacana, assembly GCA_013400555.1. NCBI lineage: Eukaryota > Metazoa > Chordata > Aves > Charadriiformes > Jacanidae > Jacana > Jacana jacana. Next base: position 11,559 of record VZTM01016870.1, read on the forward strand.
TGCCCCGAAAACAGAGCCAAGATCAACACCATCAAGATGGGCCTTTTATGAGTTGGTGGTTAGAACTTGATGATAGTAAGTAGCTGTGTGATGGGGAAGAAACTTTTCTATTGAATATATATCTTAAAATTGCAACCAGCCAAACCAGTGGGCATGGAAAACAATAAAAACCAAAACCTTTATTTCCAATACGTGTATTTTATTTTTATTTTAGGTCTTCTTGCCCCTCTAGCAAAGGTCATAAATTATTTAACTGCTGCAGCTCAGACTTCTCTTTTTTACTGTCTAATAAAACCTGAGAAATATATATCTTTTTTAGGTCCTTTTTTAAAATAATTGAGAGTGGTGACAACCAAAACAGGAATTGAAGCAACAATTCAAGGGCGGGTGTCAGTGGGTTGTGAGCACACCAGGAGATTTCAGCAGAAAGCAGAAAGGAGGCATTTTGCTTATTTCTACTTAAAGCTGTTTCGTTCCCTTTTTAAATTTAATAATTTATAGATTCAGTGCTTGGGTTTTTGTTTTTTTTTTTGTCTCCTGGCTGCATGCTTCCTATTAAACACATAATTCAGGTGGTTACATTATTATATGCTGGGCTGCTTACATTCCTGCCAAGTGACGTGGAAAGAGGCAGTGATAACTTTGTGGGCAGGTACCAGGTTGTGGAATTGCTAAGGACGGGCTCAGATCACACTCCGATTTCCCTGGTACTGTGTTGCCCTGAGATTTTTAAATAAGCAGCAATGTCTTGGCTGTGGGCCAGCCATTGTCTGTCACTTGGAATTATGAACATCAGCTACTGCAGAAATAAAAGGAAGAAGCAAGGTCAAAGAAGAAGTAGGCAAAGACAAGAAATTAGTATGAGTGAAAAGGAGAGGACAAGCATGGGCAGAGCAGGGGGCAGATGGTATTAAGGGGCCTAAGACAGTCCCCCCCGGCCCTGTGGCTGCAGAGGACCAACCTTCTGGTGGCAGACGTATGGGCAGGGCAGGTTTCTGACTGCTGGATCCCGAACTGGGGAGAAAAGTCCCTCAGCAATGGACCAGAGCATCGTGAGAGGCATGACACTCCTGACTGTGCCCTTCCCCATGGTGCCCTCTGGACCTGGCACTGGTGACAAACTGTCCAAGGACCCTCCCTGGTATGACCTGGGAAGCTGAGTGGTCCTCAAGCCTTTCTGGTTTGCCCTCGTGCACCAGAGCCAGGAGAAATGGCTGCACCAACCTGCTTTTACCAGCCCTCCTTCATTTCTCTCCTCTGCACAGACTCACCTCAGAAACGTCCACCAAGAACAAGATTTGCCCTTTCAGACCTCAAACCTTCCCATGTTTCTGCCCATCTCTTTCTCCCAGTACTGATTTCCTTCACTTAAGAGAACATAAATGACACGGGGTTAGTTTAAGCACAGAGTAATAGATATTTCTACATCAAAATAGATTGCCTCCTTACACATGAATTGCTTCAGCTTCCTCATCATTTCTAGCCAAGCAACAATAAACTCCCATCAGCAGCCCCACCGGCTCCCTGCCCCTCCTCATTCCTTCTGCAGCTCCAGGAGGTGAACTGCGAGAGCACAGCAGGACTGCTTGCCACCTTCCCCACCGTCTCTCACAGCTCTATCCCAGCTGGAAACAAGGTAAAAGGATTCAAAAGGAGGAATTAAAGGTTAAGCAGGTCACCAACAACACAAAACCTGTTTTACGGTATCCACGGAGAGCCTCGGGCAGAATGGATGCAGGATTCTGCAAGGAGCAAAGTGGAAAAAAACCTAAACTTTTACAATACAGTAAAGGAAGCTACACCTTCCAAAAAAAAAAGAGTATAATTAAAAAATAGAAAATGAATCTGGAATGCCAGGGGCTCCAAAACTGACAGAAGGTAGCTGAGGGTGGAAGGGAAAATGTACTTTGGTGCCAAGATTATACTTTGTGTTAATTTTTGGCTTTGGTGATAAAAACTCATCTACAGCCCCCTAAAAGGGGCGCAACAGAGACAAAGGGGTTCAGAGGAGTCCAAATAACTCCCTGTCCCAGCTGCTCCCAGGCCATCACAGGAGCCACCAGGCCACCAAAGGTGCATCTTCACAAACCCAGAGGAGCGCAGGGGGACAAAGGCAGACAGGAAGACAAAGTATGGACTTGGGAAGGGACACCATCTCTTCATCTCAGAGGAAGGGCCACCATAGAACAGGCTCAGCCCTATGGGCCAGGTGTGTAACCCATCATGATGAGTCAATGCCAGAGGACATTTGGGACTGAGGGGGCTACTGCCTGGGGCGTGGGACACATCACAGGATGCAGGAAAGAGCATTTGGGGTTTTGGGCAGACAGCTTATTATTATAGGGTGTTTAGGGAGGAAACAAAGGTGGGGAAAGAAGACAAGTAGATGATTAAGGGAGGAACAATTCTAGGAAAATAGAGGAGAAATGGGATTTAAAAGGCCAGTCATGTGTAAATGGGGGTTGGTGTGAATGCTCACCTGGTTGTGTCCTGCACCTCATTGGTACAGTCTGTCCTGTCTTTGTATTAAACACCATTTCTAGCTATTTTCATAAGTGATGGACTTTATTTTACTGGGGAGGGAGGTGCACCAGATACTGTAGTGCAGCTATCGCCTCAGTGTCTCAGATGTCCAGATGTCAGCAACTGGGGAGACTGGGATCCAGGAGCATATTCCAGCTCTGGGGCCACCAACAGTAGTAGGACATGAACCTGTTGGAGCAGGGCTAGAGGAGGCCGAGGAGATGCTGGAAGGGCTGGAGCCCCTCTGCTGTGAGGACAGGCTGAGAGAGTTTGGGGACGTTCAGCCTGGAGAAGAGAAGGCTCCAGGGAGACCTTAAGAGCCCCTTCCAGTCCCTCAGGGGGCTCCAGGAAAGCTGGGGAGGGACTCTTGGTCAGGGAGGGAGCCATAGGACAAGGGGGAAGGCTTTGACACAGAAAAAGGGGAGATTAGGCTGAGATGTGGAGAAGAACTTTAGTGTGAGAATGGTGAGAGCCTGGCCCAGGTTGCCCAGAGAAGCTGTGGCTGCCCCATCCCTGGAGGGGTTCAAGGCCAGGGCTTGGAGCTTGGAGCTGCCCCCCCCCCCACCTGGAGGGGGCTTGGAGCAACCTGAGGGCAACCCCAGGGCAGGGGGGTGAATCAAGACAGTCTATAAGGTCTGTTCCAACCCAAACCATTCTGTGATTCTATAATTCTCTATGTATATATGGTTTTATGTGTACATAAATGTGTATGTGTACATATATGTATGTATGTGCTACATCCATGGATTTATGTGCATGTCCCTACCGGGGACACTCCGTGCTGAGTCTTGCTCCTCGTTGGAGCCGGGTCAAGGAGCTGCAGCAGCATCACCTCTCCCTGCCCCTTTGTTTTGGAGCGCTACCCCTGCCATCAGCGTTATTGCATGCACGACCTCCGTGGAACAGCTAATGAGCAGCTTATGCTCTTTATGCTCTACAGCTTAACTATGTTCTTTAACAGCCACAGAAAGGATTTGGGTGCTGGGAAAGGCTGGTTAGTGCTGAAGGGAGCGCACTCATCGCAGAGCAAAGTAAAAGCATCAAATCCACAAAGCAGTGGGAAGAGGATAACGCTCATCTGCCATGTTTCTGTTTCAGGACTGAGCTTTATGGATGCAGGAAAGAGTAGGAAGCCTTATAACCCAGAAGGTGGAGGAATATACAGGGTTTTAATCCTGTAATTAAAGCCCTAAGAAACACTGATAAAGGTTGAGCCTGATAAAATATTGGGAAATAAAATACAGAGGGAGAGAGCGGAAAGAAAAGCGACTCCATCACAACCGGAGGGAAAGACCCCGCAGGAGACTCAGGGATTGCCTCACGCCCACCTAAACCATCCGCTGCAGCAGCCATGGGTGACCACACTCCCTCTCCATTTCACCTGCTCGGTGCTGACTGAGATTGATCTCACCCCTGCAACCAGATTCATTTTCACTAACGAGAAGCTACACGTCTCGTTTGAGCTGTCTGCATCCTCTCTGTAGGGTCGGTGGAGAGAGACATGTTCCCAGAGCAGCCCATCCTGCCAAAGGCCGGGCAGGAAGCTTCTGGGCAAAAGGGTCTCCTCTCTCTGCAGAGCGTACAGGAGCCCAGAGACCTCACCGAGCCAGCCTGCCTACATCTGAGGCCGCCAGCACCCCATCAGTGGGCTCCCACTGTGGTTCCAATTTTGTAATCAAGAACTAAATTCCTCACCAGGATAAATTTGGTTCATTTAGCTTGTCTGGCGCTGACACATGATGGATGCATCCTATGAGCAGAATACTATTCTTCTGGAAACTGCTCAAAGAAGCCTTTCTGTGCCTACAGTTTGGGGTGAGTTTGGAACCCTGAGGAGCTAGGATCCCTCAGGATGAAATCATGGAGAGCCAGGAGCTAGAAAGCAAACTTCCCAGAGGCTCTGACTGCCCAAGCAGGGCCAGGAATGGGCCACAGGCTGTCACAGTGAGGCACCTACCCTTCTTCTACTGCAAGGGCTGGGTGGCAGACAGAAAGGCCTCCTAGGTAAAGCCACGGTGATGATCCTGGGTGTTACTGCAAGACGCACTTGTGACTCTGTGCACCGTATTTTAGTACCTCTTCCAAAAAGTGTGCTGGGCCTCTCTTGTCTCCATATTTGTGCCTTACAGCTGACCATCAGATCAAGCCCAGCTGTTCTGTATCTATGATCTGTCATCCTCATTATATCACAGAATCACAGAATATCGGGGATTTGAAGGGGCCTTGAAAGCTCCTCCAGTCCAACCCCCTGCTGGAACAGGAACACCCAGAGCAGGTCACACAGGAACGCCTCCAGGCGGGTTTGGGATGTCTCCAGAGAAGGAGACTCCACCACCTCCCTGGGCAGCACCTGCCAGTGTTCCCTCACCCTCACCATGAAGAAGTTTTTCCTCCTATTTCAGTGGAACCTCCTCTGTTCCAGCTTGAACCCATTGCCCCTTGTCCTGTCATTGGATGTCACTGAGAAGAGCCTGGCTCCATCCTCCTGACACTCACCCTTTCCATATTTATCAACATTCATGAGGTCACCCCTCAGTCTCCTCTTCTCCAAGCTAAAGAGACCCAGCTCCCTCAGCCTTTCCTCCTCATTTCCTCACTATTTGAAGGTGTCTCCTTAGGGAAAGATCTGTTTCTCTAAAATACCTCTCTTGTAATTAGGTGTCACGTGGCCTCATTTATCCCAGTCCTCTCTCATCTTCCCCACCTTGAAATGATAAAAAAAAAGAAAGGCTATATTGTCTGGAAATCCAGCATTCTCAGGCACTTACAACTGTCTGCAGTCCCTGCTTTCCTTTTTGTAGGTGATAACTTTGTTTTCCTCCCCACTGTGGGTTTCATTAGGCTTTAACAGCTGCCACCACGTGCAGTTCCTAATGGGTTGGTAACACAAAAAAACCCTCCATGTCCCTAAAATCAAACTGGTTCCGCATTAAGGAAACTATCAGTGGACTCCCAAAGTGTCACCAGGAGCTGCAAGGCAGGGCCAGAGCTGTGCAGCCCCACCACAGTCCCCAGCTCCTCCAGCTGGTGCCCCACTCCAGCTGGACATGCAAGTTGGGTCACATCTATGTGATGTGTCACATGGTGTCACACATGGTGTCACACGTAGTAACAGGGGTGAGGGAGCACGTTGCTGATGGGGGAGCTGCCCTCTGTCAAATCACACGGACCAAGGAAAACAGATGCCTTGCTGGAATGAATTTTCCATTCTCGTATTTATTAACTTGATTTTCTCTTCCATGGTATAGTTGAGGCCAATTATTGGTGACAGCTAAACTTGAAATGATTTTGCAACACAGCTAATAGTAAAAAGTTGATCACTGGTCACCAAAATCACCATTATTTCCCTCAGATAAAAACATACAGGCTTTCTTGCATTTGATCCTCTTATGGCATCACAGCTTTTTACTTACTGTTGTTGCTAATACTAAATTATTATGTGTTGATGTCACTACCAGGGAGTTGGAAATTTCTCATCTTCAGAGAGTTTTTTAACCCTCCAGATGCTGAGGCATGTGTCCAGCCACAGTGCTGGCTCTGCAAGGTGCTTGGAACGTTCTCCAACTCTTAAATGGCCTTCAGGAGTCTGCTGCTGCTCTTACTGCATGCAAGGTGCCAGCAAACATTTATAAAAAACATCTCAAAAATACTTGAAGCTTTCTCCGCATACTATCCATCTGATCATGTAACCAAGAAAAGCACTTCTTCTCTGAAGGAAACATAAAAAATGACACTCGATTTTAGCTATGTCTAGACTTACTTGAGCCAGCTGTAGTCTCAGGGGAAGGGAGGGGGTGTCATTGCACTTCATCTGTAGCACATTGGGGGGGGCAACAGCAATATCTAAACCTTCAGCATCTTCTCAGTCCAGGCCCTTCCAGAAAAAATATCACTTTGTTCTCTCCCACCACCAATCAGCACACTTTGTGTAAAGGGACATATCACAGCAGGCCTTTGGCTTTGAGAATATTCACCACTCTCCAGGCTGCTGTTGGAAGGATTCCAGAATAAGCCTGCAATCAGAAGACCAAATTGCAGCCATCCCTGTCCTTCACATAAGCAACCGAGGAAGTGTAGGGCTTAGATGTTCCAATCCCTCCTCCATCACAGGCATTAGAGGAGTGCCGGTACTCCAGCCAGAGGGCAGCCCCTGCCCTTTCTGTTCTCCATCCTCCCCTACCAAGGATTTGAGATAATTTCTATGGAAAAAACTTCTTATTCCATGGCTTGATGGGCCTTTGTCCTGCCAAACCCAAGGTAACTGGTACCAGACCAATGAAGGACCTATGGAAGCAAAATCTCTCAGTCACAAAGAAAGGGTCTGTCAGATGGGGACAGAGTCCAAGCCTCTCTGCAGTCCAGGGGTCCTCCTCTAATCCTCTAGAGACACTCTCTGCAAGTTGTCTGTGCTCCCTCTGCTCCCAGAGAGATGGCGTTGCTGGCAGAAAACTGTTGGCCATGAGAACAAAACCAAAATGTTACAATCCCCAAACATCACTGAAAAGGGGAGAAAGAGCATGGACCTTAAGCAGTTCAGACATTCACACTCCCTCCCTCCACTGAAAGGACAGTCTGTCTTCAAATGGGAACGGTGCAAGGATAAATAACAACCAGGGGCAGAGGCATGAAAAAGGAAACCAGACCTTTGATCACAGAGGCTGTCCTGCCTGCACAGAAGCAGCGTCCCACCGCTCCCCGCAGGGTACGGCTCGGCTCAGCACACAACCCAGCAGCCCGTTTTCTTCAGGTGAAGATCACCGATTCTGAGAAAAACCAGTTGTACTGCCAATCACTTGCAAATATCTGTAAATAAGGTCAAGAACCCCAACAGTAAATAGGCCATCTTCACCTAGGTGTATTTGTTTATGCAATATTTTACCAACATGTTTATCATGAAACAGAAAAAGATTTATACTTCCATTTCCTCACAGGCAGCAGGCTGCACACCGCTGGATTTAAGACATCCAAAACATCTTTACTTTTCAGCTCTTTATTGCAGTCCTCATAGGACCTCTTTATAGACCAAAAAGAATATTAAAGTAAAAAATATTTAAACAAAAAGAATATTAGAAAAAGAATACTAAAGCCACTTCTTTGCTCCACTGAATTTTGATATGCACCACGATTGAGCCAGCTGGGACATCTGCTAGAAAGCAGTCCTGCTTTTATTAATGGCTCTCAAAACCTGCCACAGAAAACATCTCCTCTGGTATGACCAGCATGGCAATGGCCCTGAAGTTAAAGGCAGGGTTTGGACCCTATTGGTTTCTAATATTCCGCTTTATCAGATTACATGTTTGTTCAATAGCAATAAACTTCCAGAGTTTTATAGAGTTATAAAAACCTACAACTGCTTCAATTTATGGCCTGTGTATAATTTACTTGGGTAGGTTTCCTCTCTAATGGTGCAGTGCAAGTGATTTGAGTTCTTTTAGCTGGAAACAGTACATCTACATTTGCACAACTCTCATAAATAATTCTGCCCGATGGACAGCATCACATCCAACCCACTGCTCGGAGAAGGGAAGGAGGGGCTGGAAGGGGGGCACTGGAAGGAGAAGTAGCAGTAGAAACGAAGGCTGTTAAGACTTCACCCAAATTAGGAATTCAGGGATCCTCTTTTTGCTGGTGGCATCAAAATCCCATTTCCCTCATTAATTTGTGTGATGCTTTGAGCTTGAAATGTAACCACAGTTCATGGTAGACTGCAGGCTGAACTTAGTCTGAGCCTCACAAAGGCATTCATTTGAAACGATATCTCTCAGGACACAAAGAATTCCTGAGCACTCGGATGCACTCAGCTCCCTGGAAGCTTTAGAGCAATAAATGACACGTTAGACTGACTTACAGCTCAATGAATTATTTGGTCTCAGGTAGAGGAACAGGAGAGCTGTATCTCAGGTTTAAGATCCTTCAGCCGTGGCAAGGATGGGGGCTGGGGGTCACCCTGCAGTGAGAGAGGGGATCTATCACTCTGCAAACACCCGAGACAGAGGCAACGCCATCGTTTATGTCTACACAGCATCTAATGGTTAAATGATGGAGTTGGAATACTGACTGTACGTAGGGCTCTCTGTCCTTTATCACTATCAATGACATTAAAGTAATGACACTTGATTTTCACAAGAAAACAAATCAATTAAACAACGTCTTGTCCATTTCAACATATAAAACAAGGGGTTAGCAATCGCAGGTCACATTTCCTTAATGCATCACTGGAGGATACTCAAGGATAATGAAGAACTGGTATAGATTTGCTATAACTTGGACTATATGCTATTATTTAGACTCCAATATGAAGTTTAGTGCTCTTATTGCTTCTTTAACATATGGCAGAAGAAAATCACACCTGCTCTTAGACACTACCATTCTGGCTCTGGCTGCAATGACTTCAGAAGCTCCCAGACCTATTTAACCCAGCAAAACAATGCCTCAGAGTCAATATGATGGTTCTTTAACATCATAGAATCGTTTTGGTTGGAAGAGACCCTTGGGATCAATGAGTCCAACCATCTGCCCTACTCTGCAAGTTCTCCCCTACACCAGATTCCTCAACACCACATCTCATCAACTCTGAAGCAGAGTCAGGGATGGGGACCCCACCACCTCCCAGGGCAGCCCAGTCCAGGCTCTGACCACTCCTTCTGGGAAAAAACTTTTCCCTGATGTCCAGCCTAACGCTACCCTGCTCAGCTTGAAGCCATTTCCTTGCCTTCTAGCGCTCATTGCCCATGGGAAGAGACCAGCACCAACCTCTCTACAATGTCCTTTCAAGCAGCTGTAGAGAGTGATGAGGTCTCTCCTCAGCCTCCTCTTCCTCAAACTAAACAGTCCCAGCTCCCTCAATGGCTCCTCATAAGCCTTATTCTCCAGGCCCTTCCCCAGCTCCGTGTCCCTCCTCTGCACTCGCTCCAGCCCCTCCAGATCTCTCTTGTGTTGAGGTGCCCAGAACTGGACACCAGACTCAAAGTGTGGCCTCACCAGTGCTGAGCACAGGGGGACAATCACCTCCCTACTGCTCCCTACTACACTATTTCTGATACAAGCCAGGATGTCAATATACAAAATACATGGGGTGAGTAAATAACAAGGACCATAATGGAGTATGTTGGTTAAGGGGATACTGTTAGAACAAGATGGAAGTGGTCATGAGTAAATTTAGACTAGAAGGTAGAAAAAACCCAAACAAAATTATATCCTGGAATGGCTTTCTGAGCAGTGCTGTAGAGGAAAGAAACATAAAATATCTTAAGGTGAAAAAAAATTTAGGAAAGCTTGTAAGGCAGAATTGGGTCAGGCTAGAGTAATAAATGAAATGGGCAATATGAGTTCTTCTGTGACTTGCCACGGTGCTAGAGGGAAGTGGAGGATGGAAGGAGGTGATCTTGGTTATTGTTGGATGATTGCATTTGTTTTGTATTTACTCTGTATTGCATACCTGGCAAAACCGAGCTGTCCTGACAGATATCTACATGATCTTTAAGGTCCCCTCCAGCCTAAGCTATTCTATATTTCTGTAGCCCTGTCTACTATTCTCATAACAGCAAAGCCTATATAATGGAAAAAGGATTTATTCCCAAGGAATTATATGTTGAAAATGGAATCAGAGAAGGACTTGTGGACTTGTACCTACTTTGTTCAGCTTTCTGTGCTCAGAGCTGCCAGCCTTACCTTTCCTGGGTCATGGAAAAAGACAACAAATGCCCATTTGCTAATGGCAATTGCTACATGTTTCAAGGCCTAATTTTTTCACAGCTCAGCATAGTCTCACCACCCAAAGCAAAAGGTCGTTATCTTCCTGTTCCGGGCCAGCCTTGCAGTGAATGGAATTAGACTCAAAGAAATGGATAAACTAACATACATTGGTGACATTCTCTCCCAGCACCCGCGTTGGAATAACAAAAGTAAAGAAAACCATTGCAATCTGGTTTACTTCAAAAGTGGGTACTAAATGAAAGGTATTCCTTATCATCTCTCTTGTATGAAAAAGAGAATAAAAGGAACAGTCAGAAGAGTAAAATCCTTGTCTATGGTGTAGAAACCAGATATATCTCACTGGGGCTCTGAGCAAAGGGATATCACTACCCCAAGGGACTTCAGAAAGACCAAGAGAAGCCAGCAACAATGAATAGAGAGCCAAAAAGAGCACTGGAAATACAAAAGGATAATCAACATTTAGAGAACTAAGTGCACAGCAAGGAACTAATACAATTTTCGCAGCTGTTTTTACCATGGAAGAAGTCAAGTTGGCTCCTGCACAGTTATTCTTTCTTTGTAAAGGGACACATCAGAGGATCGTTCTCATATTGAAGGAGATCGTGAAGCATATCAAAAGGTATTATAGCAAATCACCAAGACCAAAGGACATTCTTCCAAGAGTACCTGAGGAACTCCACTGTGAAATTGCTGAAATAGTAACTGGTGTGCAAGCTGAAATGCAAAAATGTCTCAATGTCAAGAAACTTGAAGGTAGTCAATGGGATTTCAATTTTTAAAGAGGATCCTGTGTAAGGTTTGGGAAACTACAGACTGTACCAGGCTAATTGATAGAAATTGTAATATAAAAGAGGATCCATGGATAAATAAAATATAATGGGGAAGAGTCCATGCAGTTCTGTAAAGGAAAATCATGCTTTACAGCCTAGTTTAGCTCTTTGAAGAAGTCAATAGACATGGGGATAAGGGAGATCCAGCTGACAGTGTATTTGCATTTCTAAAGGCATTTTACAAAATCTTTCACCAAAAAATCTTAAAGATATTAGGCTCCCACAGAACAAGAGGGAAGATCCTCACATGCATAAATGTTTAAAACAGAAAAAATTGGTCTGTAATTAAATGATCAACATTCACGGGTAAGGGCGGTAGCTACTGAAATTAGCCTAATGAATTCAATTAGTGAAAGAAAAAATGTTAGAAATTATGATGACAACAAAAGACAAGAGTGTTGCTGTGACAGAAAGCATATCCACAATGCAAGCACCCCCTGACCACTTTGTGCCCTTCTGATCTCTAACTCAAAAAGGAACCCCGAAAGGTTCAAAGTGATTCCCTTCATGGAACAACCACAGACACTACGATTCTTCATCACAGATATCTGGATGGGAGAAAGTGAAGGTGGGGTAGGTCACTCCAAAAGCATGAGATGAAGGAATTGGTCAGCTAAGGAATATTTCTAATAGCTGTTCATATTCTCTACCATAGCCAGTTCCACTCAGATATTGGATGCCGGGTTCAAAGCAAACAAAAGAAAAGAGGTTCTCCATGTAACACAGGGTGCTGTGACATGTGCTACAGGTAATCAGCCATGATGGAAAACCTACATGTGTCCAAAATGGGACTGAGCAGGTTGAGGCTCCACTGATGGCTGGGAAATACTTAGGTACCACCCTGGTGTCTCCAGTTCTAGAGCCACACGTCAGCAGAGCCTTGCTCCACTGTTACACCCAACGTTAGCATCCATCGAACCCCATCAGAAAAGAGAGCACTTGCTGTCAGACCATTCTGACCCACTCAGATCCTTGTAGCAGGTGATTATCAGCAGCAAATGATGCTCTTCAGAGAAGATTTATCTGTTGTCACTGTCAAAATTGTCAGGAAGGAACCAAATATTTGCTGTATTTTGTGGGTCCAGGCTTTAAGCACAATAGCTGCTATGCAAGGAGTTGGGGAGTTTAAACAGTGCTGTGCACAGCAAGGACGGGAAGCCTCTGCCACATAAATGTGGAGAAACACTGAGGAAAATGTCGTGCAACAGCCTCATTTATCTCACTTTCTGCAACAGTCATGTAATACAAAGATGTGAGGATCTCCAGCAGATCTTCACAGACAGGTTGCTTGACATAAAAATCTGCTTGGAGACAAATCCTCCAAGTGGATACCAGTTTAACAACACCCTGTAAACCCTCTTTAATGCTTCCTATAATGGGAGTAGAAAAAGCTTTAGGTCAAGACATGTGAGTCAAATCTATTTACAACGCTCTTGTCCCCCTAAAGTCAAAATTACCCATACCAGAAGGGAGTCTGTAGAGAATAAATGGCTCCATCACACCCAAGGAATGATCTCCATCAGCTATGATGGACTAACCTTTATTGTTTGAATCCTCTACTTCAGAACTTCTTTGGTTGCCTGCCAAGTTCATGAAGGAGTAATCTTCTCTTGATTCATAACCTGGCTCCTGAGAGTGTATCTTTTGCTCCTCCCTTCCTCTGAAGCACTGGAGGCTGGGCAGAGAGACACATGCAACCAAGTACATTTGGCAGTAAAGCTGCTCCAAGATTGCACTTAGAGCAGCATTAACAGCTTCCATTCCAAAGTTCAGCATTTATTGCTCTCAGGTTCATGGTCAATATCTTTGCTATGGACTTTGTTGAAATCTCCCTTGAGATTTTAACTCTGGGCACTTTTCTGTGGTTTTATCTCCCTTCTCCTTACATGTAGGGTATAGTCCATACCTATAGATCATAAGAAAATAGCTCAGAAGAGCTTCTCAGCTCCAGGAGGGACCCAGGTCATTAGCCAGTCCTCTCAACTGCACTTGTCTCTTCCTGGAGTCCAATTTAGTTGTGGCTTTTATTTCCTCGCTTTACAGTATTGGGCAATGTTACATGGTTCATGAAGGAATACGTGACAGGAACATGGCAAGGAGCCTTCTCACCCAACACAGAGCTGTCTGAGACAACAGGAATTGGCCCTTTGAACCAAATTCTCCTTCCAGCCAACACTCTGTCAGTACCAATGGGCAGCTCAATGTACGCTCTTGTTCTGTGACCATTAAAGACATATTAATATCTGCTGATCATTTTATCCCTTTAACTCCTACCAGAATTCTTAATGAGGAAGAATTTCTAAACCAAGATATTAATATGCAATGCAGATTGCATATTAAAGCCCTGCAAACGATACTGTTAATCTTGGCTAGGACTTCCCTGTTGAAACTGAGACATTTCTGGCAATTGCTGCCTCCCAACCAGCCCCAGAGCATCCCAGAGGTAGGTGTGCCTTATTTCATTTAGAAGTACCTCAGCACAATGAAGTATGAACAGGTACAAAGAGATACATCAAAAATTTTGGCAGGCATTGAGGAGAAATCGGGCACCTTTGATGACCCTCTGTACAACATCATGGCAAACCACCAGAGTGGCCCGTTAGCCTTGCCATCACTGCATCAGCCATGGGTGCAGGTGACATGGGAACCATGGCCAAGGAGTACAAGCCTCTGTGCTGCCCACCATGCAAGCATGCAGCACAGGAATTACCTCTTTCCCACTCAACATACAGGATTGCAACGGGAGCTACTCAGCGCGGTGATAAAAGGACTTGTGTGTGATCTTCAAACAGATAAACAAAGGATTAAGGATTAGTTGGTTATTTTACATCTTGCAAGGCAATGGTAGAACTAATGTTGGAATATTGCATTTAGTCAAGTGAAAAATTGAAGACAGTACAGTGAAGAGCAATACAATTCTTTGGAGGCTGGAAAATGAGATTTTATGAAACACTGAAGGGGTTCAATAGATTCTGACTATCAAACAAAATAGACAAGACTGAGAAATGACTTGTTATATGGTCTGTAAACAGCTCTGAAGGAAGGAAATTAAAATATGCTCTTCAAAGTACCAGAGAAAGTGACCACCATCTGGAAGGTAAAGTTGCACGAATTCAAACTAGAAATAAAAGTCTTAAAAATTGGGAGAGTCTCATGGTGGTCCAGAAGTGCAGATTCCACTTCATCAAATAAAAACTGAGATGCTGTTCTGGATGATGCTTTGGTTAAACACCAGTTACCAGGCTCATTCCACAGCTAACTGGGAAAAAAAGGCCTTTAAAAGGGAGGTTTCACAGAATCACAGAATCTCAGGGATAGGAAGGGACCTTGAAAGCTCCTCCAGTCCAACCCCCTGCTGGAGCAGGAACACCCAGAGCAGGACACACAGGAACGCCTCCAGGCGGGTTTGGGATGTCTCCAGAGAAGGAGACTCCACCACCTCCCTGGGCAGCCCCTGCCAGGGTTCCCTCACCCTCACCAGGAAGGAGTTTTTTCTCATACTTAAGTCCCAGGTGGTCCTGGCTGGACATGAGGAAAAAAATCTTCCCAGAAAGAGTAGTCAGGCACTGGAATTGGCTGCCCAGGGAGGTGGTGGAGTCACAATCCCTGACTGTGTTTCAGAGTCCATGAGATGTGGTGTTGAGGGACCTGGTGTAGGGGAGAACTTGTAGAGTAGGGCTGATGGCTGGACTCCATGATCCCAAGGGTCTCGTCCAACCTGAATGATTCTATGATTTTGCACAGGCAAAAGTAGTAACCACAAAGCTGGAAACAATGTGGCTTGCTCTGCAAAATAGACAGCTAAAAACATCTAAGTGCTCAAGAAAGACATGCTAGAGAACAAAAAAGGTAAACCACAAATTAGTTGACAGTTTTGATTATTTTTACTTATGTGTGCATCACTTGCCCCTTGATAGAATGAAGGCATTAGTACCGATTCACCCCTCAGCCATATTGTGAAGATATAGTCATTAAATTTTGCAAAGAAAAAAGATTCTACAGTGAAGCACAAGAGGAAAAAAGCAGTAAGAAATTAATAATTCTGTATTCAGTGGTGTATGCTGTAAATAATGCATGGAGCCGCACACTGAACGATGAGATTAAATGAAATATTGAAGAGTTGCTCTTTCAGCGAGCAAGTCTGTGCCGTGCACTGGATGAGGCAGGGGCTCTGCCTAAAGAGAAGTGATCACATATTTAAGTCTGTATTAAAATGCACACGCACAAGAAGACTAAATTAAGATTTTTCAGATATCCTTAAATCTGATGCTTCTTAATTTTTGAGCACTCGAGACCCTGAAAATGGTTTAGTAAAATAATATTGGGGGTTTTCTTTTTTTTTTCCCCTGTTATTTCCCTGGTTTGTTTAAGTTTTTTGAGTAAGCATCAAACACTTGTTTTTACAGGCAGTAGCAGAGATATAATCCCTTGCTTGGACATGAAGGACAGCTCCAAAGTTTGACCTATCTGGGGAGCATATAACATCAGACAAGAGAGTGATGTGGGTCAGACAGGAAAGCCATCCTATATATTGTATTACATATAGTATATAATACATATTGTATTACATACCCTAGTGGACAGAGGCTTGAAAGCCAACAGAATCATAGTGCAGAGCCACTCGAATTCTTAATCACAAATACTTTTTCTCTTAAATATACAAATATATATATACCTGTTTCCATCAGTACACAAGGCCTATTGTTTTTTCTTCTGTAGTTCTGTAGGCACCAGGGTTTCACTTTAAGCTCATTTTTACAAGTGCCAGGCAAATGCTTGTTTGGGATTGTAGAACCAACACATTAGGCAGGCTCAGTACTAATCTGAATGCAATTTATATGAATAACCAGCCAGGGAACTACACATTCTTCTGCCTTCACCTTCAGAGGTGATAAATGCTCTTACATGCCTCAGAGATTGCTCTTCATCTTTTAAGATAAATAAAGGTTTACAAAGAAACATCAGTTTTACATGAAAAACTCTGTTTTTCCTTTAACTTTTGTCATTATTGTATTTGCACTTCAACTTTGCATTAAGCCCCTACATTCCCACACCATGGCACATTACTTATCCTCCCACACATTTCATGTGCAGTCAGAAAAGCAAGGATCCTCTTCCTTCTGCATTCTCCCTTGTTCTCCTTTGTGTGCTCTTCATTGCTTTCCTCCTTCACATTCTTTTCATCCTCTGCAGTCCCCATGGAAGTTCACAGTGTCAATGCTTGGACACATATCCATTATCTTCTGGCTGCCAGTTGATCCCACTTGGAAACCTCTGTGATGTAGAAGCTTTGCTGTCAGGAACTTTGGCTGCATCCAAGGTGGATAAAGAGGTCCTGTTGTTTAAGGCAAAGAAAGAAGAGTGGTTGTTCTTCCTCTTGAGCCTTAAGAGGCTTTGGGTGTGCATAGGCATCCTGCCCTTCCTCCCCCAGCTACTCTGCCATCTCACCTATCTTCACCTGCCCTTTCTTGTTGATCTGTAAGGTCCATGTCTCCACTGCTAGCTTTCCACCCACCAGCATCTCTCTAGACTGTGATGGGGCAGCAGGTAGATGCAGCAGTTGGCTTTGCTATTCAAAACAGAAGTGTCTCCACAGTGTATCATTCTAGTAGGATGACTTGAAGTCAGGCTCTGGGATGTACCTGGAGAGACTGATCCACGGTCCACAGAGGAGGCAGCAAAGCCATGAGATGGATGCTACCACCACCTCTTCCAGTTTCAGAGACATGGGGCCAGAAGGTCAACATTAACACTCTCAGTTTGCTGCTCCTTGTATTTTGTTCCTCATCCCAGATTCCCCAAACATCCACATACTGGTTAATCTCAGCTGTGTGCTGTCCTTTTACCCACAAGGATGTCTGTGCATGTACCTTCTGTACCACCACCACCACAGGGGCACAGGCTCAGTGACCCATTACAGAAACACAGTTCTGCGGGACCCCATCATTCTCAAGCTGATGTGTAGGGAAAGATGGTTTAGTGGTTGGGAAATTAGCACAATATTCAGCAGCCTGAGGGCATTTCTTCTCCACATCAAAATATTTCCTATAACCTTGAACAAAGAGAGTCAAGTAAGACTCGTTGAAAGAATCTTCTCTTTCCCAGAGACCACAATGGGGTGTGAGCAAAGGGTCTGACCCAGCTGCCAAGTTGCTAAATGGGTAAAATGAGGTAAAAGGAACATAAGCCCTGACATTACTGTGTCTCAGTTTCCCATTCCATGGAGACAAGTTTTAGAGCTCTGTTATGGTGGAGCAGTGGAAGTTCATCTGTGAGGTGTCCTGCTCCTGGCCGCAGCAGGACAGACCAAGACAGATGATCCACACTGAAATACATAACCATTAATTTAAGAAGGAAAAATATCGCATATTCATTACATTTCTATCATGTTTCCCTTTCACTACACATTCATAAATAGAAATGAAAGAAGAACTAATGTGCCTTTAGTTACTGTGTTTGTCTGTTTTCCAATCATAATTCATGCCTTGCTTCAATGAACAGGAGAACAAACATATTTGCTTTTGATAAATTAAAATGGTTTTGTGAGTTTCTTTATTCCATTCCTTCCTTCCTTATTTTTTTTTCCTTCTTCTGTAGTGTTTTCCTCCCAGTGATTCTCTTTGCTTGCACAAAGGCCCCACATTGCTGCTCCTGCAGCAGACTCAGACTGAGATCGTAACCTGGTGTTTAGCAGCTGAAAATGAGCAAGACTTTATAAACACAAGCCTAACTGGCAGGAGGAATGAGAGCCTGCGATGAAACAAGGGGAGAAGGGAAGAAATATTTCCAGCTGCAGTGGCCCAGCAGGCCGGACCTACCAGGGACTCGAGGACATCGATCACCCAGCAGCTGAACGAGCCTTCAGACACCCCCAGTGCAAAACCAGCCATCAAAGGATCTGAGCAAGAATCCCATGTCATGCAGAGCAGATGGGGACAGAGGCACAGGGCATGGGCAGGGTCCAAGCCTCGGCTAAGTGACACAAGTTACCCAGCAGTCAGAGGCTTTGTGTGTGAGAAGCAGAAGAGCCTGGGGTGATTCCATGTGGAAAAAGCATTTATTGGACATTTTATGCTGGATATAGACAGAGAAAATTATCTGCTGCACGGGTGCTCAGGAAAGGATTAATTTCTCCTAATTTAAGCTGTCTATCAGGAAGACACCTACAGGTAAACTAGACTATTCGCTGCCCTGAGATCCAATGAGGGAAACAGGCATTTTCAGGATGTGAGCCAACTGTTTCAGATGTCTCCTTCAGGTTGAGCTCCAAAGCTCTGACCGTGTCTCCACTGTCCAGAATGACTCCCTAGGAGACCTCTGCACTTAGTGGCGTGAATCCCACACTTGGACCCCCATGCAAAGGCAGCTCACAGGAACTGTGAGGGCTTCTAATCAAGTAGGTGAGACAACGCAATTTCCCTCCTGCTGCAGACAAACACAAGATGAAGAACTGAGAGTCTGTTGGAGGCCCACTGTAATTGCTCCACAAGTTTAGAGCAGTGGTATATGGAAAAAACACCAGCTCCAGCAGTGTAAGAAAGCTGGACACCCTTCCCTGCTACAGATTTCTGTGTTAGTTCTTATTTATTAAATGGGTGTAATTCCTGAACCGTTGCTTCAGTAAGAGTAATCTTGCAGAGCAAGATTAAAATACAGTCTTCTCCTTTAGCTGGCATTTGCATTGGCTGCAACTGATCGCTGGTGATGAGAATAAAGTGAATCATTTACAGCAGAGTAAGGAAGTACAGGAAGAAGATGTTAGAAAACCACGTGGATAAGAGTGATTACTTTCTGTCTGCTACAGACAGAGCCCCGAGCCTCTCCTGCCACAGCCCAGGTCTTCAGCAATCAAGCCTGATGCTGAGAAGAGTCGTATTGCAGGGGTGGTAATGAAAGTAGATGCTCCCCAGAACTACAGAACCAAGGTGTAGCAACCCCCGGCCTAGTGGCTAGGCACAACCATGAGGCTGGGTGCAGGCAGGCTGAACTTGTGAAGGTATTGTATTGATAACCCATAGAAATTTCAAGCTGCTGACCAAATGCCTAAAGGAAAGGTATCCAGACACCCCAACAACTGTCTGGGATCCAGATGCTGTACTTATTTTCCTGATGTTTGTGAACTTAAGAAGCAACACGAAGGCCACTTTCCAAGATGGTCAAAAGCCCAGGTACAGTAAAGAAAACCCTATTTGAGGCACCATTCCAAAAGCGATACAGGCATTAGGAACAGTGACAGGTACACATGGTATCTCAGCAGAAAACCAGGGGGTAGCATTAAAACAAGCTGCAGAGTTTGCTCCCAGAGTCCTAGAAAACTCAGGAGCAGGCTGTGTTCTGCTAGGCAAGGAAACCTACAGCCCCTCCTTAGAGCAGAGAAATTTCAGGAGCTGAAATGCCTTTGGGAACAGCATTGATCGTGAAACGGTAGGAAGCACCACAGAGGGACAAAAAATGCTGAGTGCACCCCAGTGACAGCAGACATGTTCCTGCAGCTCAGGGAGCATGCTGCAAGGCTGAGGCAGCAGGGGAGTTACCACGCAGAGAAGGGTTCCGAACAGAAGTGCTGGCTGAAGACACATGAATGCACACATGGAAGGATGCAGAGAGCACGCTGACAAGTCACATGAGATTTTACAGCTCAAACTGCCAGACTGCCTTGTGGAAAGCACCTGAGCAGACTTGTCCACTCCCAGGAGCAGGGCTTGGGTAGGTCAGCCCATAGCCCTGCATCTGGTACCTGAAGGACACTCAGTGGTGACTGCATCCACAGCTGATAAACTGCAACAGGGATGTAATAGGTCTGACAAGCCGGCTGAGGATGTACTGCCCTTAGCTGCAGCCATTTTTTCCTGGGACATTCTTCCATTGGGTGATGCTCACTTCTTTGTTGGGTATATCAACATTTTGGGGTGGTATATCAGCCACAGCAAAATTTGCCATTGTTTTCTCAGGTCTGAGATGGCACTTTTGCACCAACAAAACATTGTACTGTGGAACTACTACTAACAGTCATTAGGACACTCATGCAGACTAGAAAGGCTGCAAGGTCGAATGCTTGCTACAACTTTGGTCACTGGCCTGGAACTCAGAAGAATTGAACTCAAACAGGTCTTGGAAGCAGAAACAGAACAACTCAGCCCAAAATGGGACTCAACATAAGATGTTGCTCTGTGATATCACAAACCAACAGGAGCAAGCCAGTGGGGCAGAGAGCCAAGAGCCATTTAGGAAGGTAAAGTGACTGGAAGTTCTCCCTTCCTGCCAGCTCTGGGTGCATAGCTGCAGAGGATAAGGGGAAGATACCAGCAGGGGCTGAGAAGTTGGCT
Organism: Jacana jacana; assembly: GCA_013400555.1. NCBI lineage: Eukaryota > Metazoa > Chordata > Aves > Charadriiformes > Jacanidae > Jacana > Jacana jacana. The sequence goes on from VZTM01016870.1 coordinate 31,954, forward strand.
AGATGAGACCCTGCCCACCACCAGGCTTGCTGTACAGCAGAGGAGCAATGCCCCACATTTAGCAGACCCCAGAAAGGATTTGCAAGATAGTAGATATAGGATTGATCATCCTGCAGAGGAAAAACATAAGTGCATGCCATCAGGGGGAAGAGCAGAGTTTGATGGAGGAGGAAAAGGCCCTGGGAAGTCTGCATATGCATGGTAGTACCATTAACTACAGAGCTTACGGTTGTACCATTAGCTAAAGCTCTCATTGTGACAGCTTTCTGCTGGGGATAAAGCCAGTGGACCACTCTTCTCAGCAGAGTGAGGGGGAACAGACACCATCATCTTACCAAACACCAGTAAGACCCCTACTACCGGTCATCAACTTAGGCAGGATGGAAAAAACTCCATTTTTTTTTTAATGAAAAAGAGAAAAATAAATCACAACGGCAACAAACACACTCCCATCTCTAACATATGATTACATTTCAAATGTAATTACGAATGTTTCCAGAGCACACAGATGTATTTAGTCTCACAAAGCAGAGCTAATTTATTCATAAGCAGATCTGCAAGGCTGCCCAGGCAGAATTCACGCCACATGCAAGGGGATTATTAAATTGGTGGGTATGAAGGGTTTCTTTGCAAGTATCTCCAGTGCAAAGATACAGCATGAAGCCAAATGAGAGAAAGACAGGAACGACAGGCAAGACAGGCAGGCAAGAGGGCCTATTTGCATGACGAAAAAATAGTCACAGTGTCAGCCCCACACTGGCAGCATTTCAGGAGGGAGAATGGCTGCACAATGGTGTAAGGCAAACATCTCTAGACACAGGGAAGCAGCCCTGCAGGGACTGATACCTTGGCAGCATCCATCCACAATCTCAGTTGGGCTGTGGGCTATCGTCTGTGTGAGGTCTGGCAGGTGTTCCTGCTGGAGACCCTCTGGTACCCCTGGAAGTCATCCAAGAATATAAAACCGGTGAAGAGTCAGCATCTCACGGCAAGCTGGTGCTGTCTCCCCTGTGCTGCTTGAACTACCTGCAGGAAAGAAAGCTGAGAGGTGATAAGGAGCTTTTTTAACTGCATCTCAGCAGTTCCTGACCCTGCACATATTTCTAATCTGCTCTAACCATCAGTGAGTTCAGGTGACTTGGCTGACTTTGGATTGGGGCAGAATAATGGAATCATCTGAAGGTGCAGGTGAAATCAATGTAGAGCAGTTGGCTGTGCCCTGCTGACTCTGCTCACTAGGTCAGGGTCAACTGCAAGGTGATGAAAAGATGCTCCTTTCTGTCTTCCAGCTCGTGGTTGTTGCTCCCCTGCCAAGCCCCGGTGGCAGAGCTGCACTGATCTGGGCACAGCAGCAGCCAGTGGTGACAGAGGCTGTGGGACATGGCCAAGGCAACACATAACCTCCACAGTCCCAGATGGTTTTTGCAGACAGGCTTCTTCAGACAGGCTTCTGTCTCACCAAATTCAAATGTTGAGCTGTGCTGGGACAGGAGTCTTATCTTTTCTTGTTTATAGAGATGAACAGAAGAGAAATTAGTATTTTTTTCTTTGCCCTTTCCTTTAATTCTTCCCCTTTTTCCACTCACAGCTTCTTGCAACTTTCTCAACTTTGTAAAAGTGACAGAGCTGAGAAAGAAAAGTGAATTTGTCACAGTGTCACTTTCATGAATTGGAAACATTTGTAATGTTACAAAGTAGAAAAAGGAGGGGGGAAGAGCAAAAATCACACTTCATATTCTTCATGAAAGGAAGGAAGAAAAAACCCAAAATCAACGTGGCATGTGTTGAAAATTTATCTTGTCAAAACAAGTGGCAGATTGGAAAAGCAGACCTAGCCCAAATTCTTCAAGAGAGAAACGACATCTCTATTTCCTGCTTTCTCGTGAAACCGTTTCTTCATTTCCCAGACTCTTTGGCCACTTGGAGTGACAGTCCCTTCATGTGCTGGCCATGCCCCTGGAGTAGGGAGAGGGAAGCAAAATCGGGATCTGCCCGTGACCGCGGAGCTGCGGTGAAACCAGGCAGACCTACAGCTCAGAAACGTGACTTTCTAACAGCCCAGGTGGACAGAGGAGGGACCACGCTTGCGTGCAACATAAGAGGCATTCTGGGAGTGTCATCTTTTGATGAAATACTGCTAAAAGTTCATGCCTAAGGTGCATAGCACTTGGAGCCATAAGAGACCAAAGAGCTGTGTTTGAAGTGTATGAGATGAAGAGCCCGTAAGAGCAAGGCTGGGCAAAGGGCCGCCAAGCAAGGAACAAAGGAAAGAGATGTCACGCTAAGTGGATTTTTCTCTTGCATTAAACACAAAGCAACAGGTTTGCTCCCCAAGAGCCTCTGCAAATGTGGAGTGCTGTCACAACAAGCTGTGCTGGAGAAGCAGCACCACTGGAGTCACAGCAGTGCTGCAGCTGCCGATGCTGGCTGTGTTAGGGCTTCCCTGAGCAGCCCAGTGGTGCCTGATGACAGGTACGGAGTCAGGCTATCCCTTTAGAAGTGACAGGTTGGAAAGTTCTTGGAAATAGAACATCTTTTAAAGAGCAGAAACCAAGGGGAAAACTCACCAGAGCCCCATATAGACTACCAGAGCACAACAAGGGTAGGAGGCCACCTTGGAAAGTGCACACAGGTATGGGAGCAAGACTAGAAGGTGGGTGCAAGGGCAGCACAGCATTACCCATGGCTGATTCATCAGGCCTGCTGGTATTTCAGTGTTTCTTCATCTCTACATAATTAAGCTCCCTTGTTAAAATCCCCTTTACGCCCTTGGTAGCGAGGGGACAAGTTAAATGGTCTTGACCACATGGCTTTGCAATTTGCTGGGGACCCCAAAACACGTTGCTTTTCCATGTTGAACAGCAGAGGAGGTATGAGTCTCCCTGAGAGCCTCTTGTGGTGCTGGTGTACTCAGACTGGAGGCCATCCTGCTTCCCCCTGGTGCTCCCAGCATCTCCTGAGGATGTCCTTGTTCAGCTCATCTGTCATGGAGCCCTGAATTAGCCACACGTTTACTTTGCCAATAACTGAGCATAAGTTCCTGGGGAAAACTCTGCTATCTCTGAAGTAATTAGACTAATTAGAAGAGTGATTATGTGCATGGTCTCCACTCCGGCTGAACACTGGAACTAAGTCTATGTCTTAATTTGCCATCCCTGAGTAACACAGGAAGGCAGCCTGGAAAAACGAAGCCCCTTTCTGACTGGCATAGCAGCTCCCTGGTAAAAGACAACACAGGCCTTGAGGTGAAACCTCCTCTTAGACTGGGAGTGATGGAAGCACAAGGGCTTTCTGTTTCAAGTGTACAAGGAGCACTGGACAGGGTCAGCCACATCTTCCTGGCAGGTCCTGGTGGGTTTTCATTACTTGCACTGGAGAATGTGCTGTCAAGAGAACAAGCCCCACCCTGAGATTGCCAGGAGTGAGGGGAAGAAGCAGGGAAAAAGGAAGAAGTGGGCAGAGAAGCAACTCCACAAAGCGCTGGGACGTGACAGGCCCAGGACGCTGTCACCAGGCATCCTTACACCGCAAGGACAAGTGAAACTATTTCTGGGTCTCTCACTTCTGCAGAAAATAGAGTGTGCTGGGTCCCCTTTGCCACCCGCTCTTCAGGAACATTCGGAGGAGCACCCAAGTGCACACAAAAGTGAATTTTTGAAATCACCTGCCAGAATATTCCTGAGGCTGTATAATCAGCTGTATCCAACAGAGGTACCTCTGCTGGAAGTGCTGGTGCAGCCATTCGGTCAGGAGAAAGCCACCACCAGAAACCTTATCTGGCTGGCCACAGCTCAGCGAGGTAGCTCAGAGGGGCAAGCCGTTCCGAGAACTGCTGGTGGCTGATAAAGAACAGTTAGAGGTGATGAATTTGTGGAATAATTTTCACCAGTGGACACATCTGAAGGATTTGCCACCTCTTTCCCTACATTCCAAAAGTAGGAATGGCAGCAATGTTTTTCACATCTATTATTCATTGGCTTTATCCACTCCGCTTCATGCATTGAAATGGCTAAAGCTTGGCCTGCACTTTGAAAAAGCTGTTTGGCTTTTATGGCTCGAGTTTTCAGGAGTGACTTAGGATTTCAGAAATGATTGCAGTTAAAGAGGGGACATGCAAAACTGCCTGTTTTGTAGAGACATGGGTTGGCTTCTGCCAAACCTTGGCTCTGTCAAGGTATATCCAACTGAGTCCTGAGGCACAGAAGTCTCCAATCTTTCAAATCAAATTTGAAAATTTGGTTTGTTTGGGTTTTGGCTGGGTTTTTCTTTTTCTTCATTACAGTTTGGCCATAATCTCTGCCTACTCACTCTGATTTTCCCTGGAATTACAGTACGGAAACTGCACAGCCCTATGTCCTGCATATGGTTCTTGTGGCCTGTAAAGGAGTCACTCAGCTGATTGCAAACTTATGTAAAAACCATCTATTTGGTTATTGAAATATTACCTTTTGTGCTGCTTTCTCGTGATGCAGGGGAGCACAACAGCCATACATGAGCAGCATTAGCTGACACTTACTGCATTCTACTGCACTGCTACCAGCATCAGAGAAGCATCCAAAATGCTGCAGTTCTCTCTCCTTTAATTTTGTAAAATGTGTGCTCTGATCCAATCCCAACTGCAAAATGTCTGGATCTTTTCAGCAAAGTGAGGAGAATAATTTTTAATGAGTTGACTCGCAGCTCTCACCCTTGAAGTAATTGTGTATGACGTGCAGACACCACCTTGCACAGGCTTGACTCCCAGGAAGGAGAAGGCAATAATATTACTTTTCAGTTTGAACTTCACTGCCATTAATTGATTTCAGAGCTCTGGCCCCTCACTCTGCTTGAGCTGCTAACTAACCCAATCAAGCTCTGACTTCTGGTTACAGATGACCTGGTGGGGATAATTACATGAATATGACCATCATACTCTGAAAGGACACAGCACAACTTCAGAAACATTTGAAAGCCTTATGAGTGCCAGACTTTGGAGCCCAAATTTAAAGCAAGTCCATGAGCTGCAACCACTTTGCTTGAAGTTTGGCAAATTCTGTTTTAAGCTGTTGGACTGGAGTCTAAGCTGTCCCAAGGTGAAAAGCAAGGGAAGGCCAGAGAGAAATAACCAGCAACCTCAAGTCTGCTCTTCTTTTCGTGCTAAGGGATTCTCAGAAACCTGGATGTCAGATTTCCTTCATTTCATACATCTGGTGCATCATCCAAAGGGAAACCAGCCGTGAGAAGGAGCAGGAAAACACAACCAATATTGCCACAGCTACAACTTTGGGCATCACATAACAGACATGCAAGACACGCAATTCCCAACACCGTATAACACAAGAAGAGAAACTCAACGACCACAGAGTGGTTGTGTCCAGTAGGAAAAGAAGGGGTAGGCCAAAGGTATTTCTAACATCTTAATCCCAGATGCAGAATGCCAAACAAATGGACAAACAAAAATAACAAGTTTCCCCATCAGTCACAGAAATAAATTATTTCCTGACTCAAATTTTGATCAACCAAACCTTGGGCACGTAAGCCAGATCCATCACCTGCAAGATTCCTCAGTTTCCTGGGAGCACAACTACACCATTAGGTTTCTCATAAGAGTAAATTCACTTCTGCAGAGCTCCCCGATGTAGCTAAACTTCTTAAGATATTTCTTGTTTAATTAAGGCTTTTATCAATACAGCTTGTGAAGGATTAGGGATAGAAAGCAATTAAACTCTTGAGAGACCTAGCTACTAGTTTTCTAAAATTCCATAATATACACATAAGAGTACTTGACAGCAGCAAAAAGGGTAAGACCCGGATGCAAAAGAGAAATGTTTTATCTCTATGGAAGGACACACATTTCTGTTCATAAAATAAAAATAATTGACCTTATAGCAATTTATGTGATATTTTGGAATAGAAGCACAGTGAGTAATAAAAATGTTTTGGTATCAATCATATCTATAACAATAGTAAACTTGCCAGTGGTTTGTTTGTTGTGGGGTGGGGGGGTGACAGCCTCAGCACTCCAGCTCCGTGGCACATATAAGTTGTGGACAGAGTTTAGAAATACATATAGAGGATGCCTTAGGCATAAACGTGACATGTTTGAGAGACAGAAAAGAAGATGTTTCCAGACAATGAGACTGCTGCTCTCTATGCTTTAAAAATTGAATCTCTTAGGTTGTTTGTTATCTTTCAGGAGACAATCACCAAGAAATTCCACGTGCCTTATATCTAACATTTCCCATAATAACCTTTAAAAATTCCACAGTATTTGAATCTCTGCCTACCTGATGGTGCAAAACCTAGACTGCTTTTAGTTCCCAACTGAGCTCATTTATAGCTAAGATATATTTCCACTTCAAGTGGCAAATACCCACCAGCCCAGTTGAGCCTGACACAATGAGGACCACTTTGATCAGTGTGCTGCACACAGAGTACTCGTTGCTGTCTCGGTCACAGCCATGTTCACCAGCATCAAGAGCTGACCTCAGTCATTTTCCTGAGAGCAGAAAACATTGCATCACTACAGCCTTGCACCCCTTGCAGATTCCCGACAGCAGTTGTATCCCTGTCATTACACTGCAGATGGCCTGTGCACTGAATCTGCTGTCCAGTTTCCACTGATATGGGGAGCTGCCAGAGAAACAAGACATCTCTTCAGAGCAGAGTTTAGGTGATCATTATCCTCTCTAGAAAAAAAAGGTGGACTCAGCTTTCACTGGACATTTGAGCACATCAGATTCCAGTGGGATCAACAAGAAAGTTCTTTGAGAAAGCACAAAATGACTAGACACAGTGGCACATAATGCCTACACCAAGAGGCCCAAGACTGGTCAGCAACAGGGGCAAGCCAACCTCCAGAATATTGCCTTTCAAAGCCAATCCTTAAGGTAAGTCCCTCATCCTTCACGGAGATCTACAACTGCACCCTAGACAGCCGCATGCCATAGTGGCACAGCCTCTCAGGAACCCTGGACAAATACATGCAGAAGAATTAATTACGAACAGCACCACCATATGTGCCCACTGTTGATGTTCCATCCCTGCACTTCCCCAGCCAAAAGAGCAGATGACAAAGGGACAGACTGAGATTTATCCAAGAGAGACTAGTCAGCACAGCAGCATCCCTGCAGAGTTGACTGGATCCAGGCAGGGAAGACAGACTCAGGGTACACGGTCTATCAATTAGCGATAGAAGGAGAGGGAATGGCTGCAAGCTGCAGCAGGGGAGGGTTAGGCTGGGCATGAGGAAAAAGTTTTTCACAGAAAGAGTGGTCAGTCAGTGGAATCAGCTGCCCAGGGAGGTGGTGGAGTCCCCATCCCTGACTGTGTTTCAGAGTAGATTAGATGTGGTGTTGAGGGATCTGGTGTAGGGGAGAACTTGTAGAGTGGGGCTGATGGTTGGACTGGATGATCCCAAGGGTCTCTTCCAACCTGAATGGTTCTATGATTCTATGCTCAGCTCTGATTGGTGGTGCTTCCCACGGTGGCAGGTGATTGGCTGTTGCTGTGCCTGCTGAGCTGCTGGTTGGGGGGTGTCATGGTGGTAGGTACAGGTTGTGTTGCCTGATTGTTGGGGCCTGGCCTGGAGCCTCCCAGCGATGAGTCCTCCAAAGAACCCTCGAATGGACACCTGTGCTCCCTGTCCTGCTGTCTAGAGGTGAATCCTCCTCCTCTGACCTGGTGGGTTGTGCCTGTGTGGGTCAGGTACCATCTCTGTCCCTGAGGTGAACTGGCAGGTCCCACCAAAGGGGTAGGTAGGCCTCTTTGGTCTCAGCGTAAGAAATATCGAGCATTTCACAGAGATGAGAACGTGCATCTCCTCCTGGCAGCATGCTAATTAGAAGCTTTAATCTAAAATTAGAGGTAAGTGGTAATAAGATTACAGAGGCAAGCGTAAATGATGGAAACCTGAACAAAGGTCAGAAACAGAACATGCAGAAAACAGTGGGTCAATGTGATAGACATCTTAGATGCTTTATATTAGTTCAGAATGTACAAAGAATAAATAGAAGAAACTCAAGAGACTGAAGTCATGCAGAAAAATGTGATTTAATATTGGAAAGTCACTTTTTTGAAAGTCACAGATGGGGAAAAGCTTTAGTGCTGTCACAAGACTGTATAGGAAGCCCAGAAGGTAGAAAAGTGCAGAAAACTTAAAGCATCTAGTGACAGTAAATGCAAGAGGCCTTCATGCCTATAGAATCATAGAATCATAGAATCATTCAGGTTGGAAGAGACCCCTGGGATCATCAAGTCCAACCATCAGCCCTACTCTACAAGTTCTCCCCTACACCAGATCCCTCAACACCACATCTAATCTACTCTTAAACACAGTCAGGGATGGGGACTGTATATTACACCTATGTACTGTCCTATCAGAAAGGTCAGGGGGACAAAGTTCTTTGCCCCTCCCACATCTCAGGCACCACATGGAAACCCCCGAAACACTGAAGCTGGTGATTTCAGCAGTCTTAAAATACCCTGGGAAGAGTATGCACCAGGATATAAATTTTCCAGAGGTGCTTGTAATGTGAAGGAAATAACTGCAGAGAGATGTAGAAAGGCCACTGGAAGGACACTGTGATAGTGTTTGATCCTCTCTAATAAGGAAAGTGGGAGAGAACTTCGCTAAAACTGTGATCAAGAAATGACAGTAGTTAATGATCCTTAGAAGAGCAAGGAAGGAAAAAAGCAAACGAAAGACTCTTGAGTTTTAAGGAAACAGACTTCAAGAACTTCAGAGAGCTGATTAGTGGTCTTAATAAAAGCAGCTGAACAGAATGGAAAGTTCAGGAGGACTAATAGCTCCTTAACTCAACTGATAGCAAGGGTGTATGTTCAGTTTATCACTAGGAAGAAATGCCAGAGGAGAACCAGGAATGACCAGTTTGACTAAATCAGTAGCAGCAAAAACAAGGGGAAAAGAGGTTAAAGGAGGTGATTTTGCTGAGGAGGGGTGTCATCAAACAGAACAGGTTACCTCAGAGGTCAAGACCCAAGTGCTCTAGTAAGGGCCATAAGGAGGCAGGAGTCATACGGGAAGCACTTCAGAAACGAGAATCAAACCCTGGAAAGCACCAGTTTGTTCGTCAATGGGGAGAGAAAGCTCCTTCTAGCAAAATGATTGTGATCACTTATACTGACGTTAATTATCTTAAAAAGGCATTGGATTGTTCATAAATGCTTTCAAATCATCCTGGCTTAGAGAAATCCACTCTGCTTCTGCCAGTAATCTCAGCACAGTTCTGTGGCTTTCTTTGAAGGTAAGACTGGGTAGTTTTCAGAAGGATGAGACACAAAAGACACAGTGTTTAACAGGAAGGAAAGATGAAGCAGAGAATTAGATACTTATGCCATCCTAGAAAAATGCAGATGCAAATACAAAAGCTTACAATTTTTGAAGCCCGAGAAGACGACAAAAAAGATAAAAACAGCCAACAGATTTGTAAGGAACAAATTATGCCAAACTAATGCAATTTCCCCCTCTGAGAGAGTAACAGGCACTGCAGGGAAGGGAGAAGAGGTAAAAGATCATCTATCTTGGTTGTGGAAAGACTTCTGTCACAGGTACACGCAACAGTCTAACCAGAAAGTTGAGCAAACACGGGCTAGATGAAAGCTCTGCTGAAAAGTTTAAAAGCTGCATTCGGGGCAGTTATGAATAGTTCGCTATTAGTCTGGAACAATGATTCAGATGGGGTTTGTGGGCACCTGCCCTGCATCTGGTAATAGTAAATATTTGTAGTGCTAGCTTAAATAATGGAATGAAAGGTGTGATTGTTATGTTTGCACATAAAATGAAAGGGGCTGGTAACAGTTTGGTAGAAAGGATTAAAATTGAAAATGTGCTTGACAAAGTGGAGATGCAGGGAATAACAGGATGAATTTCAGGAAGGACATGCACACTTGAAAAGTTAATTGAAAAAGAAAAGAAAAGCTAAAAAAAACCAAACACGGAATGAGCAACTGGAGATAGATACAGCAGTGAAAGAACTGGAATGCAGTAACCTCGCAGCCAAGATAAGTACCCTGTGGCCTGCCTGAGCTCTACAGAGGACAAATAGAGTGCATAAAACACATAAAATACAAGCCATTTCTATGGTTCAGTGAAAGCCTACAAGAGCTGGGGTCCCTTTAGTCTTAGAATCATAGAATTATAGAATCATAGAATGGTTGGAGTTGGAAGAGACCTTAAAGACCATCTCATTCCACCCTCCAGCCCTGGGCAGGAACACGTCCCCCCATGCCAGGTTACTCAGAGCCCCATCCAACCCGGCCTTGAACCCCTCCAGGGATGGGGCAGCCACAGTTTCTCTGGGAAACCCGGGCCAGGCTCCCACCACCCTCACAGTGAAGAAGTTCTTCCTACCATGTAATCTGAATCTCTTTCAGTTTAAGACCATCCCCCCCTTGTGCTATCCTTACCTGCCCTTGTACAAAGTCCTGCCCCAGCTTTCCTGGAGGCTCTTTAGGGACTGGAAAGAACTCAAAGGTTTCCCTGGAGTCTTCTCCAGGCTGAAGCCCCCAACCCTCTCAGGCTGTCCTTACAGTGGTGGGGCTTCATCCCTCCCAGCATCTCTGCGGCCTCCTCTGGCCCTGCTCCAACAGGCCCATGTCCTTTTCATCTTGATGGCCCCCAAGCTGGAGGCAGCACTGGGGGGGTGTCTCCCCTGAGCGGAGCAGAAGGCCAGAACTCTTCCCCGCGCCCCTTGCCCTGCTGGCCATGCTGCTGGGGATGCAGCCCAGGGTGCAGGGGGTTTCTGGGTTCCAGCGCATGTAACTGGGGCATGTTCTGGAGAGCAGATACCTGAGAGCAGATATAACACTTGCCTTCAGATGTACAAAGGACAGTTAGAGAAGGAATATTTTTGTCCTTGCTCAGTGTGGGCGTAGTGAGGAACAGTTTGATTAGACACTGAAGAGAGCTCTCGAGCAAGGAAGCGAGTAAAGAAATTAAGGAGATTTTCCCAGGGAACATGTGTGTCCTTTATTTCTGTGGAAGTTTAAGAGCAGGATGAGTAACAACAGTGGGAGTCACACAGGTTGCTCCTGCCCTTGTCAGGGACATGGGTTAGATGACCATGCAGATCCTTTCTGTTCTGATTTTCAGTGAGTTTTGTGTTGTAGAGGAACAGAGAACTTGTGGAGACTGAATTTTTAGAGTCAAGGAAGCTCCAGATTTGGTCATAAAAGCTCTGCCTTCCATGAAAACTGCAGATTTCCAGGTGATCCCTGTGTTTCTTCGGGGTTAGTTATACTTCATTACCTTCAAGCTTCATAGGCTTGTTTATTAAAAAATTCCAGTTGCGAATTCACTTTCACTACACAATATCTCATACTGTTCCAATGTCTTGAGAAGGAAGCAGCAGATACCTACATAAACGCTCAGTTTGGCAGCCAGACTCAGCCCGGGATTGGGTCTGAGGCACAGCCTCACATATATATTCTGAAAGGCTGTTAAAGCTCACATGCCCATGGGAAAAATACTGGTAGAGGTCTGTGGCCATGAGAAGAGGCAGATACCAACCAACATCCCTTAAACCAGTAGTTGTGACTAGTAACAGTCACAACCATTACAGATTAGATCATAGTTTTATTCCTGTCTGGCTCTTTGTGTTTCATCCTTATCGCAGGGCACTGAGTTACTCTATGCTCAGCTAATAACTCTCTGCTGATTTTTTCAGATGTGCTTGTGCCTTCCTCTGATCCTCATTAGCATCTTGTCTGGTCAGTTGTATCAGTAGGAGATAGCTTCTAAGAGACGTCTTTGACTAATGTTTTAGCAAAACTTCAGCACAAAATTCTCACCAATGCGCTGAAAAGACTTTTAGCTTTTTTTCCAGGTTTTGCATTTCCTGCTCTAAATCTGTAGCTCCATGTTGTTGGATGAGCTCCAGTTTTTTCAAGCTGTACTCCTGCTTCTCCTGTCATTATTTCTAAAAACCTACGGAGCTTCGCCTGCTCATCAGTCATTCACTCTCTCTCCTGTGGCTTGTTATCACTTAACATCCTGCAGCAGCCTTAGCATAACATTAGCTCTTTTAGAAGAACAGAGAATTACAATAATATAGAGAATATAACACTCCTACAGAAGCCATAGAGGAAAAGGAGGTAGTCAACGAGGGCTCATGAATAGACCCAAAGGTCAGAGAGAAAATCTGAGTAGAGCAGGGTTCAGTGGAGACATCTAAATCTGAGCTGAAAAAAACACATCGGTGAAGCTTGGGAACCAGTTGCTTCATCCCGATATCAGCACCTGTAGGACTAGATGAGTTGTTCCATGTAGGTACTGATCCCTCTCTGCTCTCTTTAAAGGGAATCCAGGGTGAGCTGTTCACAGTCAGTCATCCTCACTGAAGTCATCGGCGCTTGGTTAGCTTCACCAGGCCAAGAGTCCTACCAGAAGATGTAGGTTTTGGTGGCTCTCCTGTACTTCTGTTTTAGGACCCAATACATAAAATGTTGGTTAGCAGAGCTCAGCAATGAGAATAGCATAACCAGTGTCCTTTAGACTCTTCTAGTAGGAAGGAATATATATTTTTATATTTTTCCAAAACTTCCTTACAAAATACTTCACTTGCTTACTATGGGGTTTGCCAAAGTAATTAGTAATAACCAGGGCCAGACAGTCTTGCACCAAAGGCCTGGAACAAGAACCCAGGTGATCTGGGCTGAAGAAATGCTTCCTTCTGCACTACTCTTTTTCTTCCCAGGAGTCTCTGCCAGACGGGACCAGGCTTCTCAGATGGTCCCCATAGCACCCACTGTGGTCTGGTGAACACTCATTTCATGTTGAAAACACCTTCTCCAGGGTTGCTGAAGGGGAAAATCATTTGTTTTAAGCGGCTGTGAGCCAAAAATAGGAATGGAAGTATTTTTCTCTAGGATGTTTTGAAGATTGTAAGGCAAGGAAAGGAGCTCGCCTCCTGCCTCTTGAAATGGCTCAGCTGCACCACTGGTGAGACAAGGCTGGAGTCAATGCTCCACTTTCTTCTTTGTGATCAGACTTAGGACAAATGATGCTGCCAGGAAATATTCTTCTGTTGAGCATCAGGACGCTGCTGTTCCGTACAGGAGAACAGAGCTCCCTGTTATTGGTCGGGGGGAATAGCTGATTTTTCAGTTTGACAGAAAAATTGAAAAATCAAGTGGAGAAAAGGCTTTGCTTGGATCATACTGAAATATTATTTTTCTTGCTAAATCAAAAAGCGTTGTTCCATTCAGCATGAAATATTTCATACAATCCCAAATGAAATGTTTTATTTCATGCCCTTTTCAGAAAAGCAAAGAAAGTAAAAGGAGATGTTCACAAACATTGGGTCAAGCCCAAGGACTGCAGCCCTTACTGCTGGGAGACCATGTTCTAGCTTGAAATGTCCTACCTCCCAGGAGGACAAAGCTCTCACCCATCATTGTACTTGAGATCCAGTAATGTTTGTTAACCTGTTCTGCAGCACTGAGTGTAAATGATGAACATCTGTGTATTAAGAAAATGGCCCCATTCATCATTCTTTGCCATTTTTAAATGCTCTCTGGACATCATTCCAGCTATTGGGATAAATCAGGCACATTGGCAAAGCACTTGCAATTGAAATGTATATGTACTTTAGAATTTTTTTAGAATTTTGATTTAACTACATTAACATTAAAGAATTCATAAGGGAGGGTGTGTATAATAATTTCCTTTTCTTTTCATTTTTCTTGTTTTAACCAGTTTCCTCCATAATAATCATCTTGCTTAATGAACTTCTGACCCTTTGTAAATGCAAAATGCCTTAAAGTATTTAGAAAGAAGACAATATCAGGTCTTCCAGTATGAACTTTACTCCTAGCTGGGGATTCCAAGTGCAAGAAAGAGGGGAGAGAAATGTCTTTTTTTAATCATAACTAGCAAAGCAGTAAGTTCATATTCAAGCCAGTTGAACAAACCCAAGGGCAAAGCTTTTTAAAGATAGATAAAGTGTGCTAATATTGCCCCAGTTGACTGAAAGGAAATAATCAATAAAGGACAGTAACAGCTAGGAATATGAGGGGAAAGATACTGTAATACAGACAAAAGAGAACTGGAAACCTGAAAAGCACGCTAGAAGTACCCCAACAAATATCAGCGTATATCACTGTGCTTTCAAGAGGGAAAAGCCTGAACCGTTTCTCTGTGCCAGAAGGTAGGAGATGTTATTCCATATACCACAGGAAATGAGTAATTATGGATGTAACTACAATTTCAGTTCCTAATTCATAATTTGAGAGTAATAGAGATGTCCTTAAAAAAAAACAGAGAACAAAACTAGCACAAAGTAGCCGCAGCACACTCTCTGGGAAGAGACAGAGCAATGCAGAGGACTCCTAGAATGATAAACACGAAAAACTTGTCTTTCCACTGGCAGATAGATAGCTCACTTGTGACCACTGGTGTGCTGCCTGCATCAGGCATCAGCAGAGCATCCCTCAGTCAGCATCCTTGAGGATTTTTGGTTTGCCTTACCCAACATCACAAACAGCAGATCCAAACCCTCTTCTGATTTGATGGCCTTGCACATTTGATGTCCACCATCAGCCAGCAGTGCCAGGAATACAGCTCCAAGTCAGGAAGGGACAAGGTGGCCTCTGCAAATCCTGGTCATGGACTTAGAGACTGATACAAGCTGGAACATTTCTCTGGTTATCGCTGGCCCAATCTCCACTGAAGACAGAACAGACTTTGATAAAGGACTTGTCTAATGACTCTTGACTAGAAGATCTCCTGCAGGAAGTCCTTCATGGCTTCTATCAGCTCCTAGTGTCTCTTCATTAGAGCTACCAAGTTGGAAGAGCTGCTGTGAGCAATCATCCTGCAGAAAATCTCAATAGAGTGTGCAAAGGTGGGCAGCATGGAATGACTTTTAGCAGAAAACAGGGCTGCCCTGGAAGAAGCTTGTAGGACTCTGCCTTTCCCACCACACCCAGAGAAGCAGTTATTCAAGAAGAAGTTGCTGCTGGAGCCTAGGAGTGACATCTCCCATGTAAGCAACACATAAACACTATTTAGGGTTTCTTTGATGGAGTCTGCCCTATTCAGGAATGACAGGGCAGTGCAAATAGCACACTGTAAAAAGGATTTTGTTCTTGAACAGCTCACAGAACTGAATTTCCCCCAGGCCTGGACGGAGACATAAACACAATCCAGTTCAGTAATTCAGTAGGGACCCATCACAGGCGTGAGCTGCTATGTCAGACATATTCCCTGTCTGCTGACACATTAGTCCTTTGCACTAAGCCCAGGTCAGAGGACAGATATAAATAGGTCCCTGATAACATGTAATGAGGATATCAAGGACCTTCCTCACCTGCTGCTGAAAATAATTCTCCATACGTAGCTGGTCTTTAGGGACAGTGTTTGGGCCCAGAATAAGGGAGAGAAAGCTTTTGCTTCACTGGGCTGCAGCAAAAGAAAAGATGATACTTCTCTTGGAAAACTGCCCTGTGAGTGAGAATACGCTGGAAGGGGAGGGAAAAAACCCTGGTCAGTAAAGCAAAGAGCCTTTTCTCTATGAGCCATGATGAAGCCACAGGATCCAGTGAACAGCACAGGCTGCCTCGCAATTTCAGACTAATACACAAACCATAAGGCTAAGCCAACATATGGACCTTACATTCTGCCATGGTTTAGCAGAGCTTAATTGGATCATCCATTTTTGCAATATTAACATATCAGGGCTGCTGCTAATCCCTTGGGAAGTCCTGTATGTTGCAGATTAAAGCACTTTTCACAATCTGCATGATATGGTTGGCTAAACAATATTAAAAAACTAAGTCTCCAAACACTTAACTGCTAATTTAATGCAATTTCACAAACTCTGATGCTTTCTGTGGGTGCTGTTGAGATGCATGAACCCACAAGTAAATTCATCAAGATAATCTGCCCAAAAGAATCTAAATGCACTGGGGGATGCCTTCCTTTAGTTTAAAATACTGCTTCTTTACTGCAGCTAGAAGTGCATTATTGAGATTTATTCTAACAGGAAGAAAAAAAGTCTTTGAAGTATCGGTGCCTTTCTCGAAGAGCACAGACACTGTTCACAACAGGCTGCATTTCCAGGCTTGCTTCTGGATTCCAACCAATGACTACATTATTCAGTTTCATGGATCTACGTGCTCAGCACAAGCAATCCTTTATTTAAAACCTGATGTCTGGATCCAGATTCCCCCTAATTCAGAATATGTGGATCTGAATCCTGTGGATATTATCTGTTCATTGTCAGACGACAGCAAAATGTCAGAAGAGGCTGTGACAGACTGGACAAGTCATCAGGCACTGTTAATAGGCCAGGCTTGATGAAAGTGTAGGGAGGAATGGGGTTGAAATGTTCCATGTGAAATTTAAAAAAAAAAAAAAAAACGTACAAAAGAAAGTTAACAATAAAAAGCATTTAAAACTGTACAGGAAGGAAGGAGATCAATGAGCTGGCCACTGAGGGAAATTCAATACTCTCAGAATTTAATTCTAATTACTATAGATTTGTGGCACTAACTGGTCATCTCTCCTCCATCTCAAAATGTATCTTCGCTACAGATAATTACACTATGATAATTATAAAGATTCCTCATGTTATTAACTCCTGTAGGTCTCTACAGGGAGAACGGGTGGATAGTAAGCTAATATCATGGGCAAACAGCATTGAATATGTGAAGAAATAAGCCAGAAGATAATGCAGTTTGTTATCACAGATATCCAACAGCCTTGTGTCTGACTGCCCTTAGTATTTTAGACATATAAATCACCATGTGAATCTTTCTCAAGTCAGCCTGGCACTAATAAATACATGGATACGATACCCTTGGCTAATAACTGCATTGCCCTGAGCAGAGCAGAAGAGCAAGATTCCCAGCGTAGGACTTCTTCCTGGTGACAGTCACTGAAGAATGCATCAGGACGAGAATCTGGTGAGAGATGGATTAAAGGTAGGGATTTTCCCCTACTGATAACAAACAAACAAACCAAAAAAAAAAAGAAATCCTTCTATGAAACAGTCAGAAATGAAGGATGAACAGCATAGAGAACAGCCTCGTGCCTCTTCATGAATCTATGGTGTGTTCACTTCTTGAATGTTGTCTGAAATCCTGATTTTCCCATCTCAGAAAGACACTTGTAAAACTGGCAAGAAAACAGAAGAGGGCAACAGAGATGATGAAAGGTACCCAATGATATCTGTGCAAGAAAGAGATCACAAATCTCCAGCTTGGACGAGAGGTGACAGTTATTTGTCATTTCTTCCAAGAAACATCCTGTAACTATCAGATGGTAGGCTGAAAACAAGCAGAAAGAAAGAATGTCTCCATACAGCGTGTAAATTGTGGAATTCACCACAGGTTGTTTTCAGTTTTGGGAAATAACATGTTCAAAAGGGTTTGGACAATTTAATTGAAGCAAAAGAAAGAGCACTCAGTCCATCCAGGCAAAAGGAGTCCTGAGAAGAAGCAGCAGGCACACAGCCTTGGTTGTGGTGGATTTCCTGGGACCAAACAATACTACATGGACTTTGTTTGCAATCCAGGCAGCTTTAAAGGTTTCTGGAGTGAGAGCAAGCCTGAAAGAAAGAAAGAAAACAGACAGAAGGAAGATTTGTTAAAAACGTTTTCTTCACTTCTGTCTGTCTCTAGAGTTCTCTGGTTTAAAGATGCTCATTGTTTCCCTTTGAGAGTTTTTTCATTTGCTCTCAAGTTTACAAGCCTTTTGGTGTTTGGGCATGCTTGCTTGAAGGGGAAGGTTCAGACAGATCTACCCGAAAGCCCTGGTTCACCTGGGGTCTTGTAACACACACACACACTACATTTTTCAATATCAAGCTTCTTACCTTTCTTCCACTGAACATCCACAAGGGACAACCCAACCAATATATCGATCACATCTTAGAATGCTGTCTTTATAGCATTTAAAATTAAGTTCAGGAGAAGCTGGCAGGTCTCCCACTATTCATGGAAGGGTACTGTGTAACCCTTCCAAGGGCTCCTGAACACAGGAACTGTTTCTCCTCGACATACAGATCACATCTGAACCTTCCCTCCTTCTTTACATCCTTCCAGACTCCAACAGTGACTGAATTAGCTGACACCCAGAGTGGATCCAGGAATCACAGGACTAGCTTTGTGGGGCTGGAAAGACATGCCAGGAGATGAATGCTGAGAGCACGGGGAAACACTGGGGTTCTTTTTCAGTAAGCATTGAAATTTGGTTAGCAAATCACAGTCTGACCCTCACCCTCAGCTAATGCTGCACTGCAGCCTTTCTGTGTGATTATTCATGGGCAAAAGGAATGGTCATGCAGGCAGGTATTTTCTATGAGAAAGGGAGAGCTGAGCTGGGCTGTCCCATCAGCTTCCCCCATCAGCTGGAAACGTTACCAGACCTGAGGAACAGCCCCGGGAGATATGCTGGAAAATATGACTGTCTTTAATTTGAAAAGAGGTTCTGCTGCAGCCTCACCAGGAAGCCCCTCAAAAATGCAGGATGTTCCCATTCTATCTGAGAGCTGACAGCATGTGTCCCCTTGGACACCTCATTCTTCCCAGCCTGGTTCGATGTAGGAGTCTTCCTTGCAGCTCTACACTGTCTTTTGCCACCTCAGCCTGGACCTCCTTCCTGACACCTCTGCCTGGACTCACTCAGCACTTCCTTGGTCAGACCTTGCCAGCAGAAGGAAGCCCCCCCAGGGTGGTGTATTCTGCTCATATGGAAGTGGAGGATCTGAGGATGAAGCTTTGGGACAAGCTGCTCATGTGCTTAGATGCAGGACTTGGCTGTATGAAGCTCCCCATTTGGCAGCAATCCCAGGACAGGACAGGGCAGGGCAGAGGGTCCCAGAACAGAGCCTCAGACCCAATGTAGTTGCCACCACTCAGCTGTGTGAGCCCCATTGGATATGGATGGCCTATTGCAACCAGGGACATGTGCCATGCTGAAAAAAGTAAGGCTGGCCCTAATGACAAAGGCCCTTCTCTGGCCAAAAGGAAGCACTGGGGAAAGCAACCTGGAGGGGGAATCAGGTGTGTCAGGAGGAGCAGAGTCAGGCCTTTAGCTGCCATTCACCCTCGCTGCTCTGTGCTGTATGTGCAGATCCTGCTGCCCTGGGCTGGTATGGCTCATGGCAGCACAGAGCTCTGCCCATACAGGAGGGCAGAGAGCTCCCGTGGCACCTCTGGGGTCCCTTCCCTGCAGCAATGATGGATTGCGTTCAGAACAAGTGCCACTTCTCCTGAAAGGCCTTCATCTGTCAGGGGCATCGATCTCCTGCAGCTTTTTGATTTACTTGTTTAATCTAATTGAGCTGTTGGAGACAGGACCTCAGTGAGGCTGTCAGTGTCCACTCCAGCATTTCCCCTCTGGGCATGTGACTTCCCAGCAGCCGGTGGGCTGTGTGCTGCTGAGGCAGCATCACTGACATTAAGTAATAAGAAGCTGCATTATTAATCTGACCTGCCAGTCAGGGAGACAAAGAGGTTTCCAGTACAGTGAGTTGAAACCTCTTTGAAAACGCACTGTAACTTGTGGTGTCCCAGAAGTCTGCTTTTGGTTTTCACAAAGTAACCCCAACCAAGCCCTCATTCACCAGACCCCCCGTAAACACTGCTGGCAGGAGGCAGCAGAACTGGAAACCAGTGAAAAAGGCAATTTATTCACATATCTCTACTGGGCCGTGGTGTAAGTTATTTCAGAAACTGAAGCAAGTGAGCCTAGATAGTACTAGCAAATGAGAGTGGAAGCATTCACAGTCCTTGTGGGAGGTTCCTAGTGTAGGATTCTGTGACTCTGCATAACGCCAGGTAAGATAAGGACATGCCTGTTTCTGTAGAAAGAGACTGACTGGGCTTATACAGGAAAGTGCAGCTTCCTCACTGAGCAGGATACATTTCAAATGGTATCCAAGGAAGACAATCTTCTGTATTCTAAGCCCTCCTGGATGGATCCTGGGTGGTGCATGTGATTTTATAGCATTGAAATGAAATTCTCATAAAAAGCAGAAACTGGGGAATGTCCGGATTCTTCCAGCCCTTTCATGGTGCTGCACTCGGAAAACCCCAGGCACGCTGCAAAATGCTGTGCTCATCCCAACCTCAGCGTATGGTAACTGGAACTCTGTCCCACCCCCTGCTCTGAGGATGATGCCTCCTCTTCTTCCCCAGCTCTTCCAGGCCTCATACACTTTTATACCCATCTCTGCTTTATTCTCCTCCCATCTAAGGGATAGTGTCTCCCTGGAATGGCTCTTTGATCATTCATGTACCATGGATAAGTCTTTTCTGTTCTTCTTCTTCCTGAGATGGCTCGGCTACTGAGCAAACAGAAGAGAGTGAATTCCCCTGTTTATCAGCCAGTGGGTAAATTCCAGCTGCACCTTGTAAACAGGCAAAGAAGACCAGGTACCCTGGGAGAAATGCAATACTGTACTTATAAAAGCAGAAGGGAGCATTACAACCTTTCAGCTGAATTCTCTACATAGCATAAGCCAGAAGCAGACTCCCACTATGCAAGGAAAGTCCAATATTTTCCAAAACCAGATGCTTCACCAAAGCCTGTGGTGCTGCCATGCTGAAGGAAGCTGTGTCCCATACCTGAGGGTGAAAGCCTCTAACCGGCATGTTCCAGGATGCAGAGCTCTCGATCTGCAGCATTACATATTCCTTCAGGATGGATGCTGACCTTATAATGCCCATAATTTTCAAGCCCCAAATCATAAGCTTTTTTTCTTGTCAGCGTGTTGTGGCTTGGGAAATCTGAATGTGGGCCATATTGCAGATGATGAGCTGAAGCCCAGAATGACATCTTTTGGACCTCATCCACAGGCCGAATTTTTCTGCTGTTTGCTGGGAAGCACAGCTACCTCTTTGCATCCTCCAAGTAGCCAGTGCTCTGTTCTGCTCTGCAGAGCTCAGCAGCAGGCACTTTCCTTCCCCAGGGAACTTGTGCTCCAGTATCCTGGGCAGTAGCAGTGGACAGGACAGTCCCCCAGCTGTCCTCTTGCAGCCAGCTCCATATCCTGCCTACCACAGTAGCATCAGCCTTCCGTGCTGGAAGGAGCAAGGCATCATGCAAAGGAGCTGGAACAGTTCAGGGTGATTAAAGTTATTACTGGGCCGCCCAGAAGAGCACAGGGACTTATCAGCTGGCAAGTGTTGGATTAGGAGGTCTCAGAGTTCCCCGCTCCATGCCAAGAACCTCTCGGGCCATATGCCGAAAGGTCTGGGGAAGAGAAGGATTAATTGAAAGCAGGCTTGTGCACTAAGTTAAAGTGAAAATGCACTCTCTAAATGAGGGAAGATCCCAGGGACTGCACAGAGTGATTATAGAAACTGGTGCTTAGCCTTTAATTCAACAGACTCTGGATTTTCTCTTTATTAATAAGACTAAAGCTAGCCCTTCCCTCACCCTGTACACAGAGAGTAAATAAAAGCTGCCAGAAGCCCTCAAAGCAGGGAGCAGCTCAACTAACCCTCGGGTGTGCGAGCCAGAGGTTAGCTCATGGGGACATCACAGTTGTTCTCAGAACAGTGGATGCAGGAAAATACAATTATTTCTGTCATCAGGTCTGAAGGTGTCTGAGAATTTTCTGGAGTTAGGAAACCGGGCCAGAAATGGCACAAGTGCTGTCATTGGCAGGGGTTGAATTTGAGATAGAAGTTGAGATAGAAATGTTAAAGAAAGTGGTAGAGCTGGGAAGTGGGAAGACCTACAGTAGGGATTTCTGGGTCCCTGCTTTCTCACTTCCAAGCTGTGTGCTGTTCTGTACCCACTAGGAGTTAGTTGGTTTGCTTCAAATTGCTAAATAGGATATAATTGCCCAGTCTACACTTTTCCTGGAGGCTTCCTCACTTTTGGGGTGTTTCAGGAGGATAGGGAGTTCATGGAAGAATCCAGTGCCATCGTGGCACTGCATTTCCGTGGCACTGCAAAGTTCAGTGTGCTGCAGTGTCTAACGTTTGTATAGATGCATTAAGTAGCACATGGTTGGCTGGAGGTAGCTGTCATTAAAGTGGCATCCACAGGTTCCTCACTGCTGGGAATGCTGGTGCCATCTTGATATTCAGAGAGCGCATGAAAGACAGGAAAGGAAGCCCAGATCCCCCTGAAATCAGAGCAGTCTATTTCAGGGAAGCAGGACTCAGGAGTTGAGTGTTGGGAAAGGAAGATGAATGCTCTGATGGATAAACCCAGCCCTGCAGTCAGGGCGCTTCAGCAGGGCACTGGAGGAGGAGCACACTCAAGCTTTTCAACCAGTGTGTATCCTTTATCATTGCCATCTACAAGAAATGACCTGTTGGAGAGCAGCGTTGGGGAAAGGAACCTGGTGGTCCTGGTGGGCAACAGGATGCCCATGAGCCAGCACTGTGCCCTCATGGCCAAGAAGGCCAATGGCATCCTGGGGTGGATTAGAAGGGGATGGTCAGTAGGTCGAGAGGGGTTCTCCTCCCCCTCTACTCTGCCCTGGTGAGACCCCATCTGGAATACGGTGTCCAGTTCTGGGCCCCTCATTTCCAGAAGGACAGAGAACTGCTGGAGAGAGTCCAGGGCAGGGCTACCAAGATGATGGAGGGAGTGGAGCATCTCCCAGAGGAGGAAAGGCTGAGGGAGCTGGGTCTCTTCAGCTTGGAGAAGAGGAAACTGAGGGGTGACCTCATGAATGTGGATAAATCTGGACAGGGTGAGTGTCAGGAGGATGGAGCCAGGCTCTTCTCAGTGACAGCCAATGATAGGACAAGGGGCAATGGGTGGGAGCTGGAACAGAGGAGGTTCCACTGAAATACGAGGAAAAACTTCTTCATGGTGAGGGTGAGGGAACCCTGGCAGGGGCTGCCCAGGGAGGTGGTGGAGTCTCCTTCTCTGGAGACATCCCAAACCCTCCTGGAGGCGTTCCTGTGTGACCTGCTCTGGGTGTTCCTGCTCCAGCAGGGGGATTGGACTGGAGGAGCTTTCAAGGTCCCTTCCAATCCCTGATTTTTTGTGATGCTGTGTCAGCTGACAGCAGGGATGAACAGGCACCTGGATCCCAAAGATCCTGCAGTGTAGAAATCTTCCCTGCTGCAAGGCCTGCCTGAGAAGGTTTGGATTAGATCACAGCAGTGAAAGGTCTCTTCATTTCCAGGGAAACTGGCCTTTTTTTCACTCAGGCAAAGAGTACTCAGGTGAGCTCACTCTCTGTCATGCAGACCCCTGTTTGAAGACATGTGGTCCTAGGAGACCTAATGTTACAAGCCTCTGGCGGGGTCTCCTTCCACTGCAGCTGGTAGCATCAAATCCATGATGCCAGACATCCTCACTGGCTTTATTTCCATCTCATGTTGTCTCAGCTGCAACTCCAGGCTCATCACAACCTTCCCTTCCCAACAGTCCTTGTCTGTGGCTCCATGGAGGAGCTGGTTGTGCAGATCCTGGGCAGACAACGGCACTGGGTGGTGGGAACCTTCAATTCTTTACCCCTGCACAATTCCCAGCAGGGGTGTCCACATTCAGGCTGTTGCACAAAGGCCATTGCCTTGCCATCATTTAGACAATTCTAAAAGGAACTGACTCCCCCAGGGGCGGGTGAGGCAGGCTGGAGAAGGTTCTTATGCTCAAACCCTCCACCTCAATAACCCTTTCCTTCTCATTATGCCCTGCTTCATCCTCTCTGGAAAATGAATGCCTGGTCTCAGCCACGTCCCAGCTTTTACCATTCCCCTATGCACATGAAGGTGACAGCAACTGATTGTTGCACCGTGCTGAGCAGCGTGTCCAGGCAAAATGTGTGCAAAATCAGGTGGGCAGAATTAGGCTGTAGTTTGACCACCCTTCTTTTTGCCAGCTGCCAGACTTAGGATGCTGTGTCCTCTGCTGAGCCCCTGCCCAGGCTGCAAAAACCTTCCGTTCAAGGACTTTAATGAGCACCATGTGGAAGGACTTTGCTTTATTAAACTAGAGATTTAGGTCAAAAAGAGTCAAATAACTAATTCTCAAAGCTCTCTATCCTCTTATTGGACTCCTGCCTTTAATACCATTTGTCTCTCCCTTTCTATTTCAACCAGCTGGTCACAACATTTCTGATTACACAGGGATCTCTGCTAGGAGCCATCTTTTCAAACATCCCTGAGCAGAGTTTCTAAAATATGGAATGGAAGAAAGTCAGCAATTTTTCAGTGAATGAAAAAACCAGAGGTATTTGAAGAACATTTGAAAGGTTCTGCCCCTTTTCTCAGATACAAAACACAGAGTCATCCTTTGGAGGAAGACGATGTTTCTGGGCTCTGACAGCTTAACTGGGAGCACAACTACACCAGTGCTGGACTTCAGCATAACACTTGAGGCATGCTGCTGCCATGGAAATCTGTTCCTGGCTTCTCAAAGCTCTCCATTGCTCCATCATGGGCTTCTTTAGACTTTGCCCCTGAGGTACAGCAGTCTGCAATGCTGCATCTGTTTACAGGTCTGTCTGCAGGTCTGGATGAAGCCTTGAACATATTTCACCTTCTTGTGTTATATTTTAACCATATCACAGATGCCACAAAGTCACGTAGAGGACCGTAAGGAGAAAGCAGAGATGAACCTAGTTGTTCTTCAACTCAGCCCAAACCCTGAAGTTCTCTACAGGTGCTAAGTGGGTTTCATTGCATCAAGAAACTTCCAGTGCCATTTCAGGTGGGCAAGAGGCAGCTCTGAGGTGTGTTTGTCAGGCAAGGAAATGAAATGTCTTGGTGAATGGACAACTTGTGGGAACTAACATACAGAGCTATACCACAGCAGAAGCCCAAGTCAATAAAGACAGCCCAGGCCACTACATTCAAAGAACTAGCATTTAAAAAAATAAACCAAAACAGCTCCCCCCCCCAACAACTAAAGAAACTTGACTGCATAAAAGTAACCCTAAGTGTAGATAAGGCTGTAGGAAATAAGGTGTGAAACCACCTTTGAGGATGAGACACGGAGCATTATTGAGTTGGAGGATGCAGGGGCAGAGGGAAGGTTGTGCCCATGGCCCAACTTTGGTTCTTCCTGCCCAGATATTGTTCAGCCCTGATAACTGCTGCAGCCCTGGAGGAGGGTGAAACCTCCAGTGAGGATGAAACCCCTATGACCAGAGTTGTCACTTCTCGGGGATTATTCACCTGCAACATCTGTGGCAGGCATTTATTCCCCAAGAAACTGGATGTTTTTCCAGCACCATCCTCTTTTTGTTCTCTTCATACTCACTGTGACCACCACCAAATCCCAACCAAAACAACAACTCCATTAGGAAAAATAAAAAACCCAACAAAAGGCATCTTCTAATTCTGTTTCTTTATAAGGGTTTGTAGTGTTACAAGTAATGTGACATTAAAATTCTTTTTCATCTGATCTTATTTTTCTCTTTATTACGACACTGTCTGCTCATCTGGTTAATGCTGTTTGAAATAAGCCTGATCCTGGGAGCTAATTGGCATAGTGTCATGAAGTTTGTGGCTCACACAGCGAAATATGATTTCAGTATTTGCAAGAATAACATAAATCCCTGCACGCATTTCATCCTAAAGGCTGCAAAATCTGCTTGCAGTGTTCTTATCTGGGTGGATTAGCGAGTTATCGGGGAGCGTCACTATCTTATGAATGGAGATAAGGTGCAGCAAATCCTTCCTCCTGCTCCCTGACACACAATACCCGCACCAAATAGGAAGCCTTGGAGCAGGGATAAGTTGGCAGCCCTCCGGGGACCCTAAGCTAAATATGAATGCATTAAAGCAATATTCAGCTTCCTGCACAAAGGCAGAACAAGCTGTTCCTCTATTGCTTTGTAAGGCAGACATTGTACTGAGTATTAAGCTATTAGTTGTCAGGAAGGTGCATGTGTAAAGCAAACGTATTAGCATCTTGCAGGAGCTGCTGTCAGGAAAAAGCTGGAGCAGAGCAGGCCCAGCCTTAGGCACCGTCGGCTGCTTCCATCCCATGCACTGGGTTGCTTTGGAGACCGATGTTGGCACAGAAAGGAGACAGCCCAGATGGCTGCTAACAGCCAGGAGAAGCCCCGTGTCAGGCCTGTGCGTGGAGGCCTTTAAAGTATGCAAATTGTATTAATAATGAATGCAGTAGCTAGTGGAGAAAACCAAAAGCTGGCCTGCCCTGTGGAAAAAGACTTCCAGGAGTGAAGTCTCTTTCTTGTCCCCGGCACTTCACCAACAAAGCTCGAGGCTCAGTTACTGCCACAGTCACGTGAAAGCTGACCCTGATGGGCCACCTCATAGCTCTAGTCTCTCTCACTTCACTTGTGTTTCCCGGGATGCAGCCAAGGGGAAGGAGCAGACAGCATCCCTGCCACAGGCAGAGGGCTGCCTGCAGGTCCTTGTGACTAAGGGAAACTAAGGGCATCTGCCTACGAGGTGGAAGCTGCTGTCGTAGGTGTGCTCCCTGGTTCTGGATGCAGCCAAGCCTTCATTGCTGGATCACTGCTGCACACCTCTTCATTCTCCCAGGTTCCTTTCTTCAGCTTCCACTCCTTCAGTTCCACTCCCTGTTACTAAATCACTTCTCCTCCGAAGCTTAAAAAGCGCTCAGTACTTTGAGCTTTTCCCTTAATAATATCCTGGTGTTCCCAGTGTTTCCCTCAGCTGCAGGACCCAGTCAGGCTGGCAAGCTCGGTTGGGCTGCATTCAACCTGGGCTTACCAACAACTCACTGCCACGATTCCCTACTTAAATCCAACTGGGTATTTCTTTTACTTCTAGTACTGCATGATCTAGGATTCTCTTGATGACTGCTGCAGGATAGTTTTTCACAGCCAGTGAAGCACGTGGCCCCTGAACTTTCCACCATATCCTATGTTTTCACACACTGCCTCAGTTAAAAATCTTAGTCAGACCTTACACTTTTGGGTTACTACTTTCATCTGTGTATCTGTATTCACATCTCTGTCCCCCAGGGACCAGGCTAAGGCTGCCCATGCATTCTTATTTTTACAAGAAGTTTATTTTTCGTAGCACTGGGATTTTCTGCAGAGCAGTGGTGTATTACACCCACCAATGTCCTCACTGTGTTCTGGCTTGAATTGTGGAGGTTCATCCTCCAAGACCTGTATCAAGCAGCCCAAAAGCAGTGCCTGCCATAGCTCTCTTAATTGTGCCTTGGGCATATGGGTCTTTAGTTGTCCTTGTATCTTTCTTTTCTGATTTTATGTGTAACTGCTACAGTGCAGGCACCAGATGGCACATGCCTGGTCCATGCTTTATGGCTGTTGGAACTCAAGCAGCCAATGCTCGTTTCACTCATAAGATTTATACTTCGGGAATGGAGACGTATTGGTAGCAAAAGCCTGTCCCAAATTGCCATTGAGTGCTTCTGGGTGGAAGATGCCACTGGTCTCCCACCCCTGCACAAGGAGCCTTTGGATAATGGGAATTATGCTTTTTCCCATGTCCAGCTCTGGGCTGCAGTGATGAGCAGCTCAGCTACTGCAGATGGCCCATCATGTTCCTGCAGATGGTCTTTGCACTGTCCTGTCTGCCTGCCAGCTGTGTCCCTGGGGCTACACTGCAAGACAACGCTGCTGCCCCGATGGTCTACCTCATCCCTGTAGTCTCTCTCACTTCACCTTGTTCTCCAGCCACCCATCTGACTTGCTGAGTGATGGAGGTCTGCAATCCCTTCTCCTTGAGCTGCAGCCAGTGTCTCTGCTGCTTGTTCTCGTTATGTTCATTCCATGCATGTTTAGGAAGATAAGAATAGCTACAGAAAAACCTGTCCCCAAACAGCCTCACTCGAGAATACCCACAGAATGCTTTTATACATGGACTATTAATTCAGGCTTAGACCTTCAGCAGTACTGGGAGCCTATGGAGTGGGCCAAGACCATTCAACAGGCGATACTAAAAGGATGGCTCCTAACCTGAAGAACAAGCAGAAACTGTACACAGAGGAACCGGGAGTGGATTTCTATAAAGCTTTTTGCATAGTGCTTTGTCAGATGTAAACATTGTCGGATTAAGTTCTTCTAGGTTATACCAAAATTCACTGTCAAGTGAAGAAGGACAGAAGAATTGGTCACAGACGAGTTGTTACAGAAGAGTAAACGTTTCACAGTAAGAACTCGTTACTGGAGAAGTCGGTCAGACCGGCGGTGGGTAACCAGAGCATAGAGCTGCTCAGCTGAAGTTCACATCGCGTCTGCTCAGAGTGAGGGCGACACGTTCAGTACTGCATTTATCCCTTCTGTAATGATGGAGTTCTGAACTGGTGATGAAGTGATGAGCCTTCAGCTGTTCCTCAGCATAGTCCAGTGGCCAGAACTCGCTCTCCTCTGTATATCCTAGCTGACCTCTCCACTGCTCTAGCAGGCAGTGGCACCTGGTCCACAGCCCATTTCACTGTTCCTGGCCTCAGCGCAGTGATGCTTCTTAAACAAGTCACTGCAGTTACAGCTCATAAAACCAAGCCAGTTTGTTCATGGGCTCTGAACTTCGCTGTAGCTTTCCCCAGTCCCCCCTTAATCTGCCGTGGTAGTGGCAGCTCCTGTCTACACACCACTCTCTTCTATGCGCTGCCTCGTCTCTTGCCTCAGAAGCAGCAAGTCCTGAGGCTCAGAGCCATGTGCTGCAGAGTGTATTTCGTGCTGAATTCTTATGCTGAGCCCAGTAGGACTATTCATAAAACTGCTCACTGGCCTGCAGACAGGTTGCACAGTCTGCCCTACAATTTGGTCCTCTGCTTGTTTGCAAAAAAACTATTGTGAGACCAAGACTGTCAGCAACTCACCTGCCCGAACGTTCACCGGGGCGTGCACTGAGAACTTCTATTCAAAGTACCCATTTTTATATACCTTTTTTTTTTCTATACACATGTATGTGCTTTGATTTCCTAGTTCTGTCCTGTCCTGGTTTACTTTACTCTGCTGCACGTGTTTCTAATCTGGACTATTCCATTAAGCTTCCGACTTCACGCTACTTATGATTCAGTCCAAGCTGCTGGATTTTCAGGAAATCTTGGGAGACTGCACAGGTGAAATATTGACAGTCCAAAGTAGGTTCATGGTCCATCCAACTTAGTAGCCTACCTCTGATCATCCAGCAGGTAGATATGAAATAGAATATCCCCTGTGAAGATCTTAATCCTAATCCTAAGAGTTTAAAATGGATTTAAGCCTTGAAGCAAGCAGTTTTATATCCCCCCAAAATGCTCTTAACACCATCTGCGATAGCTGTGGCTATTCTTGTTTTTCGTATTTATTCCGGTCTCAATTTTTAATGCAGTTTATCTTTTGCCTTCCATAACCTCTTGTGGAAATGAGTTCTGCAGTTTAATATTCCAAGAAAAAGCTCATCTGACTGGGCAGGTGTGTAATCTGTGCTGGCCTTCCTACTCAGGCACACTATCAGTGGAAATCTAGTCGATACAGCCAGCAGAGGGTGAGGCCTGAGTTATCTCTTCCACAAATGGATATTTGTATTTTGTCAAACGAATCGCACCCTGAAAGTGCCTGTTTCCCCCTGCTGACTTAAAGAGAAGCCAGAAATAGCCAGTTCAGGACATATGTATGTGTTCTAGATGTCTCTGGCTGGTGGAGCTGAATCTCATCTCACTGTGCAGAAGAAAATGTCCTTTCATCGACTCTGGATTTGCCATCTCTCCGTTTAATTGAAATGTATGCCTCTGCCTGTGTCATGAGGCAGAGAGGACTTATCTGTGCCTGGCTGTTCCACAGACAGTTAAAACACAATTTGTTATTCATCTCTCACCATATGAGTACTTTGTAATCCTTTCCAGCCCCTTTCAGGGAGAGTTGCTGCAGCTCTTGATCACTTTTGGTGCCCGCTGTGGCCCTGGACCCACAGCCTTTTAAAAATCCCATTACACTGCTACAATGACAGCAACAAAACTAAAGCCCTTTCAAACATCTGTCTCCTATTTGGGTCGCTGGACAGGAGCTGTGCCCTTGCAATTTGACTCTAACCTAGATGTCTAACTCCCAGTATCCTCATCAGCTGTTGGTGTTTGTGAATTTGATGAGCTCCTTTGGACGTTGCAGCACATCCCCAGGTCCTGGATTTAATTAAAGTACTTGGTATTCCAGGTGCTTTCTCTTCCCCCATAGTTTTGCTCTGCAGTGTTTCTCCTGCGTGTAGGCAGGTCTCTCTGGGGACAAACTCTGGAGGTCCCTGAGGTGCAGATCCAATGGACGATGGACGCGAAGGGCCTCGCTGGCCCTGGTTCTCCTGTCCTGCTCCCACGGGTGTCTTGCTCCCAGCTCCCAACACAAACTGCCTCAAGTTGTGCCGGAGCAGCAGGCTCCTATTCTGGCTGTCAACAGGATTGCTTGAATAAACAGGTAGCTTTTTTTTGCCATTAATATGCAAAAATCCAGCTTTAATGCACAGCAGCTGAAACAGCAACACTGTCAAGCCCTTTTTTACATCCCTCTACCTGTCACAGACAAGCTACTGAAGTTCGGAGAGAGCCTTTCTTTTCTTCCAGTTTCTTCTTATTCCATTTGCCAAGCATTGATTTTCCTTTCCTTGCTACCAGCAGAGCTTGAAATTAATAATTTCTATTTTATTTTGTCACTTGTGTGTCATCAATACCATCAGGGCAGGACAACGGGGCAAGCAGAAACGTCCAGAGAGATGGGAATCAGTGATGGGGCGCAGAAAGGAGCAGCCTGGGATCAGTAAGCAGATGATGGAGCAGATCATGGAATATCTGTAGTGAGAGGTTGGACATTCTTCACTCGCTGGCTGCTGGGGAGGTCATTTACTGTGATTCCAGCTCCCTTGCAGTGTGGCAGGTCCCAGTCCCAACATAGCAGGGTGATTTTAAAAACTGCAATGCTCCATTCGTGTCCCTAAACTGGACCTTCAGGAAAACATGCTAAGAAATGTAAAGAAGCATTTCCACTGTGAGCTCCCACTCCTCTTTTTTCCTGGCCTCCAGTGCCGTGTGAGAATCAAGGTGTGCATCAGCTCCCAGGTAGCTGTTGGCTCCATTTGCTTCTGAATTGATGCTGGAGAGAATACCAGCCTGGCTGTGGCAGCAGCTTCTCATGGTTTCCATGTAAAAGTCTTTTCATCCAGATCTTACAGATGCACCTTCTGTCATCTGTGAAGAAAATTCAAAGCTTTGCAGCTTATTCTGTAACAAAGAGAGAAGACTGGCAAGCTGTAAGGAATAATCGAGGCTGAGCTGAACTCGAGCCCGTGAGGGGCTGGAGAGAGTGCAGAGGAGGGACACAGAGCTGGGGAAGGGCCTGGAGAATAAATCTTATGAGGAGCAATGGAAAGAGCTGGGACTGTTTAGTTTTAGGAAGAGGAGGCTGAGGGGAGACCTCATCCCTCTCTACAACTGCTTGAAAGGACACTGTAGAGAGGTTGGTGCTGGTCTCTTCTCAAGGGCAATCAGCGATAGAAGGAGAGGGAATGGCTTCAAGCTGCAGCAGGGTAGGGTTAGGCTGGCCATGAGGCAAGAATTCTTCCCAGCAAGAGTGGTCAGAGCCTGGACTGGTCTGCCCAGGGAGGGGGTGGAGTCCCCATCCCTGACTGTGTTTCAGAGTCCATGAAATGTGATGCTGGTGGATCTGGTGTAGGGTAGAACTTGTAGAGTGGGGCTGATGGTTGGACTCAATGATCCCAAGGAGGCAGGGAGGGGAAGGATGTGGGGCAGGCATAGCAAAAGGCTGGTCTTGGCTGGTCTGTCTGCTCTCCTTACCTGTGCTTTTTTCTCTCTTACAGCTTCTCAGAGAAGAGGCATTTTTTAGACAGCCCCTTTGGCAGCCACAAGGACAAAGACAGCCCTGCTTTTCCTGTAACTCAGCCCGTGTCTGGATGAACACACCAGGAGCAGTGATGAGCTCTGGCAGGCAGTGAAGGTTGAATCTCTGCTCAAGGGTGGGTATTGCCCCTGCAGCCTGTCACCCAGCAGTGAGTCCAGGCCATGTCCTCAACACGAGGGAGGAAGTTCCAGCACAGAGGCAAGGTCCATTTGAGCAGCCGAGACAGGCTCAGGGAGAGACAGTGAGTGTGGGAGGTGCCTGAGAAAACTCTTGCCCCATGGCAGAGGCTTGGTGAGGGAGAGCTTTCTTTGGGGTTGCACCTCCTGATGACAAAACAATACCTAATAAAAGAAAAAAAACCCATCATTTTCTGATCTTTCCAATAACATCCAAATACTGCAGTGGAGTGGCCTAAAGTTCTCTCACCCAACAGTTATGGGCAGTGTTTTGGTCATCAATCACTTGGATGATGGAACAGAGTGCACTGTCAGCCAGTTTGCTGATGACACCAAACTGGAAGGAGTGGCAGACATGCCAGAAGGCCGTGCTGGCATCCAGCGAGACCTGGACAAATGGAATGAACTAGAACAAGGACAAGTGCAGAGTCTGGCATCTGGGCAAGAACAACCCCA
>VZTM01016870.1:64495-120185 GCA_013400555.1 Jacana jacana
GGTGAGGGTGAGGGAACCCTGGCAGGGGCTGCCCAGGGAGGTGGTGGAGTCTCCTTCTCTGGAGACATTCCAAACCCGCCTGGAGGCGTTCCTGTGTGACCTGCTCTGGGTGTTCCTGCTCCAGCAGGGGATTGGACTGGATGAGCTTTCAAGGTCCCTTCCAATCCCTGAGATTCTGTGATTCTGTGAATAACTGGTGCTGGCTTTTCCCATTAAATGGTAGTGACAGACCCAACATCTGCTCTCTTCCTGAGTATGTCTTTGCCAGATGGAGATGCTCTGGTGCACCTTTTCACCCACAGGTATATGAGATGGAGTTGAACAGAGCCTGAGAACCAGTTCCAATGTAGAACTGGGGCCAGTGCAGAACAAGACCTTGGGGCAGGCACATTTCACTTGGAGCAGAGCAGAGCTTTCCACCCTCCTGTATGGGGTAACTCGAAGTCTGAGCCCTGCTGTTGGCCTGTTGAGTTCCTCACTCTGCAACTCTGTCATCACTGACATTTCTTACTGACTTTTTCATGAGCCAAGATAGGAGTGCCCTTAATTTTACAGAGGCCACAGTTTCATGATTGTTAATAGTGGAGCTGAGCCCAGATGTTCACCTGGCAGAGAACACTTCAGGCAGCTCAGCTCAGCAACAAGATCACATTTTGAGAGGACAATGCTGAATTAGGTCGAGCAAATAGAAGTGACTCGCTGAACCCTGCATCCCCCAGCATCCCTGGCAGAGAAACTGTGTTTCACTGATGCTTCTCCCCACGGGTTTGGTGGCTCCAGTAGGGGTGACTACAACTTGTTTGCAAAAAGAGGGCCAAGATTTAGGGAAAATAGAGTGTACAACTCATATGCTCCCACCATACCCATACAATGCTGGGTAGCCCAAAACTGGCTTCCAGAAACACTGGACTGATTGGATCTCTCTAAGGCTGAGGCTCAGAAGATGCAAATGATTTCTGTAATTGCCTTGAAAAGATTTTCTGTCCACAAGGACCAGTGTAATCACATCAGATGCATTGTGAATACGGAGCCATTACTCCATCTGCTCTTTGTGCCTGACTTACATGAGTATCAACATCCCAGTACAGCCTCCTGTGCTTAGCTCTGCTGGCTCCACCTGTGCCTAGCTGTCCTGGCACACCCGTGATCAAGGAGCACAGGTAGGATGAGCCAACATTTAATTCAGGAAAAGGGCCCACTC
The DNA here is from genome assembly GCA_013400555.1 of Jacana jacana. Classification (NCBI taxonomy): domain Eukaryota; kingdom Metazoa; phylum Chordata; class Aves; order Charadriiformes; family Jacanidae; genus Jacana; species Jacana jacana. The sequence continues at coordinate 65,697 of VZTM01016870.1, forward strand.
CTGTCAGGTATTAAAGAGCTGTGTATGACTGGGCAAAAGAGTAGTAAAGGCGCCAGAACCCTGTGCCCTCCACACAGCGGCTTCTGTCCGAGCTCCGCAGGTGGCTGTAAAGCACTTCACTGGCTGTCAGAGTTCAGAGGGCAGACAAAAACTGGTGGTGTAGCTTCTGGCCCTTTGACTTGATTTATATTCAGCAACCAGCAGTACGGGAGCAAATAGGAACCAGAACCTGAGGCTCCCCATTCAGAGGGTCCCTTTCATCACAAACATCCCTGATCCTCTGCAGTGTCCCGCTACAGACCCCAGGAGAGCTGCATTTTTGCCATGTGATAACAGGCAGCTGTACTGGTACATCCTTTTCTCTGTTGCCATGGGCATGGTGGGCATGGTTAACTGGGCTCCCCACACCCACAGCTTAGCAAAGCTCTCCTGGCTTAGCACCTTCAGCTACTGGGGACTGAGCTGTGCAAGGGCCACAGCTCCGTGGCATTCTACCATGCAGACAGAGTCACAGACAAAGGGCAGGACCTTTGGGCACAGAAGATACTGCTGCTGTTAAAAAGCAGCATCAGTTTCTGCCCCAGTTGTGTGCTGAGTGAGGGGCATAACAGGAGTGGTTTCAGAAACCCCAGTGAGACAGAGGGAATATTAACAACTACCCTAATCCATTAGATATTGCTTTCAAACCATTCTGCGGGCTGTGTGTAAACAGAGGAAATCCCAAACCTTCAGGCTGAGCGTTCTGATCCTGCCTGCTAGCCAGTCTGAGGATCCTCAGATGCTGGAAGCCTGGGGGGATCCTGTGCTGGCCAAAGCTGCCTCCACTCCGTGGGGGTAGGACCTGGTCAGCACAACCCAGCACAGCTCCTGGGGGCAAGCCTGTCTGGGCTGGCCACCAGCGCAGCTCTGACAGCAGAAGGCACCCTGTGCTGTGACTGCCATAGCACCACACAGCTGGGAGCAGAATAAAGCTGCAGAGTAAATGAATACACACCAGAAGAAGTGTCCCAGTATTGTGTTGCTGTGTGCTGCCATCATCTGCCATGAGCTGTCAGACACCCAGAGCACCATATGTCAGCCTCTGTGCTCCTGAGGCTGCAGGTGCTGCCTGTGCTGGGATGGACACCTTCTGTCCCCAGGCCCTGGATAGCATTCCCCACCACTCCACTCTCTGCAGGCATGGTCAGATACCTAATCAGAAGTGTTTGTCTGTCCCTACACCTTGGTCCCATGCTGGCACACATAGGTTTGCTGGAGAGTATCCTCATACAGTCTTCTCATGCTCAGCCTTCTCAAGGAAAGAGAGGCGAGAAGGAGAAGGGATGAGTGTCATCAACGCTGTTCTATCATGACCAGAGTCATCACTGCTAACTCCTTGTTGTCACCACGACAGCCAGCATCACCATCAGTGTTATACACCACGTCATCCATCCCTAGATTAATTCTCTTCACCCATCTGTGAAGGTAAAGCAGATACAAGAAGATACAAGGGCATGGGACCCCGGTGTGCCCTCTAGCACATCTAGGCCACATTGCCTGACCACCAGCTGAAGGAACATCCCCTTCCCTGATCTACCACCCTGCTCCTGCTGTGCACAGACGAGGGAGCAGGGGAAAGGAGCAATGCAGTGACTTCTTTCCACCTCTCAGTTGTCTTCCTTACCCTCTTTTCCCTGGACAACAACCTTCCTTGTCTCTCCAGCCAAACCAGCAGTCACGTAAGCCTACGAGTTTCTTAAAATGGAAGGAGTGTGCACAGATAGTCACCCACCTTCCCCATCACTGCCCTTACCTGGTTTTGTGGAGGGTGTTTAATGTATAGGACCCATCTTAAATGGAAGATTAGATAGATCTTGAAGTTTTGTTTTCCCTTTTTGTGACTTCAGTTTATTTTCCAAACAGTTACAGACTTTCTTGTACGAGTCCACGTTACCTGGCAGGTGCTCCGATGTCTCTGCACAGGAGAAGGAGGCTGGATTAAAAGGAGACCTTTGAGGACTGAATGTGTGAAAAAGCACTGTTAAAGCTTAAAATGTCTGTGTTTGGTCTCTGAGGCATTCCTTTAGGTTAAAATTGCAACGTGCAAAGGGAGAGGTATATTTCTGGGAGTGCAGGTACAGCAATTATTGTTAATGTACAGGAACCCTTTATCCTCCAGAGGGCTTTTTTTTTCACATGAATGAAAGATATCCAAGAAAAGCAGCCAGAATTCCCCCTCCTGCTTCCTGCAAACAAGGGCAGGGTAGTAGAGAGGGTGGGTAAAACTGGTGGAGCTGGAGGCTGAGGGCACAGATTGGAAAGGCAGACAGTTAGCTCAAAGCCACACAGGTCTCCCAAAGGTTCTGTGACTCTTCCAGGTGTGAGACAGGGCAAAAATCAAGGTCTGAATTGTTATCACTTTACGTGAGTGAGTCCAGTTTTAACCTCCAGCCTGCCCTTCTGGCCTCTTCAAGAGATGTTCCTCCTCTGCATCCAGGAATGCGAACCCTGCTTTCCCCTCCGTGGGAGCAGGCAGCTTCAGCAGGGGAGGTCTCTCCTGCACACAGGGGTGCAGCCCACGGGAGGGGATTCTCTGAGCGGGGTTGCTGCTCCTCCTGCCAGCCCATCTGCAGACAGGTCTCATTTTTAATAGCAGCCTAAAGCAAACTGTGCCTGGTAATGGAAGTAGCCTTGACAAGTCCCTGTCTGCAACACACTGCTCCGGCGTTTAGGGATTAGTATGAAAGTGCAAGCGGAACACGGTGCTCTTTAGCGCAAACAAACGCATCTTCTGAAAAGGCAGGCAAAGACCTGTGTTTCCTAATTAGCCAGCGTAGTCCAAGGCAAAGTGAGCAGCCTTCTCAGCAAGGTCTCTGGAGCTGTTCAGCACAAAGGAAACGTGCTGAAAAACAGGACCACATTCTCCACGTGCTCAGACCATGCGGCCCAGTGAGAGGGTCTCCTCCAGTTCAAAATTCAAAATGTCCCTGCTCAGCACCTTCTCAACTGCTAATTCATCACCCTAATTGCTGCAACTAGATCTGGCCCAGGCCGTGGTGGACTGCATGACCAGACCTGCAGATGGGAAGGATGGACAAATCCCACCCTGGGGACAGGCAAGAGGGTATAACCTAGATGGGGGAGGGACCAAAGGCAGAAAAATAAGATTAGTGTTAATTGTTGTTGGAAGGAACTTGAGAAGGTCTCTGGTCCAAACCCCTGTGAAGGGTGTCACCCCTGTGAAGAGCAGGTCAATCAGACTTTGTCCAGCTGGGCTTCAGCTGTCTCCAGAGATGAGATTGTAGAGCCTCTCTTGTTCTAGCATTTACCCACTCTCACTTCAGGAAATTTTCTTCCTATATTTGGTATGAATTTCCTGTGCTCCTTCTTGTACCCCAATGACTCTTGTCCTGTCCCTGTGCACCCCTGAGAAGAGTCTCTAAATCCTCCAATTAGAGACATGAAGGTGGAAATCAAATCTTCTCTTTACCTTCTCTTCTCCAGGCTGAGGAAACACAGCCCCCTGAGCATCTCCTTGTACGTCCCACCCTTCAGCCTCTGAACACCTGGACACCTCTGCTGGACTGGCTCCCATGTCTCCACGTGTTTTTTTCACTGTGGAACCCCAGACTAGATGTGGCACAGCAGATGGGGTATCACCAGACCCAGGGACAAACAGAGATTACAGTCCTCACATGTGTAACACAGAATGATTCCGTTTGGAAAAGACCCATGGGGTCATTGAGTCCAACCATCACGTACATGCCCACATGGGCACACACACCTGCTGAACGTGATCCTGGAGGTAGCAGCACACATCAAAAACATTACGAGATCTGTCCCACGGGCACATCTGGGGAGGCTTTGTCTTGGCTCACAGCTGGATGGGCCCTGGCAGAGACCCATAAATCTGTACTTTGACCCTAACTTCAATGAAAATGTCAGGGAGCCTTATAACCAGCATGACATCATCCTTCTAATTAATGGGGAATACCAAGGGTGAAGAAGCAGGGCCTGAATCGGTGAAAAGCCCCCTCCATCCCAGCATCCAGCTCTCAGAAAAGTGCCCAAAGAAAAGAGGTGGGTCTTGGGTATCCAACTGGGCAGAGTTGGGCAGAGAGTGAATAGCAGGGCGGCAGAAGGGTCTGGGATTGATGCAGGAGGGCTGGAGGAGGATATGTGCTGGGTGGAATGGAACAAGACGAGGAAGCACATGGGTAGGGCTGGAAGCTGTGGGGTGTGAAGAGGAGATCAAGGGGTGGAAAGCTGTGAGCCAGGGGACATGTGGATTAAAGAAGGTCATTTCCGAAAGCACATTTTCTAAATCCAAAAGAAGACAAATGTGATTTTTCTCTTGGTTATTGTATAAATTTACAAGCACACTGACACAGGGAAGAGAAAACAGCAGCAGTGTCAACCTCTAATGGAGATGAATGACAAACATATTTAATGAATTAAAAGATGATGAAGTATTACTGACAAAGCAAACACCCACACATTGCACACTCTGTCACTGATCTATGTGACACAACAGCCCTCTGACAGAGACTGCCGTAGATCAATCTCAGCACAGCAAGCAGGCAGTGGGGGGCAGCCATGGGGCTCTGTGGGATGAGGGGCACAGTAGAGGGGTGGGTTCCAGACTTTGTGGACACTGATTGTGATGGGAGATGAGGTAACACAGGCTGGCTCAATGTGGAAGGCTGTTCAGGCTTTCAGGCTGGTTCATCTCAGGTACTGCGCTTTTTATGGTGGGATATTCAAACTTTTGATTGTCTGCGTGATGGAGAGTTAAAACAACAGAGCCAATATGGAAGTTCAGAGAGGGGAGAAGCAGAAAGACAGGGAACTGCTGGAGAGAGGCCAGGGCAGGGCTACCAAGATGGTGAAGGGAGTGGAGTATCTCCCATATGAGGAAAGGGTGAGGGAGCTGGGTCTCTTGAGCTTGGAGAAGAGGAGACTGAGGGGGGACCTCATGAATGTTGATAAATATGGAAAGGGTGAGTGTCAGGAGGATGGAGCCAGGCTCTTCTCAGTGACGTCCAATGAGAGGACAAGGGGCAATGGGTGGGAGCTGGAACAGAGGAGGTTCCACTGAAATAGGAGGAAAAACTTCTTCAGGGTGAGGCCTTGAACCAGGTTGTGGTGTCCAGCCACAGCTTCTCTGGGCAACCTGGGCCAGGCTCTCACCACCCTCACAGCAAAGAAGTTCTTTCCTAGATCTAATGATGAAGAATGTAAAGAGTTTTGGGTGCTTTTTTGTTTTTTTTTTTAAATCTAGCCAGGCTAGGAGGGATGTTGCTCTCTATAAATTCAGTGGAGGAAACTCTAAGGAGGAAGAAAGCCATTTAAGCTATTATCACAAGAATATGTGACTATAAACTGACCAGACATAAATTTTAAGCTGGAAATTGGAAGAAGTCTCCTAACAGCTGGAGTAATGAAGCTCTGGTACAGCTTCACAGATGGCAGTGAATAGAAAGAAAGAAAAGGAAAAAAAAAAAAAAAAAAAAAAAAAACCACAAGAAAAACCTAGCCAGTTTGGAGATGGAGCTTGCTGATGAGAGGAATATATGTGGAGGGAATTAGATAACTCAGTGCCTGAGACAGCCAGGGGCTGGAGGCGATGACACTGAAGGCCTTTTCTATATAAACAGAAGAGGAACCCTGGCTTAGATCAGAGGTCTTTAAATCTTGGGTCCATCCTTCAGCTGTTGTTCATCAGCAAATGGAGAGATAAAACATGGAAGCAGCAGGGTGGCTGCAGAGCACTTCTCCTTGTGTTCTATCCTCCCAGTGTCTGGGAACTCACAGCTCAGGACATCCAAAGCCTGGCTCTCCCAGACAGTTTAGTTTGTGGCTCTGATGGATCTTCCCATATGGAGCCACCAAATCCCTTATGGGAGACCATTCATACTCCTGGCCTCGAATGTCTTTTTTTGGTACTCAGCTGCTTTCTTTGCTCCAAGTGGGACAGATAAATGTTTATTTTGTTTGTTCTAGAATTGCCTCCTATTCATTTAATTCAGTGTCCACAGATGTTGTGTTAGGAGGAAAAATTCCTCCAGACTCTATCCCCTTGATAATTTTACAGCCTCTTCTGTGTCCTCTGTTATTTATTTTCCAGACTTTTTCCTTCCCTCTGTTTAAGTGTGTTCACGTTCACGAAAAGCTGCATGCATGGCAGCAGTCCTGTTACGTCCTCCTGAAGCTTTGCACCATCCATGAAGGACCAGGCTTTTAAGAAACATGGCAGAGCCCACTCAGCATCTAAGTAGGTTTTATGGGACCTCAAGAGAAGCAGCTGATCTCTAGACCCCAAACACTCTGCCTGACACTGAACCCCACACGCATAGACACGTTAATTCCCAGGTGCCATATTCAGTCCCTCTGCTTCAGAAACAGTGCCATGAATTACAGGTAATGGCTGAGCCATCAAAGAGCGAGACATGAGCCCAGGCTCCTCAAATCATGGTAGGAGAGAACTAGGTGCCACTGAAGAGCGGTTTAGAGGGAAGAGCTCTAGTGTCAGGTACTTATTTCTTCACCACAGGCCAGAAAAATCACTCTCTGGGCTTCTCTCCTAAAAATATACTTGCCTGCAGTGCTAGCCATACCCTGCAAAAGTGCCAGAGCACAAGAGCAGAGGAACTGAGCAAGGGACAATCCAGTTGTGGTGGAAGGGTTGTATCCAGCTCCCTCCTGCAGTGGACAGTCAAGACAGAGAGATGAACAGACAGTGAATGGGTAGTTTGTCCATGCAAGGTTGGGGTCAGTCACCTTGACAGCAACACTAGTGCATGCCAGGAGTGGGCTGGTGACATCTTCCCGCTGGTATCTCCTATGGCTTTCCAGAATAGTTGGGCTTGGATGGAAGTCTCTGTCTGCAACAAATGTGAACTCCGTGGAGCAGAGACAGGCAAGCTCTTAGTGCAAGTGCTTTCAAACTCATACAGATATCTAGTAAGGAACATAACGCTGGTGATGCAACATGACATCCATCTGCCTGAGGAGCAGTATCATGTGGCAATTAAACCATCTCCTGTCTCAAATGCCAGCTTTGGTTTCCAACAGAGCAATTCATGCCAGAGAAGGACCTCAAGTCACATGCAGTAGACATGGCTGCAAGCAGATGTCCTTGCCCAGTCGGCTGTCACAGAACAGGCCTGGTTTCCCCTATTTCTGTCTTTGCCTGCACTTTATAAAACCCTGATTTCTGCAACTCTCCTTCTTTCTACAATCTCATACAAGTGTTCAGATTCCATAGACCTGACCAAGGGCTTTGCTGTTTCTCCTGAAACTCCAGGACGCAAACCAGAAGCTCATTTGCTTTCCTATTTAGAGACACCTGAGAAACTGTCCTACATGGAGTGCAAAGCAGGGATGCAGATTGAAAGCTGCAGAGCAGCAGAAGTGCCTGAAGACACATGGGTCATGGAGAGCTTGTGGAGAAGCCCTGGAAGCTCAGAGGAGAGGTACACTCTGATTCCATAACCCAAGTCCAGAAGTGCAAGCTGTTGCAGGGAGCTGGAGGTGGCAGGGCTAAGGGCAATCACCAACGTATCAAGCTCTACCAGGAGTTCTTGCCATGAGTTTGGAAGAAAGGATCTATTTACACAGTAATGCACTTTGCAGATGGCTGCACCCCAAAACTCCCACAGAAACCTCGGAGTGTAAAGTAGGAGAGCAGTCCTCTCACCAGGCAATCACAGGCAAGGTGCTCTGTGGGGTCAGCAGGGTGGCTCTGATGCTGAAATCTCTCTGATGCTGAAAGCCTCCCTACCCCAAGGAGGAGGATGAGGGAGGAAACTGCTATCCTGAGGCACTGACATCCTTGTAGCCTTACAGGAAGGTTGACCAGGAGTTCTTCCTTGTTTATGAACTTCCTTGATGCAAGGCTGATGGGCTGGAGCATCCACATGGCCAGGGGAGACTGAGCTGTAACCACAGAAGGAGCACAGCCAGCAGCTCTGCATCATCCTGCTGGCCCAGGTACATCTATTGTCGGCATGGCAACAGCTGAATCACTTGCTTAACACAGATGTACGAGCATGGCCAGATATGCCCCCTTTTTTTATACTGCACGGTAATATCAATTACCCACCCATCTCACAGCCAACCCTTCCAAGAGCAACATCTCAATCAGGCTGGGCTTTACAGCGCACAACCAGTTTTCATTTTTCTATTTTCTGCTTCTGTCACAGAGGAGTACAGCTAATTTATGAAGTAAACACCTTTAAGTGGTGTTACTAATGCTCGTAAGTGACTTTAATAGACAACGGAAGTACCTGTACAAACGTGCTTTGCAATGGCAGGTTCAGCGTCGTTTCAATGGATACAGGATCTGTGCCTGTGTGCTGCTGGCTTCCTCATTTGCTTTCTATACAAAGAGCAAAAGCAGTTCTCTATAGCTGTGTTTTTCCTTTGCTGTTAAAAAAAAAACCCACCTCAACAAACCAAAGAGAACGAAGACTAAGAGGGCTGAGTGTTGAATAAAGAGAATGAGAGCGCCGTGTTTTATGTCCTCTGCACGGTGGAATCCACTACAGGAAGAAAATGGCTGTGGGCTCAGCAGGCAGACAAAGAGATGGAGATGTAGACATTGGGAAAAGGAAAGCTGCTGCAGTGTCAGATGATACCACGATACAGAAAAGGCTGGTTACAAATTCTGTCTCAAATGTGTTTTGAAGGAAACTTGGGGCTTTGTCTAAGCCAATTTTTTTGTGTGCGTGAAATGTGAATATGCTCCATGGAAACATGATGTTCTTGCTGAGCTCCCCACTGCTGAAATACTGCTGTTTTATTGCCCCTGGTGCTGTAGCAGGTTCTTCACGTCCCTGGGCTCTGCTGTGGTCACAGCTGCTCCTGACACCCTTTGCCTCTGCTGGGTCGGTGACCATGTCAGTGGAGCTGCTCCTCACCCAGGGGGGACTGGTACCTCCGTGGCTGTGACCAACAGCCTGAGGCACTCTCATTTTGGAGCAGGAGTGCACTGATGGAGAAAAGCTGTTTAGATTTTTCATAAAAATTAAAAATTTGCTACTGAATTTATCTGGAGATTTTTTTTCTTTTTGTCATGATTTTCCACAGGAAGAAGAGACACGTTTTCTGGCTTTTCAAATAATAAACTTTGCGTCTCCCACACATCTCCTCAGCACTGTCTGACCACACATGAATTATTGATTTTTGAGTCTGGCAAAGCCTCGTACACCACAGACTATATACAACAACTTCCCAGATAGAACTTGGCAGCTCACGGGAATGACAGGCATCTAACGTACTTCCAGAGCACATTCAGCTTTAGAGGTCAGCACTGCAGCTCTGGGATATCTGATAGACGTGCTGAGGTAAACTGGCGAAGTGATAACGTGTATTTCAGGGCAGTGGAAACAGCCGTCACGACTCGCCTCCCCCTCTCCTCCTCCCCAAAGATGGCTCCTTAATGTATTTCTCTATAATAAACTTAACATCTTCAGATTTTATTTCCCACTTGATGCCTAAATCATCTTTGCCATAAGTGTAAAACAACTAAGCCGATTGTTTGGTGGTGCATGTTTACAATATATCATTACAATAAAAATTTAGAGAGCTGGGAAGTTTTCATTGCTATAAATTTACTCAGCTCGTTACTGATACTCGTCTGCAAAATAAGTAGATTCCCACTGGAAAATGGAAGCGGTGGATATCCACCTAAGAGCCACGGGTTTGTTTTTATTGTTCTGCTGTGCTCCAAAAAGACAGTTGTTTCAAATAGAGGATGGATAGAATCATAGAATCATAGAATCATTTTGGTTGGAAGAGACCCTTGGGACCCTTGGGCTATGCCTGCCCCACATCCTTCCCCTCCCTGCCTCCTTGGGATCATCGAGTTCAACCATTAGCCCCACTTTACAAGTTCTACCCTACACCAGATCCACCAGCATCACATCTCATGGACTCTGAAACACAGTCAGGGATGGGGACTCCACCCCTTCCCTGGGCAGCCCAGTCCAGGCTGTGACCACTCTTGCTGGGAAGAATTCTTTCCTCATGTCCAGCCTAACCCTACCCTGCTGCAGCTTGCAGCCATTCCCTCTCCTTCTATCACTAATTACCTGTGAGAAGAGACCAGCACCAACCTCTCTGCAATGCCCTTTCAAGCAGTTGTAGAGAGTGATGAGGTCTCCCCTCAGCCTCCTCTTCCTCAGACTAAACAGTCCCAGCACCCTCAATCACTCCTCATAAGATTTATTCTCCAGGCCTTTCACCAGTCTCATTGCCCTCCTCTGCACTTGCTCCAGCCCCTCCAGATCTCTCTTGTGTTGAGGTGCCCAGAACTGGACACCAGACTCAAGCACACTGAATCAGGAGAGTTCCTGAGTGAGTCTGAATCACCCAGGAGAGAGGTTACCTTCTGTGTCACATCCCTTTGAAGCCTTCTTCCCCTAGACCTTGCCCAGCACCCAACTCCCATCTTGTGAGTACCAGGGTGGGAACTGAAAATGAAATGTTCAGGTGGGAGACAGAGGCACACAGGAACTTCTGTCAACACAGATCTATGTTCAGTGTTGCAGGAAAAACAAGGGAGGACAGTGGTAGGTCAAGGCACACTGAAGACTAGGAACCACCTATGAACAGGAAAATAAGCCGTTCTGGATATAAAGAAAGTTGCAATTTGGATTCCCTAGGGCAGATTGCAAAGGGGAACTGAAGGCCACAGCTGAACTTCAGAAATCCGGGAAAATTAATGGAGATAGAAGAATATTTTTGACAAGTTTTTTTTACGTTTTACAAAAGCAGGAGGCAGATACTTCACTCACTACATTCACTGTGGTATTCATCATTTGTATATTGGATGTGGTGTTGAGGGACATGGTGTAGGGGAGAACTTGTAGAGTAGGGCTGATGGTTGGACTCGATGATCCCAAGGGTCTCTTCCAACCTGAATGATTCTATGATTCTATGATTACTATCATGATAAAGCAGGCAATCCCAAACCTTCATTGCATCCCAGTGTGATAATAAACAAAGTGCTGCCATCAATGTTCATTATTAGTGGAATAAATTTTGGTTCAAAGTATTTTGAATGCTAAAATAAGAAAGCTGCAAACAAGTTTTGAGCTAGAAATGGACTTTATGAATTGATGAGAGTAAGGCACATCAGTAAGTCACAAGCTCAGAAAACAGTTTGGCTCCAGGATGCACAGTCTGGCAGAGTTTGAAGTTGTGTCTCGGCTCTGTGAGCTCAGCCCTCTCCTGCACCCCCTGTGCAGAAAGGTATCTCACAGGGAACTCTACAAAAGGCTGGGGAAGAGCTGGTAAAACCTGAAGATGGTCGCTGTTACCTTTGTCCTTTCCCTTGGAAATTATTAACAACCTTCAGAGAAGAGGTGCCCAGATGCTCTCTCATCTCCCTGTGTGGCACTGTAACCTTTATATTCCAGCATGGAATAAAATCTAAATTCACACAGCAGGAAAGGGATGCTCTGACTATTGACTCCTGCTCAGCTCCAGATGTTGCAGTATTCCTCATCTCCTCCAAGTCCCAGGCTTGTCCATGGTGACCCACCTGGAGTGATGTGACACAGTAGACTAATCTTGGCTTGAGACCTGGTGCTTTGGTCTGGAGTCCAAGATGACCCAGACTACGTGCTCAGGCCCATCTGTGATTAGGGTGCAGCCTGCCCTAGGATTGTCCTCTCCTCGCACAGGCTCCTGTGACTCTGCAGGAGCTCGCTCAGTCTGTCAGATCCAGCTTCTTGTTTAGTGGGGGAGTGAGACTCTCAGTCCAGGTGAAGTCAAATTGGATGAGATTCAGAGCAGCTGAGATGTAGGAAAAAGAGGCACATGACTGAGCAAAGTCCAAGCCAGGAGTAGTCAAAAGGAAAGGGAGACATGTGGAAGAAGAGCTGAGTGTAGAGAAGTTGGCAGCAGCTCAGGCAACATCCCAGTCTTGAAGGCACCAAGCAATGGGACGGTGCACCAAGTCCCCTGTAATAAAGGGAAGGGTGCAGAATCCAGAATGGTGGTTCTATTTATACTGGGTCAGACGTACTTGATCAAAGGGATTTCCTGATCACTTTGATGGCAAAACCAACTTTAAGAGTCACAGAACTTGTTTTGCTATTATCTGCCCATGGCTCAGGGATGATAGTGACACATTGCTGGATGGGGTGCTGCAATTGCTTTGCCTTCCAAAGCCTTCCCACCCTCACCATCCGGCCACAAACGGAGCCTTGTCTCCCTGTCACTCATTTGTCAACCAGAATGTGTCAGTTTCTGTCAACCAGAAATCACTGCTGGCTGACAAGCAGTGATTACTCCTTTGCTGAGAGCAGGACAAGGATGCTGCGTTCACAGCTAATTAGGGTCATCTCAGAGAAGGGAAGCTTTATTGAAAAAGTGTGCAGCTACCAGTGCTGGAGAAGGGGTGTGAAATTTATGAATGACAGTTCCACCTCCTTTGATCAGTCTTGCCTTGGGTGGTGGCTGTGAGGTGCTCTTATACCACATTGGACAAGGGTATGAGAGCACAGAATCCCAGAATATCAGGGATTGGAAGGGGCCTTGAAAGCTCATCCAGTCCAACCCCCTGCTGGAGCAGGCACACCCAGAGCAGGTCACACAGGAACGCCTCCAGGCTCCCTCAGCCTTTCCTCCTATGGGAGATGCTCCACTCCATCGTCTTTGGGGCTCTGTGCTGGACTCTTTCAGGCAGTTCCCTGTACTTCTGGAACTGAGGAGCCCAGAACTGGACACCATATTCCAGATGGGGTCTCACCAGGGCAGAGTAGAGGGGGAGGAGAACTGCTCTCGACCTACTAACCACCCATCTCCTAGTATAGCAGCCAGACAGTCCTGCCTGTAAAAACCCAGGCTTCAGGATGGAGCCAAGTGTGCCTGACCTCAGGAGGAAATATCTGAGTTGTTCTTAGAAGGGAGAATGTGCTGCTTTAGCTCATTTAGGTCATTTCTTGTCTTTCTCTCTCCAGATAATCAGGCCAGAATCACAAGAATGGAAGCGGAAATGACCATGGAAGTGTAGAGGTTACATTTAAGGCTTGGACTTGATTGCTTCTCAGTTCACTTCAGAAAAGGACTACCAGGACCATTTCATACTATGGAATTCAAACAAAAGTCCTGACAATCCTCACTTCTGTCAAAGAAACCGTGATGCCAGAGACGAGGATCACAGCAGTCCCAGGCGAGCGGGCACCTCTCAAGCAGAAGGCTCTTAAGCAGACCATGGGTCTGCCCTCTTCTGAAGCCAGCCCTTGTGGCCAGCACTAGCCATGTTTCAGAGGAAGGCTAAAACAGTGCCATAAGAGAAGCTGTGAATCAATGGGTGAACAAGGCTTCCTTAGATGGTGCAAATGACCAGCAGAAGCCTGAAATCTAGGATTAATGTGATATAAATATAGCACCGGCAAATGCACTTGGCACGCAATGATCAAATTTCCATCCGCTGAAATAGCAATAAATCACATGCCCAAGGCCTTTAACTTCCAGCACCAGAATTATTTCCACTCTATCAAACAACTCCTTTCATCAACAGCTCCATCTTCATATAATTTATGTTCCCTCCTTCCTGTCTTCCTCCCCTCATCTCCATACAGACAAATGGATTTTGGAAAGCATTTGCAAATTTCACTCTTTGGATAGTTAGAAATCTTCTAATTTCCAGTTTCACTGTACTCATGACTGGTTTATATCTATTTGATCTATTTCCATGTTATCCCTTAATGGCTTTTCTATATTTGATATTATCCCCCAGTTGTATTTATATAGGGAATCATCACCTAACCCCTCAAAGTCGTTTAGCTATATTGACAAAGGAAAGCTCTTTAAGTGTGCTTTACCCAGACAGGTGCTCCACTCCTCCAAACCTCCTGATTCAACAGCCTTCCTCTTTCCTGATGCATTTTAAAACTCGTGGGGTTTTTTTATCAAACCCAAGCTCAACAGTTCAAGAAGAAATTTTTACTCTTGCATTGTACAAAGTACTAATGCTGCTTTAGCTCTGCCTAAAATACCTCTCCGGAATTACGGTTGGCTATTTTCACAGAGTCATCACATCATGAATCCATCATGGTGCTAGTGCTGACCAATGCACACTGATGCTGACCTCATCCCTCTTCCATTATTTCTAATTGGTGTATCCTGGGTTTATAGAAAAAAAACTCCTTCTGTTATCCCAAAAGGCAGGACTTTGCCCTTTGAGCAAATTCTACTACTGCCATTGTTCCAGTTGGTTGGCTAGTCTGAGTCTTCATGTGGGATGATGTGCTCGTTGTCTGGACAAGTCACACCTCCTACTCTCAAATAATCCATACAATCAGCAGTGTCTTTGTATGCCTACAGTAATTATTGCTGCTGGGACTTGCTTGGTTTCTCAAAGGTAATATCTACGGTTGGCTGTTCCAGTGGGGCCACAGGTGAGTGAGGAAACAGTGGGAAGGAAGAGAAATACCAGGATCTAGAGAGAGCAGCTGGAAAGAGGAGAAGCAGAAGGCTCTAGGGAGATATAGTGTCTGCATAACACTGCCCAGGGTACGCTGGGTGCTCCTTGCAGTGTGAGGACCCTCCAGGTCCCAAGATCTCTGAGGGCTGCTGACTTCCACTTCATTTCCTGCCCAAAGAAATACAGCTTGTGGTGCCAAAAGGTAGAACAGGAGCAGAGGGGGGTCTCAGTCCTGGATCAGTGCTGCCTGGGCACTCCATCAGCTCCTGGGCTGTGTGTGCATGGAGCTTTGGGCAACCATCCTGGTAAGGACATGCTGTGGTAATTACTCTTGAAAACTTTTTCTTGGTTTTTTTTGATCCTGATGGGATTCCCAAGACTTTGCACATGTTCTCTGGTTTCTGTCAACCATCCCGATTTAGAGGATTACGTAGCCCCAGCAGTAGTCACTCCCCTCCAAAACCCAGCAGGAGATCAAGGGAGGTGGCCCAGGCTGCTCTCAGGGTCAGTGTCATGGTTTTTGACCAATCTGGCAGATGATGACCCCTCCCTCCCCTTCCCTGCTAAGTTTTTTTTGTTTGTTTTTCTTTTCTTTTCTTTCTTTTCTTTCTTTTTCTTCTAATCTCTCACCTTTTCGAGAGGAGAGGAAGGGATTAAGGAGATTTAGGAGTTTAGGAGAAATCTAAACTAATGGAAATATTAAAAATATAATAAATAATAAAAAGAAAAATTAAAACGTATAAAAGAAGGGGGGAGGGGAAAGCATACAGTCTATACAAAACCGTATCAAGCTCCAGGGATGATGATCACGTCACCAGCAGCATCAGGAAACGTCCCAGCCTGGACTGGGTGACCAACAGGAGCTGGATTCTGGAGATGGAGTCAGGATCAGGATCAGAGGCAGACGAACAGACAGGGTCCTCCTCAGACATCGGCCACTGAAGGAAGAGAGTTGCCCCTTTGATCCCTCAGCTTTTATACTCAGCATGATGTGGGTGGGATGGAATACCCCAGTTGGTCAATTTTGGGTCATCTGTCTTGTCTGCTCCTCCCTTCAAGTGTGACCCCTCAACTCTTTTTCTTCTTCCCACCCTCCAACGGGGCAAATAATGAAATTGCCTGACCTTGGTTGTTGTAGCACTAAGTATAAGCAAGGGCCTCTCTGCACCATCCCTTGGGATAATCAGGTTTTATCACTGTGAGAGTGAACAGTTTCTGATTAATCTGCTGTTAATTTCAGACTTTAGTTAGTTAGAAGAGGCCCAACTAAAAAGTAAAATTACAGAACAGAATTTCAATTTCTCCTCTCTCTCTGCTCAGCTCAACCTGCTCTGCTCACCAAGCCAGACATAGGTCTTTCTTTCTCTCACTTCTCCTGTTTCTGAGCCAGGGGTGCTGCTCTTCCATGAATCCTCTCCTCCTTGCCCATATCTTCCTCTGAGAAGATGCCAGGTCCAGAGCAGAGCTCTCCAGCCAGAGCCTGCCCAGCCCCTGCTGCCTCCTGGCTGTCCTAGCCCTGCCTCCTGCAAGGAGCTCGGACTGGTCTCAGCTCTCCCTGTTGCCATCTGGCTCCTCTCACTTGCCACGCAGTCTCACCTTTAGATTTAAAGATACTCAAGCTCTTCCTTTGCAGTGCTCTGACAGTTATTCTGCAAACATGCCCCTTCACACAATACAGGCTGAATGTCTTCCCGTTTTCTCTCCCTCTTCCAGCCTATTTATCCTTCCCCTTGCGCTCTTTCCAACTTGCAATTTAAAAAGAGTTCATGCACCAGTCCTTCCAGTGGAGAGCTATTGGAACACATGTTAACTAAATCCTTAGATAGATGAAAGGGTCTTTTTTTTATATTATTTTTTCCACAGTACACCATGGTCAAAGAGAAAAAAGTCAATGGGAAGCTTTAATACAGAGTCACCCAGGATGCCCTGTTCTCCATTATTCCAGTGGAGAAAAATAAAGAGCTTTTGGACTGTGATTCATCAGATCAAATGTAGGCAATCATTTTAATTGAAATTAATTGCACCTAGTCTCCACTGGCTGTATTGACTCCATGGAGAGCCTCAATTGACCAGCTCAGAGGGAGACATCAATGTTTAACTGGAATGAACCCAGGGTGCCCCAGCCTAGATACCCCCTGGGCTGAGCTGGGTGCTGCAAGGAAGCCCACAAGCTGCTGGAGGCCAAGCCAGCAGATGCCTCACCCAGAGCAATAGACAAAGAAACCTGAAAAACAAGGGAACAATAAACTTCTGCCATCTGAAAAGGACAATGTTCCCTGTTGGATGAATCAAGGCCCCATGAGGGTCATTCGTGGACTGTTATCTCCCTTATTTTCACCTCTGTTTAAGAAAACGCTTCATGGATGCATTCTGTGGAGTTTCTCCCTGAAAAGGGGAATTTGTTCTCCACAGTACATTTAGATTTTGGGCCCCTTACAGCAAAATGAGGGGAGGCTGTGCACCAGGACACTGTTTGCCCCATGCTGTTTGGCAAAGGTGGACAAGATGAAGGCTCCTTGTCTAGGCAGGCAAGGGTCAGCTTTTGGCAGCACTGAAGTGTACTTTTGGAGAAGAACACGGTCAGTGAAGGTCGAAGCAGGAGGTTTAGGGAAGCTCAGGGGGTGTCCTTCCCTTCCCACCATCCCTTCTTGTAGCCCTGCTGGTACCTCCTTGCCTAAGGCCAAGATTTGCATGTCTTTCAGCTGTAGGATGGAGGGAGGAGGGTGAAGGTGAGGTCTGAGCTACAGGAGAGATCTGAAACATGGGTCTCCTCCTACTGATTCAGGGATTTCTTCTGCACAAACCTGCATACTCTTCTTCCCCTGGGACAGCAGATGCAGCAGCTGGGGGACTCTGGAGATAGGAGCAAGGATACACAGTCCAGGTTGGGTGGCTTGTCCCTACCTCTCTAGGCAGTAGCAAGGTTGCAGGCTGCAGCTTGCTTGCCTTGTGTCCTGATCACTCTGGAGACTGGGAGGACTGGGAGTCTCTAAGAAGCCAGTTCCTGGTTCACAAAGATCATGGAGATGCCCTGACTAGCTGCAGGAGACAAGTGCATAACATGAGTCATCGAGGGCTGGGGAAATCAGTTGGTGATTTTCTTTTTTATCCCCCTTTCCCCATCTCCTCCTCTTCAATCCCTGAAAATAAAAATCTACTCATAGCTCAGTTGAGAGAAATGTTTCTTGTGTCAGCAAAATCCTCAGGATGTTCCTCATGCTCTTCCCTTTCATCTCCTCTATGTTCCCTGCAGGAGCAAACTCCCACATAAAGCGAGATCTTCTGGCTTCAGGCAGCCTACCACAAATCTCAGGAAAACTTTTGTTCTCCTGAACTTCTTCTGGAGCCCAGATGCTAACCCTGGTCCTATGGGCTGAGTACCTTGTCGATGTGTGGTGGGCCTTCCAGTGGTGGTCATGATTTCCTCCATCCAGTTCCTCACTCAGAGAAAAAGCGGTTTCCCAAGTTACTATGGAGATGAGTGTGACTGTTCCACAAGCACAAGGGAAGGAGAAGTATTTAGAGCAGATGGATGCCTATCAAATGAGATCCCATCTACCTGGGAGAACAAAGGAAAATATGAAGACAATCAAGCTTGAAACAGAACAATGGAAAGTATTCGTAGGAATACTTGTCACAGCTGTGAGAGGGAGGGTGTCAGTGAGGCTGAAGTGCAAAGAAAGGCGGGCACTTCCGACAGACCGACAGTGCGGATGGGGAAAAAACAGGCTTTTGTCCCTGGTGGACAAAGGGCTTTGTTCAGATGCTTTTGTTTTCGAAAATATCTTCAGGGATTTTTTTCCAGATATATTGGCTGGTCTAATTAAAATGATTGATTCACTCCAGATATATGTCAGAAGTGGCCTTTCTGCAGTAAAATTCCTCCTAATGTAAGGACAAATTTTGCTCATGTCATAGTTGAGGCTAATTAGTGTTAGGCATAAGGGATCTGTGTGCCTGATGGGGTCCTCCTGCACTGAGAAGCTTTACCCATTTTTTCTGTGCTATTTGGTCTCCTCCATTAGCTACTTATGAATTCAGGAGCATTTTTTGTCTAGAAACAAGGGCTTAAGATGAGGGTATATGGCCAGCATACAGCAGTGAAAAGGATGCATCTTTGCATGATGCTGACTTACCTGTCATGTAAAATGCTGTAAGAACATCAATGTTTGCACCCAAAATAATCTACAGTCCTTTTGTCCATTCATTTCACCCTTCCTGGTGTATTTGTAACAGTTGATGCAGGAGGGATAGAGTGGTGTCCAGTAGAGCCAGAGTCTAACGACACCACAGATTATGGGGAAATGTGTATCTCCTGGTGGTTGTGTCTGCGAGTGGGACAGGGGGCCAGGAGTGAAGCATCTCATTGCTTGTGAGAATCATGGGTTTCATAACAGCTACCAAAGCACCCCATACACCATTCAATTGTGTTCAAATGAGCCATGAGAACCACAGGGCACATGGGGGTGTCACAATTCATCGTGTCAGAGTTGTCACCAGGGGACAATCATAATTTGGGAACTACCTGCTGAACACTTCTCTTAGAGAAAAGTGGGAACTTTTCCTTTGAGGATCTTTCCGCATTGCTATGTGAGACTGGCCTGTGTGTGAGAAGGAAATGCAATTGTGTTTTGTAAAACAAGTCTGTGAAGCTGCCCTTCCAAAAGTCACACGGGCTCTAAGAAATGGCCACTGGCAGGCACCACCAGCAGGAATGGGTTGAACATTCAAAGTCACAAATACCTCTCCAAGGACCCACGCAGTGTTATCAGCCCTCCTGCTCCATCGCCAACTACCTCTCTCCTAGTCTCAAACTGCACAGAGGCTTTGTGGGGCAGAGACTATGGAGTGACCGTGCCAAGTAAAGCATTTGACATCGTCTCCCACAGAGTCCTTGTAGCTAAACTGGGGAGGTGTGGCCTGGAAAATAGGGTAATGAGGGGGATTGTGAACTGGCTGAAGGACAGAAGGCAGAAAGTTGTGGTCAATGGGATGGAATCTACTGGAAGGCCTGTATCTAGTGGAGTCGCTCAGGGATCAGTACTGGGACCAGTACTGTTCAATATATTCATCAATGACTTGGATGAGGGAGTAGAGTGCACTGTCAGCCAGTTTGCTGATGACACCAAACTGGGAGGAGTGACTGACACACCAGAAAGCCGTGCTGGCATCCAGCGAGACCTGGACAGGCTGGAGAGTTGGGTGGGGAGAAGTTTAATGAAATAGAACAAGGACAAGTACAGAGTCTGGAATCTGGGCAAGAACAACCCCAGGTACCAGTATGGGTTGGGAACTGACCTGATGGAGAGCAGCATAGGGGAAAGGGACCTGGGGGTCCTGGTGGGCAGCAGGATGACCATGAGCCAGCACTGTGCCCTCATGGCCAAGAAGGCCAATGGCATCCTAGGGTATATTAGAAGGGGGGTGGTTAGTAGGTCAAGAGAGGTTCTCCTCGCCCTCTACTCTGCCCTGGTGAGACCCCATCTGGAATATGGTGTCCAGTTCTGGGCCCCTACAGCTCAAGAGGGACAGGGAACTGCTGGAGAGAGTCCAGGGCAGGGCTACCAAGATGGTGAAGGGAGTGGACCATCTCCTATATGAGGAAAGGCTGAGGGAGCTGGGTCTCTTGAGTTTGGAGAAGAGGAGACTGAGGGGTGACCTCATGAATGTTGATAAATATGTGAAGGGTGTCAGGAGGATGGAGCCAGGCTCTTCTCAGTGACATCCAATGACAGGACAAGGGGCAATGGGTGGGAGCTGGAACACAGGAGGTTCCACTGAAATAGGAGGAAAAACTTCTTCATGGTGAGGGTGAGAGAACACTGTCAGGGGCTTCCCAGGGAAGTGGTGGAGTCTCCTTCTCTGGAGACATTCCAAACCCACCTGGAGGCGTTCCTGTGTGACCTGCTCTGGGTGTTCCTGCTCCAGCAGGGGATTGGACTGGATGAGCTTTCAAGGTCCCTTCCAATCCCTGAGATTCTGTGACAACCGGTAGCTGAATCCACCAGCCTCAGCACTGCCCCTCATTGGACCCTGTTTTCTCCTCACCCAGCAGTTGTGGGTGCAGTGCCTCCTTGCGACCCTCTCCCTCTCAAGCAGTGCCACCTTGTCTTCTTGCTTCAGAGGAGCTTGCTAAGGAGGTGAATGAGATTCTGTGATTCTGTGACCAGTGCAAGAGGCCATGACCCTGGCTGAACCTGCCAGAGAGAGAGCAATTAGTGTGGCAGCTGGCCCTGAAATCTGTGGGGTTAGCTCTACATTATGTAGCTGTTCTGCAGCATCATCACGGGTCTGTCCTTGCTCTGTGCTTTACTTTGCTGCAAAATTGTGTGTGTTACCCTCTTTTGGGGGACTATTTTCAGACCTAATGATGCACAGTGCTGCTTATTATTTTCACCAGTGTAACACGTACTAAATCAGTGTCATAATCTAGTGATCTTAATGAGAAAATCACTAGAGTTGCTAGAAAGCAGGAAAGTAGGAAATTACTTGTTACTGAAAGAATGGTGTGTGAAGTACCAATACCTTCTCCACATCTGTATTAATTACGGCAAATATCAAGCAATAAGACATCCCCAGTACAAAAGAGTGAAGCCTCAAAGGTTTGGGAACTTGCATCCCTAAATGAGATACAAAGTTAGGAAGCAAAGAGTCATTAATGATCATTATATTTTAATAATATTTAATGCCAAAGGTGCCAGTGAGATTGCATATTGTTCCAACAGATAATTAGTTTTACTGGAAACTGCAAGTTGCAGCCCTGGTGCCAAACCCCTGTGAAGAGGAACTCAAGAAACTGCTCTTTGGGTAGCTTCAGGATATATCTAGGAAAGTGTGTTTTGAAAAGGTGTGAGTCAGGCTGAGGTTGCGAGGAGTAAATCATGTCAGACAAATATGATTACTTTCTAATGAAATAACTATCAGTCTGGATAGAGGGGAACCAATAAATTCCACACTGTATTTTTTCATATGGCTTGTCTTGATGCAGTTTCCCTTGAAGAATTCTTATACAGCCTTTTAATCCTGGCTTATAATTGAGGTTTGCAGTGCTGTATCGCTACGTCACAGAGATTGTGCAAAGGTGGAGGTTAGGGGGTGGGCACCCCAAAGGGTGCTAGCCCTCCATGGGGTTTTGCACATCCTGTGCTTGACCTCTTCATCTCCTGAGGTCCTGGTCTCCCTGGCACCACATGCCCTCGGGGTGGTGTCTCTTGATATACCAACACTGTTTCAGGTCAGAGCCAGCTGGAGGACTTTATTCAGTGAGATTTGGTCCTTCTGTAGTTAAATTGGTGGCTTTCCACCTCATGGCTCCAACACCTCTTGGGGTCACTCACAGCTTTCAGAGAACATGTCAAGCAGAGCAAAAATTATTATGGAAATCTCTGCCATTCCTGCCATTAGGGCCTCATAGAGGTAGACCCACTGCTGGCCTACAGTGATGTCTTGTGGTTGAAGTCATTGAAAAGGTGAGGTGGTGTAAATCCAAAAGGGAAAGGGTCTGGCCCTACCAGTTGACCTAAAAATGTTCTGCTGAATGCTTTGGCATAGACTCCCAAATCAAAGGCAGAGCGATGTTGGTGTTGATTGAGGACAACTGTCATTCACAGTGAGTGATATCACAGTCCCAGGACGCATAGCGTCATTTAGAAGTCATCCCTCACCAAGGGGCTTTGGACCAGACGCTCATGAACAGAATCACAGCATCCTGAACCTGATGATGTACACAAGTTTACTCTCCCAGTATGAAGAAAGATCTCATTAAAACAAGAGTGGGACAGCCCATAGCTGCTAAGTTAATGAGAGAAATGAACGCGCTTCTAGGTAAGGATAAAAGAGATGTTATTACATGCTGCAGGGAGTGAAGCTGAGCCTGAACAATGACACCAAAGACCACATTATGATTTTTTTTTGACTCATCCTGATGTCCAGGAGACACCTTCCTTTTTAGGAAAAAGCATAAGATCTTTCCATCAGTTCTCAATAGTTTTGAAAACAAAATAAAGCTGGGTAAAATTTTATGGAATGCAAAAGACTTTATTCAGTTATTCCATAACACTTTGACAGCCATACGTATTATCCCACTATTACTGCTCTGTCAAGGATTCATATAAACTAATAGTATTAAAATGAAGACCCGATAAAGTGAGATAAAAGTGAGATGCAATTCACATTGTGAAGTGTGGAATTTCCAGACAGCTTTAGACCTCTGAAAATCAAATATGTTCCCAAAAAATATTCTCTCTGGAGAATGAAGAGGTAGAGAAGGGAAAATTGTTGCTTCACTGCCACCCACAGAAAGCTGGAAGGTATTTTTTTTTTTTAGCAAAGTGCATTCACAAGCTGCTCGTGGGGTCTCCACGGGATGGGGGAATCCTGGATCACTTCTGCTGTGGTGGGTGCTTATTCCCCCCTCTGTATGTCGCCCGTGACATTCACATGCTTCAAATCCCCACACAGGTTGGCCGGTGGAAATGCTCATTGAAAAAGCATCAGGAAAATTGAGACACCAAGCCTCTGTTTATCCAAGAGTTTTCCTCTTCAGAAGAATCAACAACCTTATTAATCAGTGTCTGCAAAGTGTGAGACAGAAAACGCTGATGTTCTGCCCAGGCAGCACTGTATCCCTGAGTCTGGACCTAAAGCAGGGACCACAGTGCTGTTGCCAGAGCAGGCAGCCTCCTGCAGAAACATGCCCTCAGGCGTGGACAGGAGACAGGAGCTCCACACATGGTGCATCTTTCAACCATGGAGCTGTTGCCGTGGGACAAGCACCATGGTCCCCCTGTGGCTCCCCTCCCTTGTTGAGCAGGACTGGTATTGACACACAGGGATGCTCTGAAGTGAACTCTATTAGCACACAGGAGCTGTTCCAATACTCTGCAATTAGGGGATATAATTGCAGGCAGGGTGGAGAGGAGTTTGTGCTAAGAGCTGTCATTTTGCATTACGAGTTACCATTCAGTACCTCCAAACATTATAGACTTGTTTTCCAACGTTGCCTTTCCCAGGGCTGTGTGGGCTCTGCGTGGTCCCCTGGGTATGATAGTCTGTTCTTCCTAGCTTGAGATAAGAGAGTTCCTCTGGAAACACTTTTTACTGGTTTAATTTGCATCTTGTCACTGTATAACTCACTTTCCTCTTTAGTTTTGTTTTTTATTGGAGTTTTTTGGTTTTGGTTTTTGGGGTTTTTTTTTTGATGGATGCATGAATTCTCTGGTCCAAGAGACATCTTCAGCTGGCCTCTGGAGTCTTTGAATGCTTCTGGGTCAGATGAGACATGAACCAGTTTTTAGAGTCTCATCCAAAGGTTTTTTCATCTAGTTTCTAAACCTTCCTGCATTCTCATCTCATTAAACAGTCCCCCCAGTTTGAAGGCTTTGAGATTAGCATAAAGAACAACAGGAAAAATGTGAAATCAAGAAGAAACCATCTAAAGAGCTACCAGAAGTCACTGGGGACTGGGCAATGACAAGGTCATGCAAACTGCTGGTACCTTTGGGCATAACCAGGGGCAGTGGTGCCCAGCTTTGCTGGTGGTCGCTGTGCACTTACTGACATTGGTCACCACTGCAGAGTTTAACCTTGCTTGTCCCACAGGGGTGATCTGCAGCCATGGCACCTGGGGCAGGCTCTCTACCCAGAGCTGTGCTGAGGCTAAAGGCAGGGATACTTCTCCATTGCATTGGGATGCCTTGACCTACGACTGAGCTTTGAACTCCCTGGAGGCATCTCTGTCAGTCCTGACAGTGCAAGGGATGCTAAGAAGTACTTTTTCGTCTCCCAGAGAGTTCCTGCCAGCTTTGGTAATCCAGGTGGGCACTGGCCCAGAAATGTCACTTCAAACAACACTTTCCCAGTGACTTTATTGTGCTTTCCAAATCAAGTGAAGAAAGAAAACCCTAGGAATTAATCTGTATGCATTTGAAAGTGAGGATGCTTTGGCTTCTTTTACACATGGCAGCCATGCTGGGTGGTGACATGGAGGGGCTGAAGCACAGATAGACAGAGTAAACATGCTGATGGGAAGTTACTCCTTCAATCCTGCTGACTGTGCAGCGTCTGGGTGACATCTCGGGGGCTGCCATTTGACTGAAGAATGAAAACAGACATTTTGGCAATTAGTCTTCAATTATGACAAAACTAATTTGCACTATTTACTGGAATAATGCCTGTCCATTTCCAGTGCAGCCAGTTCAACCCCATAAGGTTTTGCCCGGATTCGTGCATTCCCACTGAAGTTCTTGACAGTCTCATCCCTCTGCCCCTTTTTGGTTTTTCATACAGTTTAACACTAGGGACTAGAAGGGCAATTTCTTCCCAGGGAGTCAAGCAAAGAAGAGAGACTGGCAATGGCTTTCCTGGAAAGGACTGTGAAGGGTGTAAGGGGTGAAAAAAAGATAAGCCCAAAGACAGGAGGAGTGCCAGGGTTAAAGCTGTCTCCAGGGCTCTCTGGGTCTGCTGGAGTGCTTTCAGGCAGTGTTTGCAAACCTCTCTGGCTCAGCCTCTGATGTGCTATTTGCAAATATTTATGTCAGCAGGTTTCTGTTTGCTTAGATATTTTGGGAGGGGCTGTTTGCTTTTATTCATTCATGAAGTGGGTCGCGTGTGCCTGACCAAATATTTGCTTTTCATTATCCATTATTTGTAATTCATATGTTGCTGTTGGTAATTTGCTGTCCTCTATTCTCCTCTTTAAAAAGTTCCACTCTGTATCCTCAGAAATGGAAGGCAATCCTAGGTGGCAGGTACTACACTCCATATCAAACAGCTGCAAACAAGGGAATTGGTTAGAGGGAGCTCAGAAATGGCTGTGAAATAAAAATGCTCTGAGGATGAGACGGAGGAAGGACCATGAAACAGAACAACGGTCTTAAATTTAACTTGATATGTCAGGAATTTTGGAAAAAAAACAACGTAAGGAGAAAAGCATTCGAGAGTACTTGTGGCAGAACCACAGGTAAACAGTATTGTGTGCTAGGTCAAACCATCCCAATGCAGAGAAGTTGCTCAGTGACAAGCAGAGAGCATGGAAACTGGGTCAACTTGGGGAGTAAAAACGTGAACCAGTGACATGAATGTTTAGGGATGTAAAAAGGGAGGGCAGAGCAGAAAGAGAGACACAATCAGCAGGGGATGTGAGAAGTGCTGAGAAGTCCTTCTGTAGGCACCTTAGATGAAGACAAGGGAAAAATTGCTGTGTTACTCAGTGGGCAGGGAAGGCTGCCAAGAGAGTACACAAAGTAAAACGTTTAATGGCTTTCCTCTGTCTTCACGAAGAGCCGGATTGCTCAGGCAGCCAACAAGCGCAGCAAAGTCATGGGAATCAGGCTGAAACAGGGAAAAGTAGGGAAGAGTTACATAAGTTTGGGATTCTCACATTAGATGAACCTGGCACAACTCAAGAGAATCTGGAGAAGGAGTGGATTTCTGCAGCCCTGGAGAAGACCACGGCAGTGGCCTTAGGAGGAAGGATAACCATAGGGTCATAGGATAATTTAGGCTGGAAAGGACATCAGGAGGTTCCTAGTTCCTGTCTCCTGCTCAAACCAGGGTGAGCCACACCATCAGAGCAGTTTTGTCAGGGCTTTATCCACTTTGGTCTTAAAAACCTCAAAGGATGGAGCAACCTGCTGCAGCGAAGCCATCAGAGCCAAAGGGCCAGTTGTGAGGAGGCTGAGCAGCCCCGTTTGTCATCTGGCACATCTGAGGCTTCCGAGCCCTCGTCTCTGTCTCGGTGGTAATTTGCAAGTGATTATTTTCAGGTCTAGAATTTGTGTTTTGTGGTTTTGGGTTCTTTATACTTATGGATGATAATTAGATGGGGGAAAAAAAACCCAAACCTTAATCAAAGGGAATTTGTGGTGTGCAGCCTCCATCCCTCAGGGGTGGGCACTCCGGATCCGCTCACACCTGCATTAATTAGCAGCAGACACTTGTTTGACATTAGAATGCAAAACCAAG
Source organism: Jacana jacana (assembly GCA_013400555.1). Lineage (NCBI taxonomy): Eukaryota > Metazoa > Chordata > Aves > Charadriiformes > Jacanidae > Jacana > Jacana jacana. The sequence goes on from VZTM01016870.1 coordinate 92,080, forward strand.
TGTTGCATCCACCAGATTTCTATCAGAAGTGGTTTATAACACAGCAGGAAACAATGCATCTTTCTCTCCAACCAAAAGAACAGACAACTTGGGGTGTGGGGGGGTGGTATTTATTTTGAAGACTTTGTAGGCAGGTACAAAGTCCATCTCAACTGCAGCATGTTGTGCAGGAGACAGACCTGGAGACAGCCAGACTCAGAAAGTCTTTCTGAGGTGATTCACTGCAGGAATCACCGCTCGTGTCTCAGGCTTTTTGTTTCCCAAAGCATCAGAAAAAGCTTGCCTTGCTTCCCTCTTAGTGACAGTTTGTTTCACAACAGTGATAAGAAAACAGGGAAGGTCCTCCCTCTGAGTCCTGCTGGGATTGCCTCCAGATGCTCCCTTCAGTAGCAGGAGCTGGCCACCTTCCAGCCTACGAGGATTTTGTCTGAAGTGAATGAGCTTGTAAAAAGAAGACGAGCATCTGGTGCAGATTATCCAGTTTCTATCCCCCTTTCATTTAGCAGCCAGGATCTCCGTCGGCTGGTCCTCCTGCCTTATCAATTGTAGGAGCTTTGAACTTCTTTAATAACCATTTGGATTGTGATCTGTATGCTCTTTTCTTGTGGCTCAGCCTGGTTTATGATGGAGGCAGTTGCCCCAGAATGCAAGATAACTGTCTCCTCCCATTGAGCTGCCAGCGTGGATGTACCAGAGCAAAATTATGCCTTTAACATGTGGGGAAAACAAGTAAATTGTGAGTGTTCTGCACTCTCCTTTCAGAGCTCTCCACCCCAGCCCAGCATTAAACCACCAGCTGTCCTACATCACTAGGATTAAGCTGCATCTTTGCAGCAGGGATACTACCAGGGCTTTGGGGTGATGTGGTCCGAGCCCTGCCAGCAGCTGAAGCTTTCCTTCTGGCCCATGGTGCGCTTTGGCATCCCACACTGACCTGTTTGCTCCTCAGTACCTGCACTAGAGACCCAGAAATGTCCTTTTATGTGTTTATAGGGGCTACACCCCCACTGCTGCCTGTAGCTTAAACCCAAGCAGATGACATTTATCCTCCATCCTGTTCCAGCTTGTGCTTCACCACCTCATATCCATTGGCATTACCTTCACAGCCTCCATTGTTTCCCAGCGGCCTTTGCTGAGTCTCGGTCTTCTCTTCTAAGGAGCAGAGTCACACACTCAGCTTTTTAAAGTTCATTTTCACTGCTTACCTATTTAAGGAACATTTTTGAGGAACGGAGAGATGAGAAAGCTTCTGAACACAGGAGCAGTTAAGCCCCATGCGCTGTGTTTTATAGCTTGGTGCTGGCATGGGCCCATTCAAATATATTTTGACATACAACATGTTATTCTTTCCAAGGCAGTTGGTCTCTTTATTTATTTAGTTAGAGTGAAGGATTCATTCCCCTGCTGACTAACAGGAGACCAAGGATTCCCGCATGCAGCTGAGCCCCTGCACTTCATTCTCTGCTGGTGAAATTGTTTTCATCCATTCTGGAGCTATTGCGCTTCATTCCTCACCAATATATTTTTATTTGTATATAAAATAAAAATGTGACAGCACATGGAAAGTTAAGAAGTGGATAAATTCATAAATTACTTTTATACAGCAAAGCTGATATGGCTGTATTCCTCTGGACTTAACTAATGCACAACCAAATAGATGTTAAAGATGAGCTTTAGAAACACACTGAGCCCTTCCAGAAGGAGTGCATAAAGCACACCAAGCTTTCTCTTTCCTAAAAATAATTTCCTACGTAGGAGTACTACATACCTATTAGACGTGGATGTCTTCAGACCACCCGTTTTGCCCATTTTGGAGCCCTGCTGGGTTGGAGGAGCACATCAAGGGGATCCCCAGCTGGCAGCTCATCGGCACGGATGAGGTGAAGTATTTCAGTTTTCTGACATTCATTTTTTCATCAGAAAAGACTTTTTTTTTTTTTTTCCTGTAGAAAGTTATGTATTTTCATGAAAAATTAAATTGTGCTGAAAACCCACCAAAGGAGAATTTTTATAAGAAAAATACAGCCTGGAACTTGTTGACATTCAGAAAATCTCCAGGTGCCAGCATCAGGACAGGACCTGTGGGCAAATGAGGGCACAGCGAGAGTTCCTAGAGATTGCCATGGGTGTTTTCTGCAGGGATGGATGGGAAGCATCCTGGCCGGCTCTCCTGGGCTGAAGGGTACCAGTCTGCTTGGTTTCCTCACATTCATTTCATCCATACTTGGAACCACTGGAGAAGCAAGCTGTGGATGAGACAGGTTTCCCCTAATACCCATCTCCTGTAGCAGGGTGTGTTTCCAACATCTTGGGGTGCTGCTCTTTGCAATGCCCAACCTTCAAGCTCTTTAACCCATCACAGGGGAGCGTGAAAGGAAGGACCCATTTCTGAACCCCAAGATGCAGCTACACTGAAAGGTCACAAGATCTATTTTGGGCTTCAAGGCAAATGCCCCATGCCCCTTCATCACTCAGGTCTCCCCGGGACCTCTGTGCACAAGGCTCATACTATTTGTAAGGTGGGGAAATCAGAGAGATTATTAATTCTGCTTTAGCCCTGTCCAGGTTGGCTCCATTCACTCTGTCCATGAGAACCCTTATTTAATAAGACTCATGGATCATGGAGGACCCACGATTCCTTGTTGACTCACTTTGCAACTAGTCCAGAAATGTTACCAAAGCAAACAAGACTGAAGCTAATATGATGCAGGATCACTGAGATACTCCCCTTTTCCTTTCTGCTGGGAAGGATCTGTGGAGACACACAATATGGGAGCATTTAAATCCAGATGGGCCTATTATTTGAAGCCCCATTCTGTGCTGCAGCATTTTCTGTTTCATGTTATTTCTACACACAGCACTGGTGCAGGAGCTCTGGGAGCAGCCAGAGGCACTGCATCCTGGTCTGTTTTGCAGCTGCATACAATGTGAGCAGTTCAACAAGAGCATCTGAGAATTGCCCTAATGTAATGATTGTCGCCACACCGGTCACAGGAAGCATCCATCGAGGAACTGTGCTTTTTTCCTGCTGCTGTGTATTCTCCCAAACACCTTTTCTGTGGTTTTTACAGAATATTCTAGTGTTGAATGTGAACGAAGCCCTTGGGTCATTTCCACCAAGGGCTATTTTGTTTTGCAGGAGCAGTAAACTTGCACATACATGGCAGCTCTTGTTCCGTGTGAATGTTGCTGACAGTGCCAGAAGAGAGCAGAGAGGCTTTGCATGCACAGTTATGGCTCTGGCAGTCAGAGGAGGAAGGTGTGGATGAGCAAAAAGAGGGAAAAAAGTGTCTGTATGGTGCATGCCAACATTGTGTTCTTAATACCCAGCAGGCAAGGGAAGGGAAAGGCTATGCACACAAAAGGAGCATGCCTGATCTGAAGCCCCAGCAAAGACAGCAGGAATCCATCCAGGCAAGGTAGAAGGCTGTCAACAAGACAAGTTCATAACCCTGGAGCGGAAGAGCAAGCCCATTAGTTCTCTCTGAAACTGATGAGGCCACAGTTGACCCAGGGATATCCTTGAGAAATCAATGGAACTTTGGTAGACTTTTCTGCAGCGTTGTGCACCCGCCTGGCCCAGAAGGACTCCAGAATCTTTCATCAGTTATTCCTCCATAGCTCATACACACATGTCTGAGTGGCAAAGGTCAGACATAAATATTGCAGATGAGGAAATAAGATCTATAACTGAGAGTAGGAAGCAGAGTTTGCAAGAAATTTCAACACCATGCCTGCAGCACGGCAGCCTCTCAGCTCCCACACTGTGTGGATATGTACGATGCCATGTCGGTTGGGTACCAGAGAGATGCAGGGTGCTGCTCATGCTGTGGGGCTGCAGCCAGAGCTGATGGGGTCTGGGGCAGTTCTGCTTCTCTGTGGTTCAAGGGCAGACATTCTTCCAAGTTGTGCTCATGGGAATATGAACTGACAGGCCATAAAGATGATCGGAGAGCTGGAGCACCTCTCCTATGAAGACAGGCTGAGTGAAAGCGCTTGGTTTGTTCAGCCTGGAGAAGAGAAGGCTCTGGGGACACTATAGAGCAGCTTTCCAGTATCTGAAGGGAGCCTACAGGACAGCTGGAGAGGGACACCTTGTCAAGAAGTACAGTGCCAGGACAGTGACAGGGGAGATTTAGATTAGATACCAGAAAGAAATTCTTTCCGGTGAGGGATGGTGAGGCACTGGAACAGGTTGCCCAGAGAACCTGTGGCTGCTTCATCCCTGGAAGTGTCCAAGGCCAGGTTGGATGGGGCTTTGAGCAACCTCATCTAGTGGGAGGAGTCCCTGCCCATGGCAGGGGAGTTAGAACTTGATCTTTAAGGTGCCTTCCAACTCTAACCGTTCTATGATTCTATGATTCTAATATCCCGCTCCCCCTCTTCAACCCCTGCAAAGCACGGGGAGATCAGCCACATGGGTCCTACTCCACACAAACAAATTCAGGTTGATCCCAACAGCCCTCCACAGTTTGGACGTGCCTCGTAATACCAGAGAAAGGACTCAGGGATGTAAAGAGAGAACCAGAGTGTTCCACAGTCAAGTCTTTCACAAGAGCCAAACCCTTGATGAGGGACACCTCAGCCCAGGGGTAGCAGGCAGGGATGCATGAACCCAATCCACACCAGTACACCCCTAAGAGGAGCAGCCACCAGTGTTACTGCCTCTAGTTAATCTCACCCTGGATTAATTAGGAATCATGAAAAGCTGATGGCTCTGCAAGGGCTCTGAATCTCTCTGTTTAACATTTTACTCTTGTAATTTATGTACAGGAGCCCTGAGCGAATTACCATCTTTAATGTCCTCATCTTCATCATGAAGTCGTTAAGAGGGGGTGGAATGCAGGGAAATCTCAGATATGAATTACAAAGGGATGCACAATATGTGTTCTTTCATTATCATGATTAGCCTGTGCCAAGGCTAGGGTTATCCACCATCTCCTCATTAGCCTCAGGGTGCTCAGCCTGCAATGTGCTGAAGAGTCATTTTTCTGCATATTGACATGTCTTATCATGGCCAGAGTGCTGACATCCTTTGGGGCATGTTTGTCTTGCAGGGTGACAGATGAGAAAGCAGAAATACAGGCTTAAGCAGCAGGGCAACACATGGCCTTAAAACTGAATGATCATTTTAGGATTAATTGATGTAATGGTCATATGAAAGTGCCATTATTTAATAGTCTAGGATTGATCAGTCCAGTTTCCAGTTATTCCATCCCTTACCCTGCCACGAATAGAAGTGGTCAATGACTTTTAAACCCATAGCAAATGCCATGCTTTGTCCTTTTTGCTGATAGTGCTGCAGAGACAGCAAAAGCAGGCCTGGACTGCTTAGGCATTGGTGTGACAAGTACCCTTAATCTCTCCCGTCAGAGTCAGGAAGGTGGGGATGAGCTCCAAAGATAGCTATGAACATGACAGCTTGTCTGGAAGCACAAGCTGCTCTAGCCCAGCCTATGACAGAGTACCTCTTAGAGGGACCAATAAATAATTGACTAAGGTGGTGATTAATAGAAGTGGCGCAGAGCACAGAAACTTTGTGCAGATCTGGATCCCAAGGTTTCTTTGAGGATGAAAAAGCACTATATCCCCGGCAAGCTCATAAACCCCTGGAGCCCAGGGGCAGTCAGGAGGGGATGGGGAGACCTCAGCAGCCCCACATATTGCATACATGCCCTGCTATCTCCTGCATGTGAAAACATTGCATTCTTTTAACTTTGCTTTTTAAAAACAAGTCAAGCCTGTGGAGGATCCTCCTGGCTTATTGTAAAATTAACTGGTGTGTCTTGAACCCATGACTGTCACCATTTCTAGTTATCGAAATGAGGGCATTTATCTTGGGACTGGCATCATTTTACCTACCCTAATGGGTTAAATCACCATTCATAACAGTACTGTTCACATGCACAGCAGGCTTTATATAAACCAAGATGGTGGCCCCCGTTGACCCTCTGGGTGGGTGCAAAACTAGCCCTAAATATGATGTAGATGGAACTTGCTCAAGTGAATGCTGAAGAAATGTGCTATCTCAGCAGCAGGGAGCTCAGGACCATAGGAGAAAGGGGTTTCAGTCAGTTTGTATCCCATGAGAGATGGAGAGCTGAGTCCTGGGTACAGTCACATTACCAGTTTGGAATTGAGAGTCAGATAAAACAATGAGATGAGACACTCAGGAAGAACAAAGCATTGATGGAGTCACAGCTTCCACTTGGACCTTGCCTCCTTTTCCCAGAGACCATTGCACTTGTGTGTGTACCAGGCAGAGAGAGCAGGTGAGGCTGCTCTGATGTCCTCAGGCTGGGACACCACCACCCCCAAGGCATTGAACACTTCAGTCAGACTGCCAAGAGCAGACACAAAGGAGGAGAGCAATCAGAGTAGAGAGTGGAGGAATCAAAATAATGAGGGCACAAAAGGAAATGCTAGTGAGGGACAGAAAGCTAGTGAGGTCCCTTTCCATTTCTGAGCAAACTTTCCATAATTAAATGAGTAATGGAAAAAGACAAAAGAGACACTTCCCTGGCCCTACTCCCTTTCTCCAAGGAGATGAAGAAATCTTACCTGAACCTGCCCCAGGTAAAGAATTTGTTCTGCTGTTGTTTCAACCTTCACTAAAAGAACTGATGCCAATGATACAGCTGACACAAACACTCAGGTGGCAAAGGGGCAAGAATTTACTCTGCAACAGAGGAAGAATGGGTGAGACAGCACTCAGCGGCATTAGAGGGTCTCCACCTGCCTGGGCCTGCCTGCATTCATGGTATGGTGCTTAAAGGAGGCTGAATCAATCTCAGAGCAGTTGACTTTTACCTTTGAAAGTGTGTGGAGAACAGATAAAGTTTGGGGGGTCTGGGAAAAATAAATGCAAGAGCCCGTCTTTTAAAAAGGAAGGATGAAATGGGGATCTATTGACCAGCCAGATACCTGAAATACCTGGGAAAAAAAAAGGGAACATGCTATCAGGCAAACCTCTCATAAGCACCTGGGAGATAATGAGCCAGGGAGCTGTAGCCAAGTTTGAGTTGTCAAGAACAAATCGCATGAAATCAATTTAGTATCCTTTCATGGCAGCAAAACAGGCCTTATGCTCAGGTAAGCAGTGACGGTTGTCATGTATTGTGGTTTCGTTGAAGAGGAAAAATCAGCTGCCTGGAGACAGGGGCACTGCAGGAAACCATCCAAGGGTTGCTGGTTGCCAGGAGCTCAACAAAGAGGAGTCCACAATGTCACATGGTGTTGGGGAAAGACAGACAGTGTTCTGGATGCGGGACAGGAGCGTGGTCCTTAACACCAGTGATTGCTCTGCTCAGCACTTGCGAGGCTTTGCTGGTAAACCTGAGTTTCAGCTCAAGAGGGAGGTGGAAGAGTTTGGAGGTGCAGCAGTGGGAGTGATATTCAGTCTAGAAAACAAGATCTTTGTAGAAAATAACAAGTGTCATCACTGAAAGTAAAGAGGTGACTAAAGGGAGACATGATGCCAGTTGTACTAAAAGTAGCTGCAGAGGTGAAAAAGTATCTTGCCATTTATGTTTAGAATGAATAAAGTTGTGGCAGTGGATATATTTAGGATAGATACAAGGGAAAGCCTTCAGAGATGGAAGAGAGTGGAGCACTTTGTTTTGAGAAGTGATGAGACTTTTTTCCACTGATGCAAAGGTCTGAGCTAAGCATGATGGGATTATCTTGGTTTATGGCAGGGAATTAGCTAAATGCCATCAGGCAGTTTCCTCCTGCCCTATTGATGGTGATTCTGTGACTCCTGGTGCAGCACCGAGGCAGGACAGGAGGGTCCACCTCTCCCACACATCACAACTGAGCACAGGAATGCGTGGCAGGCTTGTGCTTCTGACACGGGCTTCTCGTAAGGATCTGGGAATCACTCAGAAGTCTGGGAATGGTATTTTCTCCTGCACCACCCTGATGGATACTCCACTTGTAGATTTTTTTTCCCTTTCCATTTCTTGATCAAAATGCCCCCGTTTGGCAAATTATATGCCAGCAGGTCCAGGTCTCTACCTGCAGCTGAAACCAGGTCTGTGCCCCAGGAATCAGTGCTTCAGCTGACATATGCTTGATTTTTAGTAAATTGTTCAAAGGATGAGAGATTTTAAAAAAACAAACAAACAAACAAACAAAAAAACCACCTCTATTTGAAAACTCCCAAAACTGCAAATTTGTGTAAAGAAATATATCAAAATTTCATTGGAGGATGAAGGTGATCACTTGGTCTGAAGAAGCAGCTCTGTACATGAGATTCACAGGGTCAGGCTTGGCCATAGATGTATCTGTGGATGCCAAGGACACGCTGCACATGTCCTCTGCCTCTCCAGCACCTCTCCTACTGTCCACCCTTGCCTGTGCATGATGGTCCATACTTGGCTTGTGGACCAGAGTCTGTGGGAACAGTCAAGTTCTTTTTAGTCATTTTTTAATTTATAAATTTTTTTTTTAGTATTATTAATGGAACTGGTTTTGCAGCACAGCTATGAAAGAAGATGTTTCCTCTGAAAGCACCAGGACAGAAAGTAAGGTCAACAAGGAGATCAGTGGCAGAGGAGTGGTCTGAGAGCACAGGGAGGCATGTGAATCACTAGCAAGTCACACACTTGCTGCCGTGTGACACCATGGTGATGCTGTTTAAAGATGTCAGCAGCATGAAGTCAGAATAACTCAGCTGTCCTCTACCAGGGGACAGAAGAGGGAGAGGGAACAAGGGGCATGAATGTGTGACAATCACAGCACTTGGTCCTGTGCCGCCTCGTATGATGGTAAATAACAAAGTGATTATGAAGCACACAAATCAAATAGTGCAGATCAGATGTCACTGGGGACAATTCCTGTGAATGAAATTGGTGCTGAGTTGGCTTTGTCTTTCTGTGAGTTAAGAGAAGTGACATGAGGCTGTTTGAGGCCATTGCATGTGTCCCCAGGTCTGCAGATGCTGGTATTGAAGGCCCCCGCTGCCCTGGGGTTTGGTAAAACAGAGTGGGAAGGTGAGGGTGACAATGAAATTATGATTTTGCTGTGTATGTTCGACAGACTGTGTATACCTCCCTGAAAATGCTGCAGCTTAAAAGATCTGTCACATGGCAGGACCAGACATGTTCCCAGCTCACTTTCTAAAAGTGGCCAGAAATGGAAAAGGAGTGTGGCCTCTACCTACTCTGAGAGAGGAAGGCAGCGGTGGTCCCCAAGGCCCATTCCTTCCCTAGTGCCCTGAGCACTGGGATGCACAACTCCACCTTCTGTTCTTGCCTTCTTTATGCTGTTATTTCCTATCTGTGTTCCAATTAAATGCTTGTATAGTGAGGCAGAGCAAGAGGGTAGAATCCAAACCTCACTTTTTGAGCTAAGGCTCTGATTTGTTCTTCACCCTGGTTGTAATTTACTTTAGTGGCTATAAGGTTAATTGTGTGCAACACAGAGCTTCCAGCTCTCTGATTGAAGGCGCTGTTGAGTGTTGCTGTAGCTCTGATTTAGCCCTGCTTACCAGGGTGATAAATTATGGGGAGATATGAGAGAAGACTGTTGAATTTTGCAGGCTGCTGAACTTGTGCTCGCTCTCCAGCAGAGAAGGGTCCCTGGTGCTGCACCTCCCACATTGTGCCAGTGTTTCTCTGGGACTCTGCTTGTCATCCTCTGCTTTTTTTTGTGCTAGGACTGAACATAGCAACCCTTTAGATCCGATCCCCATATTTTATGGGTGTCAGTGATAATAGCTCTGTAATTGGCAGGCTACTTCAGAAATAAATAGTCAATAAGATGCCTCACTCTCAGAACTGTCTGCCTAGGAGGACAGGGTGAGACTCCCCAGAGACATCTCCCAAGGACCATGCCAGGATCCAGGGTCAGCAGCTCCCCTGAAGGTACCTGTTTCATAGCCCCCAGGCTGTGGGGGACCAGGAGTCCCTCCTCCATCCTTGCCAGACTGGAAGGCACCGAGGCAGCCACCGATGCTCACTTTTTCCCTGCAAATGCAACTTTCCTCGTGGCTGCTGCTCCACAGGGAGCAGCTGCCTCTTCCTCTAAATGAGCAGGGCTAAGTTAAACTCAGAATAATGGCTCCATCGTCCTACACATCGCTTGAAAGCCACCATCCCAATTTTCCAGCCTGATCTGTTCACAGACAGCGAAGCCTGTGGAAGAGAGGGCAGGCCCAGCCGGCACAGAGCGAAGTGGGCACACGGTGGCTGAGGACAGGGCTCTGATCCGCGCTGCACCCTCAGCTTCTCATCTGGTCCCGTAAAAAGTGCCTCCCCTGCTCTGCACAGAATGGCAGGGGTTTTAGGGATCTCTGCAACACCACCTGCGCTCCCTCCATCACACAGGCATTATAAATAGCAGCGATAGCAGAATTCCTGCAACGTGCCTCACAGGCATCACCAGGGAAAGGCTTAAAACCTTTTGTCGGGAGGCAGCGGAGCCTGGGGAGGAAGAGTGACCCCGGGGCAGCAAAATCCTCACCAAGTGTAAGGTGGGTCTCCTTTACTCTCTGACTTTCCCAGGAAAGTGCTCCCCTCTTCCTCCCTTTGCAGCTGAAAAGACTCCAGCGTTTTCTTAAGCCCTGCTCAGCACCTAGAGAAACCATCTGGATACACAAAAGACACTTGATAAAAGCCTTCCTCTTTAGTACAGAGCAGAACTATGTAAGAAAATGTGCTCTGAATTGGTGAGAGACATATAGAAAAGCCCTTTAACAGCTAGCACTTTCTGTGGAAAGCCCAAGAGAAAAATCACGGCTGCATGCCTTCCTAAGAGAGGTATTTTTTTATTTAAGATACAGAGCGTTATTGTGTTTATGTGCTGCCCTTCATCTGCATTACTCCACTTAAAATCCCATTTAAGAAATATGAAATAATTCTGTTTTCTTTAGAGATATATAAGCCCCATTCCCAGAGGGATAAAAGAGCAACATAAAAAAAGGGACAGCTTTAGTAAAATAGCACTGCCAGGGGGCATAATAAATACATAAATTACTCACAAGCAGCAAGGCATGCTCACAAACTGCAGAATCAGCTCCTGGCATAAAAAGAAATATATTTGCACACTAAAGGAAACCTGCAGAGTAATGCAGTGCCCTGCTGCTTGGAGCTGCAGCCCCTTCACTCGTCAGTGGGAGTATTCTCTAGAAGTCATAGAGGTCCCTGTATGGGTAGACTGGTGGTACCTGTGGATCTCTAATACCAAGACATTCAAGCCTCTGGCCCAAAAGAAGCTGTGATGCTTCTGGAGCACAACACCTGGGGTCCAGTGAGCTCCCATCCCAACAGGACGGCTCACACCATTTGTGGCCCTCCAGGACACAGGCAGAGAGGCATAGGTCAGCAGCACCCCAGATCCATGCAAAGATGGGTTTGTAGAGCAGCAGGCACTCAGGGAAGCCTCAGGAAGCCAGTGCCTCAAACTACTCACTCAGATATGTGCTACTGGACCTGGGGACCACAGACTGTCAACACTCTTGTCGTCACTTGACCCTTTTTTGTGGTATCTCAGTCTGTTCCTGCCTTTTTTGTTTTTACACTCGTTGGTTCCTTTTCCCATCACTTCTCTTTGTTATGGTGTTATGCTTCTTCTCTGAGAGAGATAACTCAGGCCTTACCCACAAGCTGCTCACAGAGAGCCAGAGGAGAATCTGTTCTTGCTGGTCAGGCTGTGACAGCACTGGAGCAGAGAAGGTAAGAGGTTTTCCTGCAATCAGCACCAGGTGGCAGGAGGTTAATGGATACATGTTCACCAACAGCTTAGGTGTCTCACTAAGAGCAAGGCCTCAGTGTTGGAGTTCAGATGATGGGACTAACCAGCAGCTCCTCAGCAGCATTCACACGGTGAGGACCTGCCCCAGGTCTCAGCTGGTGAGTCACCCTTCTGCCACTCACAGCCTATGAGGCCACCCAGACTTGGGGTTAGTGACGATGATCCTGGCAAAAGCTTCAAGCCTTGAGGCAAGAAGATCAACCAACCCCCCCCTTAGCCAGTGTTCCCAGCAACATCTCTGGGATAGCTGGCTTCACTATAAATATCTTGCTCCGGTGACTGTCTTGCTTTATTTATTCATTTCAAATCAGGACAAGGTGGGAAGGAAAAGGAGGGAGCTCTGGAGGACTCTCTAGAAGTCCATAATCCCCTGTATTCCTATAGCTAATAACAGAGTTGACTTACATATATTATGTGATGCATTTCTGCCTGATCATTCTTAAATATTCTAACCTAAATTTGCACAAACAGGATAAAAATTATCTTGTCTGTAGGAGGCCAGGGCCCACCAGCTGCTAGAGTTGTGGAAACTTGTATTGGAAAGGTCTCTGGATGTGGCTACAGGCAGATCACCAGTGCATTTGATACAGAGAATCCATTAATTTGGTTTTGAAAGAAGATGCCACCCACACCAAAGGTTTAAGAAATAAAGAGGTTCCCTACCCTGTCAAGTATGCTGATGACTATTGTCCCTTGTTGCATCGTCAGGGTCCACTAAGAGTTTGGCTCCACCATCTCTGTAGCTCTCCTTCAAGTAGTTGTGTACAGGTATTAGATGATACACCTGCACGACCTCTTCATTAGATGAAACCATCCCAGCTCCTCAGTGTCTCCTTGTAGAACATGTGCTCCAGTGAATCCCTTAGTTTCTCAATATCTCTTTTGAACTGAGGGAACTCAAAATTGAATGTGGTATTAGAGGCACACTTTGCCCCAAGTAAAGGGTCACAGCATTTTCCATCAGCATGCAAGCCACTCTCCTCCCAAACAGGCCCCAGGGTACAGTTTGTTTTAATTGCAATAAAAAACACTCTATTGGTTCACACTCACTCTGGCATACATTATAACCCCCAGGTTCTTTTCAGCAGGACCAGTATATTAGTGAGCAAGCAGTGCATAGTGTTGTCCAGCTTCCCAGCAGTCTAAATGCAGTGGAACTGACCTAAGGTTTCTTATTAGGGATACAGAATTGGTCCCTTATATACTGAATTATGCATTCATAATGACTATTATCGTCCATCATGGGTTGTTGTGCTCTTTTTAATTGGTTAATGATTTTATCCATACTCTGAACACACACTAACATTGTAGTTATTGTCAGTGCATTTCATCCCATGTACTTTTAGAAGCTATATTTAGATATTTTCTGTCCTGCATGTCTTTCACCATGGTGTCTTTTCTTCCTCTTTGTTGTCCTTTGAAGGATTACCATCATCACGCCTGCTGATTATTACCTGTGTGCTTATCAGCTGAACTCCTGAGTTCCCCACTTCAGTTGCAGCTAAAATAATCAGGCATTTTTTCAGGCACATGCAGCTCTTCTTCAGCTTGCTGCATTCACTACTGGAAGTACTGGCTTCTTTGGAGTTGGTTTGTGCATTTGGAGAAAAAAATGGAGATAGGTTATACCCCTCTATTGCACTAATTATGAAAAATAAAACGTAGAGATAGGGCCCAAGGGGTGCCTACGTGGGTCAGCAGTGGTAGGAAGAAGAGCATGGAGATGGCAAAGCAGATGTGGGGGCACTGATATGTCTGAAGTGCCTACAGGGAATCAAGAGGAAGAGAATACAATGCACTAGGGGACAAGATCATCATAGCTGGCATCCTCCACTCTGTCCAGTCACCCTGGATTCACCTGCCCTCTTCAGGCAGGGTGATTTATCTCAGGTAGGTTCCACAGCAACTCTATCCATTGTCTGACAAGGGACAGTGCTGTGGCAGGAACAAACTTAGCAGACAAGATGGAAAACTGGGTCTCCACTCTCTGGGGCTTTGGCGCTTCTCTGTCTTTGGTTCCTTGTCACTTTGTACCTGTCCTTTCCCTTGTGTCCTTACTTATGGCAAAGCACCAGGTCTCCTCATGCATCCATTGGATTGGGAACTCTGCTGCTTTTGCAGCATTGCCAGGATAACAGCACCACCCCTGTGGGAGCAAGAGAGCTCAGCTTCCTTCTTCATTCATGGAACCCCCACACCACAATAAGGGTAACAGCAAGGAGAATGTCTCCTTCCATCTCCAGCAGACAGGGCTCAGCAGGACAGCATGGCTGGGCTGGCTGAGGAGGCCACAAGGGTGGAAGAATCTTGGGGAACAGGAGAACTTGTACATGCAAGAGGGAGATGTGCAGAGCTGTTTCTCTCACCTCTTCCCAGCTGCTTTCTGCTCTCCACAGCCAAGTTTGGGATATCCTCTTAGCATGTTTTTTGGAGCTTGTTCTGACATTTTCAAAGCAGCATTTTCATTGGATTACTATTTTATATCCTTAATGCAGCAAGGGCAAATTGAAGAGTCAGCAACTTCAAATGTTACCTTTCAGGGAACATGCTTTATTATTATAAATTCCAAACTGTCTCCATTCATTTTTCTTTGCTGTCATCTATGTTGTTCTCTTCTCTTTCCATCCCTGTATTTAAGGTGCTTTCTTTTGAGCAGACCCACCTTTCTGGCCTTTTGGATTGTACTGCAGCTGGAGTCGTGCATAGCTGGTCTGAGAGCTCCTGCAGACAGCAACAGCAGCAGAGGGAAAGCCCCCCATAAAAGCTCTACAAAAAGTGAAGAATTGAAGGTTCAAAGGCCTGATGAACCAGTCTGGGTTATATGTCAATTGCTGAACCTGATCAATTCTTCTTTCAGATCTTGTCTTGGTGTTGCGGTGATAGTCTCCAAGAGCTGGGGGATGAGAAGCTCAACATGCATCAGCAATGAGCACTGGCAGCCCAGAAAGGGGCTGCATCCAAAGTAGGGTGACCAGCAGGTTCAGGGAGGAGATTCTGCCCCTCTACCCTGTTCTCCTGAGACCCTACCTGGAGTACTGTGTCCAGCTTTGAAGTCCTCAGCACAGGAAGGACATGGACCTGTTGGAGTGAATCCAGCAGCAGGCCCTGAAGATGTTCTGAGGGCTGTAGCACCTCTCCTATGAAGAAAGGCTGAGAGAGTTGGTGGGGGAGGGGAGGCAGAGGGTGTCAGCCTGGAAAAAAGAAGGTTCCAGGGAGACCTTATAGTAGTATAGCAGCCTTCCAGCATCTGAAGGGGGCCTAGAGGAGAGATGAGGAGGGTCCTCTGACCAGGGAGAGGAGCAATAGGATGAGGAGTAATGGGTTTAAGCTGAAAGAGGAGAAACTGAGATGAGATGTGGGGAAGAAATTCTTTGCTGTGAGGGTGGTGAGACCCTGGCCCAGGTTGCCCAGAGAAGCTGTTGCTCCTCCATCCCTGGAGGGGTTCAAGGGCAGGTTGGACAGGGCTTTGAGCAAACTGGTCTGGTGGGAAGTGTCCCTGCCCTGGGCAGGGGTGTTGGAACTCAACGATCTGTAAGGTCCCTTCCAACCCAGTCTTCCAACTGTGAAGCCTTCCTTTAAAGGTACCTGGGGGCTATTTGTTCTAACAAAAGACTTCAGAAAGAGTTTTAAAAAACTGGCTGCTGCAAGTGGCTGTCAGGTACCTGAGCTGAATAGAAGTCCATGGTCATGTACAATCATTGCATGATCCATTTCAATCATGCTCTGCACAGTGCATAGCACCTTCCTGTCCAGAAATCTGCAGGGTATGTTTTCTTCAGCATACCCCATGGCATGTCACACGTGAATGTCTTGACTGTTGTTTGAAGCATCAATTCTGACCTCAGAGAGTGACCTGAAACTTGCAAGGACTGAAACTGCAAAGGATCTGTCTGCAGTTTGGAAGGAAAGGGGAAAAGTTGCCCAGATTAATTGAATTAAGGATTTGTCAAAGTGTTTAGATCTAGATCTAGAAGACAAAGTGGGAAATGTGGGAACATACCCCAGGTCTCAAGGCACGAGTTGTAACATGCACAAAATCTTCTAGTTCTAACAACTCCTTGGCTGACCCATTGTGGAAACATCACTATGAAGGAAGCCCTTCATTTCCCAGAAGACAAAGGTTAAGGAGATCTTAGCCTTTCAGCAGAAGCATCTCCCTCTGAATGGAAATATTTGAGCAGGCTGGGTCACCTCTGATGTCACAAGGTCCCTGCACTGGGCTCAGGGCAGGGCAATGGCTGTTGTGCATGGAAGAGGACAACCAGGTCACCTCATCTGCTTATGAGTTAAGGGGGAAATCGAATTAATATGTGAACACACATATGAAATATAAGGAAAATAAAGGAGACAAGTGATTCAGAGCATCATTCAGTGCTGCTAAAGGGCAGTTCAATGTCTCCTTTAGCAAGACACAGTTCTACGTGTCTCTATCATGTCTCCAAGTGGTTTTTGACACTTGCTGTGGCTGGAGCCCACAGTGACCCAGGCCTGTGGATTTGAAGACGGGGTCTATTGCAATTCAGCTGCTTGTGTCAAGGAAACTTCCGTTCTGCTCCATAGTTTCAGAAGATTTGGGGCTTTTTTAGCATTAGTAAGCAGTTCCTAGAGAGCAAATGAAACAGTCCAATTACTTTTTGCTTCTCCCAGGAGGGCTCTGAGTTAGTAAAGTTAATTAATAAAAGAAGGCAGCAAACAAGCTAACACAAAAGGAATACATTATCATCCTTAACTCTGACATTGCAGTTGTGTTTGTTCATCCTGACTCTACTGATACTGGGCAGCAGGGGCTGAAGGAGGGAGATCATGGTAATAGAAGCATAAGAAAACGTGAGGTGGGGAGGGGGTGAGCACCAGGCAAGAGGCATTTACTCATCCAAAATAAAAATACTGGAGAGTCTCTCCTGTGCTTGGCTGGCAAGTTGCAAGCTCACGGGGTAGTACAAATGTTGCTCAAGAAAGACACATGCAGTAAGGCTGCTTCCCTGTACTCAGCCATATTCACCACCACCACAGGATGAAGCTCGCCTTGCTGGCTACTGGGTGGTGTAAATGGGAAATTACATCTTACACCTCCCACTGCTGTTGCAGTTTCCTATCACTTCTGGTTGTGCTGAGCCTTTGACCTCTTTCCTCTTGCTCCATCCCTGCCCAGCTGTGTTTGTCCACTCCCCCAGGGCCTTCACCCATCACCCCATAGCCCAGTGGAGGATGTGCCCATGACACACATTGTCACCAGGTGGCCACTGGCTTTGCCCAGTTCCACAACCTCAGCCCCACAAGCTCTGTGAGCTCCCTAACTTCACTCACTGCCACACTAGTGCATTTTTAAGAATTTCCCTCTCCATCACCCATTTCCTCATCTCATTCTTGAATTCCCTGCACCTTGGTCTGTTTAGAGCTTTTTTTTTTTAACTGTTTCATGAATTAATCCTTCTGTCACTATGTACTTCTGTCATATCACCTACTTTCAGATGAGATTATGAATCCTCCTCCAAAGACACCTGTGCTGTGACAGTCACAAAACCCCTGACCATGAGGGTTCATTTGCGTTCTCAAAGCATGTGGTTGAGTAGAAAGTTTTTTGAAGCAGAAACTCTCCATGCATCAGAGAGATACATGGACTCTGCAGTGGTAGTCAGGTACTTCTGGATGTCCACATTAAACTAATACAATGGCAATTTATCAGCCTGGCATCTCTTAATCTAACAGGACAAAGAGGGGAATGGAAGAAAAGGCACGGTGAGTTTTTTCCTGGGCTAAAATATTTGTGTCTGGTACTGGTGAATCATAAGATGCAACACCATAATGGTTTCATGGGCTCTTTCACAGCTTGGCTGCACTGTTCTGACAGATTCCTAGTGCAGGGTGTTGCAAGCCCTGAACCTTAAGTCGATGTAATTTCCAGACCCTGAACCTCTGGTTTTACTGCGTCAAAGTTGTACAGAACAGAAAGTGTTTCTGCTGGAGCCTCGCACAGGAGGTCTGGCCCTGCATTTTGATACCTGCAGTAGGATGCACTCTGCTAATCAACTGCAAAGGGCAAGGAGGATTTGAAGAGACCATGGTGTTGTCTTAGAATAAATAAGGCCCTCAGCTGGATCTATTTATCAGAGGATGTAGCTTAAACCGAAATGCAAGCAGGAAGGCTACAGAACAAAGTGATAAAATGGCAGGAACACTCCCCAGAATCAGACAGGCTTCACACGCAACTCCTAAGGGAACTCAAGGACAAAATAGTTGTTATAGGCAACCTCTGGTTTAAAACCATCATGAGATTTGAGAATTTTTTCCAGGTTTTCTGGCTTAGCTAACAAGAAGTCTAAAAGAAGAGCCTTCAGGCACTTGCAAGGAAGTGGCTAAAAATAATGTCTTGGAAAAGAGTCAGTGTGGCTATTCTAAGGGGAATTCAATCCCCTACTGATCACCACCACCAAAGGAGCCCACAGTCACATCCCAGAGGAGACCTGGTCGATTCGGTCTACTTATAGTTTGAAGAGCATGCAGTAAGGTCCTTCAATGGGGGCTGTTAGAGAAATTACATTGCCACAGGATAAAAGGAAAAGGTCCTTGTGTAGATGAATATGTTGCTGAGAGAAAGGAAAGGGGTTAGCAGTAAATTAGCAGTGTCACAGTGGAGGGAGAAAGCCCACCAGGGAACTGCCTGGGTTTGTGCTGCTCAGCTTTCTCATCAACAATCTGGAAGAGAGAGCGAGTGCTTGGGGAACAGTTAGCTGCTGAGGCACTGTTGCTCAGGGGACCAAGGAGAAAGAATTGTAGAAACATATGATAAAATGGAAGGTGAGGTTTAATGTAAATAAATGTGAAGTCAAGTGCATGGGGGAAAATACTAATTACGCATCTCCAGCGATGGGTTCCGAGTTGATTACTGTCGTTCAGGAGTGAGGTGGTGAGATTATAACAGCTAGTTCCATTGAATGCATCAGCTCAGTGCACAAAAAAAGCAAATAAAATGACAGAATTAATAGGACAAGAGAAGACAGATACATAAAAATATGTACGTGACACCACGATAAACCTCTGCTTGAATACTGCCTGCAGTTCTGGTCCCTCCCATCTGAAACAGGAGCTACAGGAGAGCTGAAAAGTACAACAGGGTGAACAAGGGCATGGAAGGATTTCTGTTTGAGGAGCAATTAGATAGTTCAGGAGATTTCAGAGAGAAATAGAGGTAGCTATAAGAAAAAAGAAAAACAGGGAAGCTGACAGAGAGAAACAAGGGAAACCCCAGAGCTTGGTAGGGCAGCTCCCTCAGAAAGCATTAAGGGAGCTTCTGGACAAGCTGCAGAGCACCTTGCTTGGAGTGGTGTACAGAGAGAAGAGAGGAAGCAGAAACCAGCCACTGCAACACTCCTCATTCAACTTGGTTACACAGGATCCAGCTAAATACAGACAGTCTTGTAATTCAGTGAGGCTTCAGATGAAAGGGGGGACAAAGCCTGAAAACTCTGTGGGTGGGATTGGAACACAGGAGAAGAAGCCACCAGAGGTGAAGGAGGGTGGTGTAGGATAGGAGAAAGGGCTTGGACATTGGAGGAAATAGAGGAGATAGCCTTCTTACAACACAAACAAAAACAATGGGATCAGTTCCTCCCCAGTATGCTTTAAAGGAGAGGCAAGGAGGAAGATATGGCTGTTCTGTGGGTCAGAGGGGGCAGGAGATGACAGATGCAGGGAACAAGATGCACTTGCTGTCTTCTCTCAAATGTCTTCTCAAACCACCTCATGGGAGACTGCAGAGGGCAGGAGCAGCAGTAGGACGTGGCTCTAGTCCCAGTGTAGGTGGCGGTTGTTGTTGGGAGGCAGGATGGACTTCCTATGGCCTTCTACAGTCTTCTTCACTCTGTGTTCCTCTCCCACTTCCTACTGGTGCAGCAACAAGGTGTCTGGTGATCGATGGGGAAGTGAGAGCAAACATGTGCTTGGCAACACTGACAGCACTTCATTAGAGAAGTCAGTTAGCATTAGTGGGAACACTCACTTTACTGTATAAAATTAAGCTCTTTTGAATGTGTTAAAGAGGCTGGGATGCATGGCTAAGGAATCATAGGATTAGAATCATTCAATTGCAAAGGCTGGAAGGGACCCTTCCTATCATCCAGTCCAACAATCAACCTAACACCAACCAAATCCATCAATAAACCGTATCACTAAATGCCACATACACCCATCTTTTAAACACCTCCCAGGGATGGTGACTGCACCACTGCCCTGGGCAGCCTCTTCCAAGGCTTGATAACCCTTTCAGCAAAGAAATGTTTCCCAATATCCATCCTAAACAGCCCCTGGTGCAACTTGAGACCATTTCCTCTTGTCCCATTGCCTGTTCCCTGGGAGAAGAGGCTGACACACACCCCTCACGGCTACACCCTCCTTCCAGGGAGTTGTAGAGAGCAAGAAGGTCTCCCCTCAGCCTCCTGTTTTCCAGGCTGAACACCCCCAGCTCCCTTGGCCTCTCTTCACAAGATGCTCCAGACCCCTCACCAGCTCTGTCACCCTTCTCTGGACATGCACCAGCACCTCAATGTCTTTCTGTCATGCGGGGCCCAAAACTGGACGCAACACTCAAGGTGCTCCGATCCCAACCACTTCTGGCCATAGTTTTGGAGTGATGCATCTCTACTGTCAGCAGATGTCCCATTTCTGTGCCTAAACACAATTGCAGCCCTACACAGATGAGGTGGGTGACATGCTGGGACAAGATAAGTTCTGTAAAACACACTATGGCCTCTTGAGCAAAGAACTGCACCGAGCATTGGGTGTATTTGCTGAAGAAAAGTACCACGTAATGGTGCTGGAATGTCTCTCAGTTGTAATCCCCGTCTACAGAGTTGGGAAAATTGGAGCATGGGACAAAAAAAAAAACTGTGTCTCCTTGGGATCTTGAACCATGGAAGCTACACAGTGGCCTTGAGCAGGTGTTGGGTCACAATTGTATCATGGGCTTGATTAAAGCAAGATGTGTTCTCTTTTTTGACGTTGATTGTTTTACAGCGATGACAGACGTAATTACCCGTACCCTGGCCCTTGGTGAAGACGGCCTGAGAGACGCTAATAAAGATGGGCACTGTCTGTTATCTACATTCAAAGCCTGCTGCAAGATGACAGGCACTAAAGAAGGGACCACATTTTAAAACTACACACAATCCAGGCATGCTGGCAGCCTTCCAGGGAGAAACGATGATTAAATAGCAAACCAAAGTAGGTTTATACATTTTTTTTTTCTATTACAAGAGTTGTCAAGGGCTCGTGTCAGGGAAAGGACAAACAGCAGCTGAAATACTCATCCAAACAGAAAGTGAAATCGTTATTGGTCTCTGATATTCCTGGCTGCTCTGAGTCAGTGACCTTCTCATCGTGTTCCCCTCTGCCCTGATAATGAACGAGTGTACGCCTGCCACCACACACGTGGCTTTGCTGCTTCTCTGGGTTAACAACCCCGGGCCATGTCTCTGGGTAATGTATCCCTCTTCTTATGTTGCAGGGTCCTCTGCCCCACTGACCAATATTTGGTCTGATCTTCCAGCTGGGGAGAGCTCATTGTTCTCCTCAGACCCTACCTTAGAGCAGAAGTGAGGATTTGAAGTCAGAAGAGATGTGTCAATGGAATCCTGGGCTGCATAATGAAGAGTGTGGCCAGTAGGTTGAGGGAGGTCATTCTACCCCTATACTCGGCACTGGTGAGGCCACAACTGGAATACTGCATCCTGGGCTCCCCAGTTCAAAAGAAACTGAAGAGAGTCCAGCGTAGGACAACAAAGGTGATGGAGGGATTGGAGCATCTTCCTGATGAGGAAAGGCTGAGAGAGCTGGGACTCTTTAGCCTGGAGAAGAGAAGGCTGAGTGGAGACACATTCAATATTCACAAGTATCCAAAGGGTGGATTGAAGGAGGATGGAGCCAGACCATTCTGTGGTTCCCAGTGACAGGACGAGGGGTAATAGGCACAAGCCACATAGGAAGTTCCATTTAAATGTGAGGAGAAACTTGTTTGGGGTGAGAGCAGCAGATCCCTGGCAGAGGCTGCCCAGGGAGGGTGGCCCCTCCTGGATGCAGCCCTGATGGATGTGATCTGGGCAACCCTGCTTTAGCAGGGAAGTTGGAACTGGGTGATCTCTAGAGGTCCCTTCCAGCTCCGACAATTCCACAATTCTGTGATTCCGTGTATGGGTCTCTGGTTCAACCTCTGGCCACAGCAGTGACAACATCAGGTTGTTCAAAGTTTTCTGCTATTGTTGTTCGAATATGTCCAAGGATGGAGACCCCACAGGCCCTCTGTGAGCCTGTCTGAGTGTTTGAGAACCCTTGCCACCATTTATTTTCATTATAATCCTTCCATCCACCAAGTGTGGAGCTGCCCCTCCCACTTCTGTTGTTCACCCTGGAGAGACCAATGTACCCTCCACCTGCACGTGCTTCTTGGTGGCCCCACTAGCCCATGAAGGGATGGAGCAGTTTGGCTCTGGGTTCCCTGAGCTACAACATTTGGTGGATGTTCGTGTCCACAGCTCTGCAGAACTGCCCCCATTGGTCCTCACAGTCTGGACTGGTTTCAGTGCTGGGAGGAAAATCGTCTCCTGTTTCTCCTGGCAATGACAGGGATGTGATCTCAAGTATTTCATTTGGAATGAAACATAAAGTTAATGTCTTGCTCTCTGTACAAGCTAGCTTTCTTGCCCTGAAAAAAAGTTCTGGTCAGATTCCAGTGGAGTTAATTACACTGAGCTCACCTAAATTTCTCTAAAGCCTGAAAGGACATTATTAAGGAATAATTATTTCTTAATTTGCTTCCCACAACACATCTTTGTACAGTGTCAAATAGTTGTACACCAAGGGTGTCTGAATTTCAGCCATGGCCACACTGCAGCTGATGGCTCTGTAATATTTCCTGGCTGCTGCCATGCTGTAGTTCTTATACAACACATTTGGAGCTAAAATTTAATCCATTATGGCTGTAAACAACACACTCCAATGTGAAGCAGGTGTAACCTATGCTGTCTGCTGAAAATATAAAGTAATAACTCTGAGAAAATGGTGAAAACCTAACCGTCTGTCTAGCTATTTGTCAGTGTGTAATGTCCCCTGCATCCAGCTATTACTAGGCGGTGGGATTCATCTGGCTACATATGTGTCCCTCTGCAGTTGCTGGAGCTCTCATCAGTATAACCAGCAAGAGCCCAAGCCACCATTAATCTTGTCATAAAGTATAAAATAGGTCAGCGAACAGCACCTGAAAGTGCCACTTTCTTTCCAGATACTATAAAAAGAGCCCACAGAGATGTGATCAGACAGAAGCATTAAAAATTTGGAGGAATAAATCCCTCAGTGAATATCTTAGCATGTATCTGATCATTGATCCCTCCTCCAAAAACTAATGGAAGAAGACGTAGGCACATCTAATTCTGTCCCTACAGCTGTTCATTACTTGCATGTCCCGTTCTGGCATGATCATGTGTGACTTGCATGTTCAAGTCACCTATGAACTGCCATGGCTGCAAGCTGCAGCAGGATAGGGTTAGGCTGGAGATTAGGAAAAATTCTTCACAGAAAGAGTGGTCAGGCACCAGAATGGGCTGCCCAGGGAGGTGTTTGTGTCACCATCCCTGACTGTGTTTAAGAGCAGATTAGATGTGGTGTTGGTGGATCTGGTGTAGGGGAAAACTTTGTAGAGTGGGGCTGATGGTTGGACTCGATGATCCCAAGGGTCTCTTCCAACCTAAATGATTCTATGGTTCTGTGGTGACACCACCATTGGTTGGTGTTCAGCTGGGAAAAAGGTAAATGGACAACTCTCCCTGGCCTTGAGAGAGCTGTCCATTTACTTTTTTCCCATCTGAACATTGATCTGTGCCAGTCCTGTGCCCTTGTACATAACTACCCTGGTCTATACTTCTGTCTCAGGGCAACTGGGGATCCTCTTGAATGGTCACCTTGTATTCACTGGGGCATGATGAGTCCTAGCAAGTGGGAAAATGTGGCCCGGGTAACCCTGACTGTGGAGGAACTGAGGGCAAAGTCTGCATTGTCTGAATCCGGAGTGTAGATGCAAGCCCTTTTTACCACAGGAGAAGGTGGTGAGCAAATGAGTGCCATCCCCACAGATATTCCTAGGCCTGGAAACCCCTGCCTGAAACCCTAGTCATTCACTATGCCTAGTGACTTCACTACTTATTTGTGATCAGAAAAGGCTGTAGAGCTCATTTTTGTCTCCTTACCTCCTTCTGTGCCAACATGTCAAGAGAGTCATGCTCTGCAGGAGCTTTTCTATCCTGTAACGTACTGCATTCAGCACAGAAGTAGTTTTACACAAAGAACAAGCTGCAGGGTATATTTCCTCTCAGACCCTAATCTCTCTGAGAACAGAAGTGGGCAGCAGCTCAGGTGGCCAGGGTGGACAGGGAGGGATTCAATTTATTGCCTGTAACATAACCCAGCAAAAACAGAACCGTGATGGAAACATGGAATCTATTCCAGCAGGCAGGGAGAAAGGCTGTTAGGAAAATGAGTTGGACCTTTCTGATAAGCTGCTACATTTATTCTACATTGAGCATAATTCACAGCCCCTCTGTGAACCTAAACTCATTTGCTTTCCCTTCCCTATCTTTTTTCTGTGCTGTCCAGGGCTTCTGGGCCATCTGTGAACCATTGCCACTGTCCCCCGACAGGCCAACACGAGCATCCAGAGGCTACCCGTTTCCAGATTCACAGATAAGACAGTGGAGAAGAGTCCAGAGAAAGCAACCAAGTTCATTGGGAAGCTGGCAAGCTGTGGAGAAGTGGGGTGGTGCAGTTCAAAGAGGAGACAGCTGTAGATGTGGACCGGTATCATAGAATCATAGCATGATAGAATCATTTAGGTTGGAAGAGACCCTTGGGATCATTGAGTCCAACCATCAGCCCTACTCTTGGAAGTTCTCCCCTACACCAGATCCCTCAACACCACATCTAATCTACACTTAAACACATTCAGGGATGGCAACACTACCACTGCCCTGGGCAGCCCATTCCAGTGCCTGACCACTCTTTCTGCGAAGATTATTTTCCTAATCTCCAGCCTAACCCTACCCTGCTGCAGCTTGAAGCCATTTCCTCTCCTTCTATCACTAATTGCCCATGAGAAGAGACCAGCACCAACCTCTCTACAATGTCCTTTCAAGCAGTTGTAAAATCATAGAATCACAGAATCATATGAGATTAATCATAGAGAGTGTTGAGGTCTCCCCTCAGCCTCCTCTTCCTCAAACTAAACAGTCCCAGCTCCCTCAATGGCTCCTCATAAGTTTTATTCTTTATATCCTCTGCACTCGCTCCAGCCCCTCCAGATGTCTCTTGTGCTGAGGTGCCCAGAACTGGACACCAGACTCAAAGTGTGGCCTCACCAGTGCTGAGCACAGGGGGACAATCACCTCCTGACTTCTGCTAGTCCCTGGAGTGGTTGGAACTCAATGATCTTTAGGGTCCCTTCCAACTCTAACTATTCTGTGATTCTATGATTCTATAATTCTATGCTGGTTTAGTCCATGAACGTGTCACAGTTAAGTACTGACTGGCCAAGGCAGGTCCATTGGCCTGATATACTCTGGGCTGGAGGGCAGGCATGATGGCCAAGACCCCTGACTCACTCCCAATGTGATTTCTCTGTCACACGAGTAACCACAGCAAGTCAAAATATGCCCCTAGTAAGAAAGAAGCTTCCTGTTTTCCCAATATATCACTAAATATAACAGTAATTTCCATAAGTCTTTCTGGAGTTTATATGGAAGTAGGCTCTCACTTGCTTGAGGTGGGTAATCAGATATAAGGCAGTATGCAAATGGAGCGAGTGCAAATGCTAAAATTACAGCATTGGGATATTATAGAACACAATTATAAATTATTTCTGTATATAATTATTTTTATACCAGTATCATGGAATTTGTGAGACAAAAACTTGAAATTGTTGCACAATGAAAATCAAAATATAGAAAATTACAAGGTAACTGCTGCAGAAACAACAATGTTACAGTATTATCAGGAATCGTTAACCGAGGGTTTGTGATTGTGATAACAAATGAAATGCTTCTTTATCAGGTCTCACTTACTAGTAAAATGGCAGATCTTGGTAGGGTAGAGGAAGTGTGGATACTGCCAACAGCCTGATCACTCTCCTTCATGTGAGGAAAAGTTCTGATGAAGGCTGGACATGGGTTTATTCACTGCTGATGCTTCGTATTGTGGAAATAACAAATTCTATTCTTGCACAACAGTATTGTTATCATCTTCTTGATTATTTTAAAGATAAGAAAATCACCACAGTGCTTCTTTTAGAATATTTTTTAAAATCAAACATTTTGATCTTTTGACTATTTATGATCATTTGTAGATTCTATGCTAATACTAATTTTTGGTAGATACCATTGACTGGAAATTAACAGGAAATGAGAATGAATATGTGACCACTACTAGCTACCAGCTTTTATACAATACAAAATAACACAGTATGTCATGACAATATCATAATTTTATCTTCAAAATCGTTATTAATTTCAATCACTCATCTTAACTGGGGAGCCTAATACTGCATCCAATTTTGGACTCCTCTCTTCAAGAGAGACAAGGACCTACCAGAGAGATTCCAGCGCAGGGCACCAAAGATGATGGAGGGATTGGAGCATTTCCCTGCTGAGGAAAGGCTGAGAGAGCTGGGACTCTTTAGCCTGGAGAAGAGAAGGCTGAGGGGAGACCTTATCAATGCTCACCAGTATCTGAAGGGTCAGTTGGAGGATGGAGCCAGACTCTTTGGTGGTTCCCAGTGACAGGATGAGGGGCAATGGGCACAAGCTGGAACATGGGAAGTTCCATTCAAAGATGAGGAGAAACTTGTTTGGGGTGAGGGTGGCAGAGCCCTGGCAGAGGCTGCCCAGGGAGGGTGTGGAGTCCCCTTCTCTGGAGACCTTCAGGCCCCTCCTGGATGCAGCCCTGATGGATGTGCTCTGGGCAACCCTGCTTTAACAGGGGAGTGGACTGGGTGATCTTTAGAGTTCCCTTCCAACTCTGACAATTCCATAATTTAGGAAAGGTGTTCCAGCTCTAAAGACATCTCTTTTGGCAATCTCGGGCATGTAGAAATATCAAGGTATATCCCCAGAAGCCTTTTTTTTCTCTGTGCTGTGCAGCTAGAAGGATCATTAAACGATTTTCAGTTGTTAGTTTTGCACGTTGAGGGAGGATTTTCCACACTGAAAGTTTTACA
This sequence comes from Jacana jacana, assembly GCA_013400555.1. Classification (NCBI taxonomy): domain Eukaryota; kingdom Metazoa; phylum Chordata; class Aves; order Charadriiformes; family Jacanidae; genus Jacana; species Jacana jacana. The sequence goes on from VZTM01016870.1 coordinate 119,084, forward strand.
GTATTAAACAGTAATAAAGCTGGTGATGCAGAGACCCTCTTTTTGATATAGCTTATTTATTTATTTATTTCCCATGATACTAAAAGGTGGGTTTTTTTATGACACAGCTATTTAAAACAGTCTCATCTCATGTTCTGTTTATGATGTATTGCAGATACTGAAGCGTGAGTTAAGAAATGGGTAACGGACTATTTGGCCACAATTACAGCTGCTATTAAAAAGACACTAGCAAAGTAGGAAAGAATCAAAGAAAGAAGTTTGATTCCATTACATCTTAGGATGAGGAGGAGGGATTTCTTGGTCAGGAGGTGTCTGGGAGGTTTTAAGTTCATTTTGCTGCTTTCATGAGGGCTGTTCGGAAAAACTCAGCAAAGTATGTGTCTGTCAAAAGTACAGGAGTCAGGCATGCAGAAATGTCTGAAATTCAAGCCTCAAATAGTTCTTTCAAATTCTTACAACATGAGGAACATGTGTTTTTCATATATCAATGGGAAAAAAATTTCCTTGAATAATTAAATATGAATAGGCTACAGAAATCAATGAAATATTGACTCTGTTAACACTGGCCTGCAAATTAAAGTTATTCCTGTTTGTTACATGTAAAGTGTTTTACAAATTCATTAAAAATAGCATAGGAGCTCCAGAGTGCACTAAAGGTGATTAAATGTACCATTTTAAATAATACACTACAGAATCAGAATTACTTACAAGAGCAGCAGTAACATCTAGTGGAAAAGAAAATAAGTGAATGACTACGATAAAGACTGTTTTTCTAAATGTCACTTAACATACAACAATATTTCCTCATTTCCAGTTGTTTCTCTCTGATACTCATAGAATCACAGAACAGCAGATGTTAAAGACATTGACTATGCCTTCATGAGTAGTCATCTATGATAAAATGACATGATTATTAGATGAGGGGAAGGCTGTGGATATTGTATACCTGGAATTTTGAAAGCATTTGACACTGTCCCCCACAAAATTCTCATGGAAAAGCTGGCTGCTCATGGTCTGGATGAGCATAAGATCCGCTGCATCGAGCACTGGCTGGAAGGAGGGTCCCAAAGAGTGGTGCTCAATGGAGTTCAATCCAGCTGGC
>VZTM01016870.1:120449-263653 GCA_013400555.1 Jacana jacana
AGAGGTTGGTGCTGGTTTCTTCTCAAGGGCAATTAGCGATAGAACAAGAGGGAATGGCTGCAAGCTGCAGCAGGGTAGGATCAGGCTGGACATTAGGAAAAAATTCTTCCCAGAAAGAGTGGTCAGACAGTGGACCAGGCTGCTGAGGGAGGTGGTGGTGTTGACATCCCTGGATGTGTTTAAGAGTCATTAAGATGTGGTGTTGAGGGATCTGATGTAGGGGAGAACTTCACAGAGTAGGGCTGATGATCCCAAGAGTCTCTTCCAACCTAAATGATTCTATGATTTCTGGAGATCACCTACTTCAACCACCTAGAGCAGAGTGTCCAGGACCATGTCCAGTAGAGTTTTGAATATTACCAAGGACGGAGATTTCATAGCAGCTCTGGACATTTTTCCCGATACCAAATCTGAACCTCCCCTGGTGCCACTTGAGGCCATTTCCTCTTCTTCCATCACCTACTTTCCTCTTCACCATCATCCACTCCACATCATCTATCATCATCACAGAAGTAGACCAGGAGCTCCCATGGAATGTGGTGATACAGATCACCTATTTGTTATAAAGCACACAGAGCACAGCAGGTAATTTCCAATGTTGTCACGGTCAAGTTTCTTCTGGACCCTCTGCACTTCATATTTCCCCTCAAGAGAAAAAAAGAAATGGGTGAGAATTTTGTTTGGGTTTTTTTTGTTTGTTTTTGCCATAGTTCTCCACTGCTGCTGTCCTCCAGTGGAACTGTAGGAAAACCCAGAGCCATGGCAGTGACATGACATAAGCAGGTATCACTTCCTGGACAGTCAAGTCTTTAGCGTCATGGCAGCTGTGNCTGATGGTACCCAAAAGAGACAACAGAATTAGGAATGCCTGAAACATGCAAAAAGGAGATTTCTTTCTAGTAGAGCTGCTTATTTGGAAATGTGCCATTGATGAAGTTACTTTTCTGTTCGGTCTCTTATTATGACGCAGCATTACAGTCATTAGCATTTCACATTTAGTGACAGTCTCCTTCCTTTGGAGACTGTTCTGAGATTATGAGGCAGGAATGATCTGAGTGTTTCTCAAAGGGGCCTCGTTATCTTGTCCAAAAAAACTTATGTTAATGTTAAAACATAGAAAACCAACAACAGCATCCTTCAGGATCAAAACTAAGGCCCAGTGTTGGTTTTCTGGCCAGATTGGTTCAGTAGGCAGAGCTGTGGTACAACATCAAGGACATGGAAAACTCTGGGAGCTTTCCCTGCAGCCCTGACTGGGATCCAGACGGCGAGCGAGGAAGAGTCAGGTAAGGCAGCAGAGCAGCCTGTTACCCCAGCGTTCATTTGCTCAAATTGCTGAGCACCTGCTACTGAATAAAAACAACCGTTTCTGCTCCGAGACACGTGTTGGGAGTAAGGCTGGGTGAATAATCGATTTTTCAGTTCAGCTACCAAGTTAAAAAGAGGAAAAAAAATCAATTTGATCCAAACTAAGGCAGATTTTTTTTTCAAGTTTCCTTGCCAAAAAGTAAAAGGAAACAATTCCACATCAGTGATTAAAAACAAAAAGAAAAAGGTTTTATTCCAGTTTGGGCTGTTTTGAGGAAAATGCACCTGCAGCTTGGAAACCAAAGATATAGCATGATTTTACACTCAAGAACAGGTTACATTCAGCACCAGCATAGCCTGGAGCCGTGTCTCAGCACTCATCCTCCACACAGGAGACAACGTCCCCATGTTTCATGGCGAATCTGTTCCATTTGTGTTTTACTCAGCACAACAAAAAAAGGAAAGTAGGTGTCTCCTCTACTCCCACATCCCTCTGAGATGAGTCATCCCAGTCCCCAGATTAAGTATTTTGACTTAAGTAGGACAGTCACAGTATGATACCCAAATCCATCTTCATGCAGAGGAGGTCAGCAGTGGGGTGGACCGTCCCAGCAGTTTAGAGGTCTTCTTTGAATTAAGCAGAAAGTGGATTTCAATTGGAGAGAGCACTTTAACCTCCTAATTGAAGGAAATAACGAGAGAGGCTTCTCTTCTTTAAACTATTTGTTTGTTTGTTCACTCTTAACACACTGGACATTTTACCAAATAGTTACTTTGAATTGCAGATCAGAGGAAGACATTTTAAAGGTTGATTCCAACTCTGAAGCTCACTTACCTGAGTTGTCATTGATCCTCATGAAGACAGTCTGTCTGATCACTTTGCCTTTTCCATTTAGAAACTTGCCCACAGCTCCAAATTGTTGTGATTAAGTTTTAATTCAAGCCCATTAGTAGCAGATACCAGTAAGGGTGCTGTCAGGAAAGGCAAAGCCATTTCATTGATCCACCTTGTACTGGAAGACAGGACTCAAGCATGTCTCTTGTTTCATCGTAAGGCAGATGAATTGTATTATCTGCAAAGAAAGTCCCTCCTGAACATCTCAGAAAGAAAGGGATATGGAAGCACAGCAGGAACAGCCATTTGAAAATACATAATATCAAGTACTAACACTAACCAGCCTTTTCTTTTAAATCAGTAACACTCATCCAGGCTGCAAGAAACATAGGTATTTATTTGCTCTTCTGCTTCAGAATCATAGAATCATAGAATGGTTCTTGTTGGAAGGGACCCTAAAGATAATTGAGTTCCAACACCCCTGCCCAGAGCAGGGACACCTTCCACCAGACCACATTGCTCAAAGTCCCCTCCAACCTGTCCTTGAACCCCTCCAGGGATGGGGCAGCCACAACTTCTCTGGGCAACCTGGGCCAGGCTCTCACCACCCTCACACCAAAGAAGTTCTTCCCTAGATTTCATCTCAATGTCCTCTCTTTCAATTTAAAACCATTACCTCTTGTCCTATCGCTACACTCCCTGGCAAAGAGTCCCTCTCCTCTCCTCTGGGCCGCTTTTAAGTATTGGAAGGGTGTTATAACATCTCCCCAGAGCCTTCTCTTCTCCAGGCTGAACCCTCCCCAACTTTTTCAACCTTCCTTCATAGGAGACATTCTCCAGACCTCTGATCATTTTCCATTGGACCCGTCTGATCATGTTCCATTCCAACAGGTCCATGTCCTTCCTGTGTTGAGGACTCCAAAGCTGGACACAGTAGCATAGCCCAAGGCACATCTCCTCCTTCCCAGAGAAGGCTCTTACTGATTCTCAAGTGGCTACTCGGTAAAAGGTATCTGGGGGGGAGAGAATAGAGACTTTTCCCCCATTTTGTGGAAGATGCCCACCTAAAATTGTTCAACATCTAGGCTGTGGAATGAAACTGAGTTTAGTTGTGTAGCTGAATGTTTGNGGCCGCTTTTAAGTATTGGAAGGGTGTTATAACATCTCCCCAGAGCCTTCTCTTCTCCAGGCTGAACCCTCCCCAACTTTTTCAACCTTCCTTCATAGGAGACATTCTCCAGACCTCTGATCATTTTCCATTGGACCCGTCTGATCATGTTCCATTCCAACAGGTCCATGTCCTTCCTGTGTTGAGGACTCCAAAGCTGGACACAGTAGCATAGCCCAAGGCACATCTCCTCCTTCCCAGAGAAGGCTCTTACTGATTCTCAAGTGGCTACTCGGTAAAAGGTAGGGGGGAGAGAACAGAGACTTTTCCCCCATTTTGTGGAAGATGCCCACCTAAAATTGTTCAACATCTAGGCTGTGGAATGAAACTGAGTTTAGTTGTGTAGCTGAATGTTTGGAGTACATCCTTACTGTGGGCAGGCACTTTTGTGCTAGCAATGGGCACTTCATCACCTAAAGTATCTCAAGACGTGGTGCCAGGGCATTCCCATCCCACTGGGACTGAACTAACTGGAGATATGCTCCAGATTTTTGGCCTCCAAATCTTGATAGTTCTTTTACAAAAGGACCTGTCTGGCAATTGGGAAGTTGCCTTGCACTGAAGGGCCTCCAGTAGTAGTTGGGTCACTCTTCAAGGAAAATGGAAGACAACATTTTAACTTCAAGGTAGAAAACAGACATACCAACCCAGCATATTTCAGGCAGTTGAAAAGAGTCAGAACACTGTTAAGATTTTTGCTATAAGTAGGGTTGCAGATTCCGAATTTGCACCTATATTTCATGTCTCTATCCAAGTCTTCAGGCAAAAAAAGCCTCTCAAAACATCTGAGGCAGCAAATACACCTACACTGAGGTCTCTGAGATTGCAGCACTAACATTACATGCATACTAACAGCAGTCAACGGCAGCTGGGGAAAATACTAACATTCTCCAAAGTGAGAAAGAGATGTTCCTCCTTCCCCTATGAGGGACCATGTTACAGAGTCACAGAAGCATCTGCCGGCTGTTACTTGACCCAGCAGCCTTTCTCCCCCATGACTCGTGGTCTCCTTGTCCATGACTCCCTCTTACCTCCATCCCAAATAAACCAAGGGTATTGGTTTGGCACAACTGTCCAGGGACAGCAGAAAGACAAGCACTCGGGGGGGACTCACACCAAACGGGTACAAGCATCAGTCAAAGCTCTTCTTCTTGCCAGAGCTGCTGTGGAGCATCTGAGTATGTCCACACAATTGGACATTCACAGTGACAGTGTGGCAGGAGCTCTGCCTTCATGTGCATCAGCAGGGCTTTGACCTCTTTGTACGGCAGCGTCTGACTCAGGTTAATCCCATTCCCCACCTGAGCAATGCTCTTTTCAGTCCCACTGACACTTCTCGATTTAATTGTTGCCCCGTTCTACTAATTACAGCCCTGGGGAAATTTTATGCCTGCTAAAAGCCTGGAGGGCTGCTGAGCTCAAAGGGATTGTGCTATGGATTCATACAGACGGTCTGCTGTGCAGGAAAAGGTGGGGCAGAGCAGTGACACACAGAAAACTTCTGGAACACAATGAGCACTGACAGACAAACATATCTGGAGGGTCTGGGGTCTGTTGGTTTTTTTTTCAGAATTAATCCTGAGGGAGGCAGCCACTTTTATGCTTCCCTTGCTGCTAAAATGGAGAAACTTTGCCAGCACTTCAGACCATGCTTGACTGGGGACATATTTTGCCCATTTCAAATATGGGAGCTTTGGGTCAAGCCTTTTAGAAGCATCACATTGTGATTCTCACTGCAGCCTCATTTCTGCTGCAGATTTTCTGGCCAGCAACACGTGCACACACATGTCCCAGTGCAGGTGCAGAGAAGCCAGATGCTGTGGGAAGAGCCTTACTCCCCTCATCAAAAAACTCTTAAATTCACAAATGGTACTTCCAGTGCTTCTGGAAGGTGTGGGGCTTCAGGCTGATGTGGCTCTGAAATATATCAGCTTCCATGTAGGGGATGCAGATGGGCTTTTTGTGGCCAAACAGTCCAGTTAGTGCTGGTTCACAGAAACTGCAACTGGGCTGCTCTCAGCGTGAGGAAAGGATTCTTGGATGTAATTATTGGGTGGAATAGGTGGAATAGAGGGTATCTCCCAGGAAACCCAGCCAGACAGCAGCCTAGGCCTGGCAGAATTTTCAAGGAGGGCAGTTTGGGGAATTTGTCTTTAGAGAAGGAGAAATCAAGCCCTGTGGCAGAGGGAAAGACACTGGGCTGGATAAAAGATAAAATGGAGAAACGTTCTCCCCCAGCCCAGCATGCAGGAGGGCAGGGTCAAGCAGAAGAAACTGGGGAGAGCTGGTCCTTGGAGGAATGGCCGAGGTGCATCATTGAAGACATCTCTTACCAAAGCAATACTCTCTGTCCCTGAATGCTGGTGAGCAACCACACAGCAGCCTCTCAAAAAGGGAGAGCAGGATCAGAGGCTGCCTGTCTGCTCTCTGGCCAAGCAGAGGGAAGATGCTGCTTTCCAAGGACGTTAGTCTATCACCTTTCATCAGCACAAAGTGTGTTTAGATAAAGCAAGCTGAGGATAACTGCAGGTTGGAGATGGCGATAATAGCTGTAATTTGGATTGTGGAAGCAATAAACCCAGGCTCAATCACTGGCTGTTTTATTTGGGAAAGAGCCCAAGCCACAAACACCGCAAATGAAATTTGTGAAAAATATATATTTCAAGAAAAGTGATTAGCATATGTCTGTTGCTGCGGTTGCAGGGGACTGAGTGCTTCCAACTTTCTGCAGGCTAAGCCGAGATATTTACTTCAAGATAGGAAGGCTGGGTGGGAGGTGGTTCCTCACAGGCTGTTGTGGGTACCCAGCGCGGGGGGGGTGAATCACAGCTCAAAGTTGGGAATCCTTTGTAATCAAATGGTTTTGTAGATTTGACACTGAATTTTTAGGCAGCTAAAGGTAGGTGGGATAAATTTTACTCTCGTTTGACTGACATCGGGACATCAAAGAGATATTGTAAATAAAAAGTCATTCCCACCGCAGTTGCCGTGTTGGTGACAATAGACTGTAAAACATTTCTAATTGCCTGCTGCTGACAGCTGACTCTGCTCCAGTTTATGATGTATTCAGCAGCAGGTCATGGGATGTGAGGAAGATAAGGAAAATCCCATCACAGCTTTCTGATTCTGTCTTCCTTTTTCCCTTCTTTTTTCCTTTTCTTTAGCAGTCACAGAACCACAGAATGATATGGGGTTGGAAAGGATGTCTGGAGATCACTCGGTCCAACCCACTACCAAAGCAGGTTGCACAGGAACTTTTCTGGGTGGGGTTTGAACATCTCCAGAGACAGAAACTCCACTAGCTCTCTGGCAGCCTCTTCCAGGGCTCGGTCACTCTCAAAGTGAAAGAAGTTCCTCCTCAAGTTTAGATGGAACTTCCTCTGTTCAAGTTTGTGCCAGTTACCTCTTGTCCTGTCACTGGGCACTACAAAGAATAATGAAGAAAAAGAAAAAAAGGGGGGGAAAAGACTACATGTCAAAAACACATGTAGAAAAATGAATCCAATGCCAATTTCAGGAATGTGGAGATGGGACAAGGTGGGTTGCCAACTAACTAGATGATCTGCCCTCTTCTGCCAAGACATTCTGCTACAGAATTACAACCAGTAGCTGGAACAATCACATTTATTTTGCAAGCTCCAGTGCAAGAAACACATTTGAGTGTCCCTCCCCTCCTTTTCCCTCCCCTCCTTTCCCTTTCCTTCCCTTCCCCTCCTCTCCCCTTCCCTNGATGGGGGCAACCCTGCACAGACCCTCCCTCTGCCTCTCCACCCAGCTTCCTTGGCAGGAAGGCCTTTGGGTGCTGGCCCCAAGACAGTCGCTGTGCCCAGGAGCCTTTCCCTGCCCATGCTGGCCATGCAGTGGGCACGGCTGCTGGGTCTCCCTGATCCCTCCTGGGCCACTCTGCTCCTAAGGACAAAGCCGGTGCAGTTAATCTTCTCTCAGGCTGTGGCTGCCCCATCCCTGGAGGGGTTCAAGGCCAGGCTGGATGGACCTGGATGGGGATTGAAGCAACCTGGTCTGGTGGGAGGTTTCCCTGCCCAGGGCAGGGGGGTTGGAACTGGATGACCTTTAACATCGTTTCCACCCTAAACCCTTATATGGTTCAGTGAAATCAAGCCCTGTTCCTATCTCCTACTAATGGTTTGAAGAGGGGCTAGGAGGCATATTTATGCAATCTCCCACTTCCCATTCACCTGTTCTGAGGAGCAGCCAATGTGTAAAAGTACGGAGGGAGTTGGGCATGCAGCTCAACAAGGTGGCCAGGAGATTTTTAGATCTGATGGTTGGACTCGATGATCCCAAGGGTCTCTTCCAACCCAATGATTCTATGATTCTATGAAAAACAGGGTTCAGAGTGAATGGAACTACATTTTATTGCTGAGCAAATTCAGTTACTCTTCTGGACATAAAGAATTGGAGGAGATTGAAAATACACGTGTTCCATCTAAACAATTTCAGAACAAAACTGCTGGGCTACGGAAACACAAGAAGAGTTCAGATTTTTAAAAGGTTTTGGTTTGGTTGGTTTTTTTTAATTACATTGTTTTAATGCCAAGTGGCCAGAATCAAAAGATCAAGACTTACATAAGTCAGGCAAATAGCCCAAAAATAAAGCACAATGTCAGCCTCTCAATGAAAAAACTCCACGCTGCCCCAAAATGTTTGGTTGTGGCGGGTTTTTTTAAATCCTGTACTTTTAAAAACAACAACAACAACAAATCCTTCCCAAACAAATTTCACTGGATTTTTAAGCTTGGTCTCTGACATGAAAGCTCTATCATTTGTCCCATGTCGTATCTGAAGAACTGTAGTTTCAATCATCTCCCACCCAGACCTTCTTCCCCTGTAAAATCGATCTCCAGGGAGAGTTTTCCTGACAGTCAACTCAACCATCCTTCCTCTCATTTTCATCCCATTACTCCTAGCAAATTTTTTTGTTAGGGTTATTGTGATGAGAATGGGTATTCATGAGATCATTCTTACTCTGATCTGTGCATTATGGGATGGGAATATGCTTGGGAAACCTCTTACTGCTGATGGAACGGTAATTGTTTTACCTTTAAATACCTCCTCAGCAAAGTATCTCTGGTCTGTCCATTTTTTGTGGCCATCAGACAGCACCCTCATGGAATGGAAACTGCAGAATTAACTGCCCATGTAGCTCGCACTGGAGGTCAGAAATCTGTCAAGGAACAGAAGGACAGAAATCTAAAATCCTGTGAATCCCTATAGAATCCTGGCAAAATAAACCAAAATTCGTTTTCATCTTATTTACTTATGGGAACAGGAGCCCTCTGTTTCATGGGTGTTTAGCAGAACCCACCCCTGTGGCTTCCAACCCAGACATGGTTTATATGAACATAAACATATTGTGATCTAAATATGGCATTTCCTGAAGAAAGAGCACAGAGACAGCTTCACACTCATGTCATACACATTAGAGCAGACCCAGCTGCAGTTTCACTCTCTGAATATGAATAAGCCCCTTTGGAAAACTAGTTGCCAGCATGTGCTGTGGCCAGACAGCTGATGACCCCTTGTTAGACTGCTTTTTCTCCCCAGGAGATGACCTTTCATGTCTGCAGAGCAGAACAGGAACATGGTGTGAGGAGGGGCTATGCAGAGCTTAGGCTTGCAGAGAAACCTTGTGCTGTCCTGTTGCGGGTTTTCCGGCCACTGGAACATCGAGAAAGCTCCTGCCTCAGATAAATGCTCTGTGCAGGGTTAACAGATGATGCTTCTGCTCTTCTTTCATTTGTGGCCACAGTGAACGTCCACTCCTATCTTTCCTGACACAGCCAAATGTAGGTCATCCTCTTCACCACATGCTCCCACCGCCTTGGCTCTGTAACCTCGAGCACCAACACTACTTAAGGTAAAAGCTGAAAATTATCTTAGGCAAACAGATCTGTAATACCTTTTCACAGCTGTTTAAGGGTTCCCATCACAAACTTCTCTCCTGTGTCTGGACTAGCACTTGCAGCAGATCATTTTTCCATGTTGCCTGAAAGATGGGGAATGGAAAGAGCCTGAAAGTCCCTGGCTGAGGGTCTGACCCTCTGCAGAAATGCTGTGCACCAGGTGATAGAATGATGCTGAAGCCTGCCAGCTGAAGACACTCAGCACTGAAAGACATTTGATCCAAGGAAGGCAAACTGAGGCAAAGCCTCAGTCTCAGGGCAGAGTGTCCCCATAACGTTGGGTGCCCAGTCCATCAGCTTGGAGAGATGTCAGTGCAAAGGTGTTGAAAGCAGAGGGCACCAGCTCCACTTTCAAGGGAACTGGGTGACACCCTGAGAGAGGAATTACAGGGATCAACGAGAAATGAGGACTAGAGAAAAGGCTGAGGTCTCTAGGGTAGTTGTGGTGCACCTGGTGAACTCCAGCATGGAATGTAATCCTTGATTTTCCATAAGGTCTGCACGACGTTACATTGGCCTGCAAACCTTTAGCACTTTGGAAGTGATATAACGAGCTAATAAATACTTGTCTTTGCATGTCAGTAGGACACGATGAACTTGGCTTCAGGGTATCAGCAATGATCTTTGGGCACTCCAATTCACACAGCTCTAAGTACCTGGAAGTGTGGCTCTCCCCTGAAAACTCTGGCCGTTTCTCAGCATTTTGGCCAAGAGACTTCTGACACCAGCAAGCCTGTGTGCTCTTCACCAGCACTGACCAACTGAGGTCATTGATTTCCAGAACAAACAGGAAGATGCATGATCTGGTGGGTCTGATTGACGTTTGCTTTGTTCAGTTGCCACTGATCACTCCCTCGGCTTTTATTGTAGGTTTAGTCAGAGACCACTGCAGGGAGCAACACAAACACAATTTGTGACTGACTTAACAGAGGAGATGAGTGGCTTGGCAGCTATCAGAATGTCACCACTGTCAAAATACCACAGGCTATCTTTGTCGTCCTCACCTAATTCCACAAAATCATCCATGCCTGGAGGGTCTCATTGGGATCCAAACCACTCCATTCTCAATGCAGGCTAAGTACCCTTCATGCAACAACACAAAGGCTTGCCAGGAGAAGGGCAGGGCTCTCATGCAGAAGCAGATGTTCAGACCCCAACTGTGCTGATCTAAGACAGGCATAGAGCTGAGAGATTCAGATTTTAGCTAAGTAATCACAGGGGTTTTATTCACATCTATTTTGGGGCCACAGACTCCCAGACTGAGCAAAATCCAACAAGGACACATCATATAGGAGATAGATTTAGAAACCCATGTCTAAAATTGTGGTATTCATCAAGATCCTTTTTCAACTTCTGTCCAATCCTGGAAGTGACGCTTCAGCTTTCAGTGCTCAGCTTCATCAACCTGGCTTCCAGGCTGGGAAGTTTGGACTCAGACTGACAGATGATGTCACAGATGACCTCACAGATGATGACATTCTACTGAACTCTGTAGTCCTTGGTCACAACAAAACACAAAAACTAACTATTCCTCTTCATGTCTCTCTGTCCATCCACCAGGTCAATCTCTTCATAAAATACAACTACTCTTTTTCTTTTTAAAGTCCAGCTGAAGTAGGGTGGGCTTTGTGAGGACAAGTCATGGATACACACCTTCAAGAAAGTCCTGGGGCCAAGGAGCTGCAAGGAAGGGGCTCCAGGCCATGAGTGCCAGTCTGGAGGATGAAGCACTGGGAGGTTAACTTGGGCAACTAGAAGTTCTGTTCCTGCTGTCTGGATCTGGTTGCTTAGTCTGTTTATCAGTGCCATTAGTGAAAATGAGAACCAGAAGGAGAAGGTGTCTGTCACAGCAAGCCAAGGGCACACACAGAGGACTGCATGGGTTATTGCTTTATATTTTGTTTAACTCTTCAGGTTTTTACTTTGGATTCATGATTCAAAAGAGTGTTTCTACTACTAGGTTAACTTAGTTGCTGGAGTTTCTAGGTAGGAAAGCCCAGTTGTTTTATTATCTGACAAAACAATGAGGGCCAAACAACCTCTTTCTGTCCAGAAGAAACACTGGGGCTTGGTAACTCACTTCTGCATTCAAATCTGAATCATTCCTGAGGAGAGAACCACCACAGGGGTGGTTCTTCCACTGTCCATTGGTGTTTCCCATCCCTTCCTGCCTTCCCATCAAGGCAGAAGAAACACAGCCACGGTTCTTCAATCACCTTTTCCTCTACCCTGCCTGCATTGCCTCTCCAAGCACAAATATATCATACACCAGCATATATGATTATTCCAGCTCAGTTCTCCACAGAGCTTTGGACAGTGTTGTCCTCCTCTGTCTGCACAGGGATGGTCTTGTGTTGTTGTACACAGTATAGGAGGAGACTGTTCCCTGGCAGTGCTCCCCAGGAAGCTCCATTGGTAGCTCTGGATAAAAAGTTGTGCTGATGTTTACCTGAAATTTAAATTCCTACAGCCACAAGAGCAACCCGAGCCCCTTCCAATAGTAAATTGAAGTTTTTCCTGCCCACTCTCAAGTTTGAGCACTTAGACAAGGGGTACTTTTCATAGTTGTTGACAAAGCAATTCTCACCAGCAGAAGAAGCTGCGTGGGATGCTGTGTCACCAGTTCATCCTCTGCCAGCTCTTATCTCTGGACTCAGAAGGTGACAGGGAGCCACTGTTTGCCTCCACACTGCAAAGCCCAACAAGAAATAAATATCTTCCCTCTGAAGGCTGGGTTTCAGAGGGAAGAATGTGTTTGCAAGGTGCACAGTCACACAATACAAGTAGGAGGGAGTACATGGTGCATAAATCCCAGGCAGATGCCATCATTTATTGTTAATACTAGGACTGAGTGCTAATGCAGAGGGTCATTGTCATTCATGCACTGTGCTGGATGTGTACAGATGCACCCAGAATGTCAAACAAACTCAAAGCAAGAATAAGAAGCTGGCACACAGACGAACACAAAAAGCAGCAAAAGAAGTATCCCTCTTCCTTAAAAGAATGCTTTTGTTCTTCACCTGCCCCTGAAAAACAGAGTTGAAGAAGCAAGATGATGAAAGAGAGAACATGATTTAATCAACAAAGAAGTTCTGTCAAGAAACCAAGTCACCTTTGGAGCTTCTTGTGTTGAATGAGAAACCACCGATGATAAGGTGTAGTCGTAAATGATTTTCACAATGGACTGGCCCAAACACTGGAATCATTCTGCAGGGAACAGCTCTTCACAGGCTAATTGGACTTGTTCCATCTTGAACACCAAGGATACACCAGGGGCTAGTTTCATTTATTGGGTTTAGAAGAAGTATTTACAAACCTAAAACCATAAATCTCAGGCTTTGTAGCCTTAGCTAAAGAGCAGAAATGAAGCTAAGACTGATGTCAGCCAGGACTTTGCCTTCATCCTTGAGCTTCAGTGATTGATTGATCTACATGTAGATTATTAAAAAACATATATTAAAAGAAAACTCCCAACCTCAGGGTGACCAACCCTGAAGGCTTTAATGCTAGTGAAAAGCAACCACCATAACTCAACAACAAGAACAATAAAGAAACCTGCAGCAACATAGCACCAAGCAGGTAGAAATAACTCCAGTCAGAAGCCAAAAATCCCAGTCTGCTTTTCTTTTTTGCATGCTGGGCAGATGCCATTTGCTTATTGAACTCAACATCACCACACCTGGACTTTGGTGGACAAAGATGGCGACAGGTTCACTCATGAGCAAAGTGGGCTTTGAAGAAAGCTGATGTTCAGATCAACAGCCCTTACAGGTCACAACAAACACTCTGTTTGCAGAGCTGCAGGGTTTCCCCCAGACCAGGGACTAGCTAGACCTGGGCTAATATTCATTAATTCATAAACTTTCCCAAACGGATGATCTCAGAGGGAGTAAGGTAAGTCACGAATGTCAGTAAAATTTGGCATGTGGCTTCAGCTGAAAAAAAAGTGAGGAAACTTTCTGAAATACAAAAAAAATATATAATTAAAATATTGAGGTTGGAAGGGATCCCAAGAGATTTCCAGGTCAATTTATTGCTCAAAGCATGTTCAACCATGAGATGAGATGAAATGAGATGAGATGAGATGAGATGAGATATGAGCTTTGTCCAGGTTTGTCTTAAAAACCTGCAGGTGTGAAGGCTCCACATCCTCCACAGACAACCTCTTCCAATACTTGGCTGTCCTGTCCTGATGGTGAAAAAAAATGCATTTGGGCTTTTCATTTTTGACTGGTCTTCTTCAAAAGAGGAGACAGGGAGAAAGATAAAGTGGACAGGAAAAGGAAAAATAAAACAACTTTGTGTGAAGAAGTGGATCTAGAAAGAGCAGAGCCATTTCACCTCTTTTTTGTATCACTTTTTTATATCTGGCCATTCCAAGTTCCTCATTGCCACCAGACAACTAAGACACTTAGGATATTATTCAGTCCATCTTAAAGGAAACGCTACAGAGAATCTTCATGGTTTGAAGGGACCTTTGAGATTAATATATTGAATAGTACTGGTCCCAGTACTGATCCCTGAGGGACTCCGCTAGATACAGGCCTCCAAGTAGATTCTGTCCCATTGACCACCACTCTCTGGCTTCTGTCCTTCAGCCAGTTCACAATCCGCCTTACTACCCTATCATCCAGGCCACACTTCCCCAGTTTAGCTACAAGGATGCTGTGGGAGATGGTGTCAAATGCTTTACTGAAGTCAAGGTACACCACATCCACTGCTTGACCATCATCTATCTACCTGGTTACGTCTTCATCATCGAGTCTAACCTCACACACACAAAACAAACAAGCCAACAAAACCAAAACCAAAACACAAGCAAACAAACAAAATACCCCACAAAACAAATCACCCAAACCAACAATCTCAGGCACTAGAGCATGCCCTGACGTGCTATGTCTACTTATTTCTTAAATACCTCATCCCATTAATCCCAACTCTCTGGGCATGGCCATTCAGCCAGTTTTTACACAGTGCTTTTGCCCAGTTTCTTACACCAATGCTTTTCAGGACTGAGTGATGGTGACCATGAGGAGACCATAGGCTATTCACACTGAAAGACACCTCCACTGGGATGTAAAAAGCTGGGGCTGATGCTTCCTGCCCTGCCTGCCTCTTTCACACTATCCCCCAAACACGTTTCTCTTGGTTTTGTTCCCCCCTAGCAAGAGCTGCCAACTTGCTGTCTGAGAGGAAGACGGACCAACAATATCAGCTCAACCTCCAAGCAAAACATTTGCCATCTTCCTTAACGATGCACATTATAACCAAGGAAGAATTACTTGTGCAGTTTGTGCTTGTGCTTTTGCTCCAGTTTTCTCCTTCAGAGGCAGGTCCAGGTCCAGCCAACTGGCTTGTTTGTCCTACCCCAGATGAGGAAAGGCTGAGAGAGCTGGGACTCTTTAGCCTGGAGAAGAGAAGGCTGAGGGGAGACCTTATCAATGCTCACAAGTGTCTAAAGAGTGAGTTTAAGGAGACTAGAGCTGGGCTCTTTTTAGTTGTTCCCAGTGACAGGACGAGGGGCAACAGGCACAAGCTGGAACACAGGAAGTTCCATTCAAAGATGAGGAGAAACTTGTTTGGGGTGAGGGTGGCAGAGCCCTGGCAGAGGCTGCCCAGGGAGGGTGTGGAGTCCCCTTCTCTGGAGACCTTCAGGCCCCTCCTGGATGCAGCCCTGAGGGATGTGCTCTGGGAACCCTGCTTCAGTGGGGGAGTTGGACTGGGTGAGCTCTAGGGGTCCCTTCCAACTCTGATAATTCCCTGGTCCCATGTTTCCATGTGCCCACACGGGACCTGTGAGCTCTACATGAGCTTGGGAAGTCAACATGTTTGCTTGCACATGCATCAAAAAGTCACAGCTACACGATGTTCTCTGGCTTGCTCGGGGTGTCCCTATATATCAACCCAAGCTCACATGTGGAGCTGATCCATGGTGAGCTCAGTATGGACAATAAAATATGATTTGTTGTCTAATTACCATGGAGTGTAGTGGCTTGTATACTTTAAAGGGCTCATTAATTTAAACTAGTCTCTTATTTAGCTGTTAGTTTTATGCAGCCTCAGTCATCACTCAGTCAGGCCTCAGTGTACCCTCTTAGCTGCATGTCCTTTGTCCTGCAGACAGGCAGCAGCACCTTTTCTAGCCCTTTCCATGGACCCACAGCCGAGGCAGCAAGGGCCGATGAGGACTGAAGAGTAGGTGCCAGCCTGTTGCAAACGTCACTGCTTTGGCTCCCGCAAGGACACATCAATCCAAGCAGCTTCGGGAGTGGTAAAACTGGTTTGTAATTGCAACTGCTCTGATGACACCCTTTCTGTATCGTGCCCAGAAATGATCAGAACGGTAAGAGCCTGAAACACAAAAATCATTTGATTAGTTCTCTTTATTTTCCTACTCATCTGTAGGAGGGATTGTTTGGGCTCAGAGAAATTAGCATTGTTAATTTGATGCAAGCCAGGGTAGCTATATGTGTTCAAGAAATGCAACACAATTAATTAGCCTCTAAAAAAAGCATTTGAAGTGTTTATTGCAGGATCAAGCTCCTGGTTTTATAAGCAGATGGGGAAATAAAGTGCTAGGAATGACATGGAGAAAACAGCTGCACTGGGACCAGAAGCCTAATTCATAATTCAACAGACTAATCAGTGAACATCTTCTGCAGTTCCTCAGCTGTAATGGGAGAACGTGAGGAGGCAAATGATTAGGCTGCTTTATTTCTTAAAGAGCCTGCTACCAATTAGCTCCCTTTCTCTGTTGCCCATGTACAAATCTAATGATGTGGCCCATGTTATTAAAGAGACAGAGAAAAGTAGGTCAGCCTAAAACAATTGTCTTAATGATAAACACCCTGAGGCACATTTTCAATACAGTTTGCTGAGAATTAATTAAAAGTGCAATGACCTGTTCACACTCACTTTTCTGATCTTTCCCATTTGCCTGCATGAAGGGAAAGGGCTGATGTTTTGTTGCTGCTGCTGTTTACTCGGTAATTGCCTTTTAATCGCGACTGCAGAGTCATCCATGGCGGCGGCTCCTCTCCGTGCAGATCCAACCACAACACAGTTTTGTGTTAAGTGTGTAGCTTTCTCCCACCTTGGCTTTGCAGTCTGGATACCCAGACCTCATTGTAGGCACCTGGGAAGATTCATCTCCTTGCCAAAGGGGACAGCTTTCAGGCACCTGCCTCTCTGCAACAGCAACTAGACTTCTACGAGGAGATGAATAGATGCTGTCAGGAGCTGACTCCTTTCAAGGAAAAGCGAATCCTAGCTTGAATCTGTTCCTGAATCCAATAGAAGAGCTTGTTCTGGAGAAGACACTGCAGGAGGGTCAGTGTCCTACAATGTCTAACCTTCTGGGAATGGAGGCTTTGCCTTGGCACGGTCTTTAATTTTTAACAAGAGCTTGGCTTGGATTACACCTGCCATGGTCTGTGCCCCAGGCAGGAACTTCATGCTTTTCTTTTGATTAAAAACCATTTGTCTGAGCTAGAATCCATCAGGTGGTCCTGGCATCTGCATTTAAACTTCTTTCCTGGAATCCTTCTGGTCTGGTCTGGAGATTATTCACTGGTAGCCTTGTCACCTGCTTTTGCTGCTTTGGCATCAGGACGTTGAGTATTGACTGGTTTTCTGTGTCACAGGAGAATGACGGCCTGGCCCTGGTTGCCTCTGAGCATCTCTGTGTGGGTCTGTGCAGCTGGATGAGTCCAAGGTCCAAGATAAGGTCACTGGTCTTGCAGGCCCTGTGCTGACAATAATCTCAGTTAAGAGGTAATTTTTCCTTTTCATGGATGCTCCAACTAAAATCTTCAGGTACGATTCATAGAGTCAACACACTGCATACTTCTGCTGTTCTTCCCAAGGTTGTGAGAGTCTAGGTACCATAACAATGCAGCTGGAGGGCACTGGAGTCCAGCAGCTCTGGAAGAAATGTGCTTCCCTTGGTGTAGCAGCAAATCCTCCAAGCAGAGAGGAGATTGCATCTTTCTGTTTGCCTGCTGAAACCTTTTGCAAAACCAGACCAAACTGCAAAGGTATCTTTAGCTGAAGCTGTAATCAACTTTGAAAAGTGGAGCATTTTCTAGCAAAACGTTTCGCTTCTGCCTTTCAAAACAATATCTTGTCAACCTTTGCCGTTTCCAATAACAAATGCACAAAATTCAACAAGGCATCTTGTCAGTTCTTCCTTTTTACACCAAACCCAAAAAAAACATTTTCAAGTTCTTCCAGAATTGTTTTTAAAGGCTTTTAAAAATTTAATTTGATGTAAAAGTCCGATCTTTTTTCCCAAATCTGAGTGGGATAAAAATTGCTCTCCAGAGCCCATTGATATGATCAGACTGCACCTGATTGTTCTGATGTCTACATAGAGGCAAGCCAGAGACACAGATCAGAGTCACCACCTGAAGAACAAATGGCTGAGTCCTCCCTGATGGGTACTTTGAAAGCACCAAACCTCCTGCTTACATCTCTCTGCCTCAAGAGCATCCCCTGCCAGCTTCTCCCTCTAGGCCTTCTCTTGTACCTTGTCTGAGCTACCCTGTCTCCCACCAACCTGCAGTTTTTGTCATCTCCTGCCTCTCCATTGCAGTTTGGGGTACCAAATGTGTTGCCTACATGGGAGTTGCAAAGCTCCCTCAGTGCAGACTTGCCTACAAAACATATGTCTCCATCTTCCATGGAGGCAAACCAGCCCTTCTCAAGGCATTGCTTTCTCAAGAGTCCTCATGGAGCACAAGGTTATGATTAAAAGAAAAGAAAGTAATATTCTGTGTCTCCATTCAAGAACTGTATTACTGAGCTTTTCAATAATTACTGAGTTAATCTGACATTCATGATCCTCTCTAATGGATGGACTTGATTTCAGTCATTCGTTCAGTGCCATATAGAATCTGATTAATAAGTTGTTACTCAGTGGAACACAATTTCTCTTATTCCCCAAGGACATTATATTTTTAGAAATAATTTAAATATTACAAAGGATAGTAGGTAGTTGGCAGGATCACTGCTTCCTCAATACTAGGAGGTCTTTCCCGAAAGATCCCTTGATATGGTAGTTGGGAGGGAGCATCTGGGAAGGAGAGGGAATTCCTCCATGAATTTCCAGTTGCTCACCTCTGATCAAGCAGCCTGTGGACTATACCCTTTTAACAACCTATTTCTCCTGGGGTCTGCAGACCCCATGGATGCTACTGTGGACAGGGCACCTCCACTCTTTTCTGTCCACTCCAGTCCAAACCTTCACATTTTCCAAGATATTATGTAAAATTTGAAGTGTCAAGCAAACCTGACAGATAAAACAACAGCAACATTATTTTATTTTATTTTATTTTATTTTATTACACTAACTTGCCTCTTTGTTTTAATTGTGCTGTCCTTGTAGAGTTCAGTCCCGTGTCTCAGGGCTGACAGCCTGGCCTTGTATCCCTTCTACGCCTCAAGCCCCTGCAGTTTGTTACAAAGAGAATATTAATGTTCTTTCTGCCATACCAGATCCAGGGCTCTTGCAGTTCATTATAGTTCTCCAAATAGATCTAAAATTAATTTGATACCTGCATGTCTGCTTTTTTCTCATGGACATTATTGGGTTAATTAATATCAGGTTGACTTTCTCAGAGCCCTGGGTGCAATATAGTGGAATATAATCATTACAGGAAAAATGTCATCACATAAAAAATGCATGTTAAGTGTACCACGTTAGCCAGCTTAGGCTCCTCACACAGCTTACACGGAGCTCTTTGCCCAGCTTTGCTCCTGTCTCCACACCAAGCCCCGACTTTGCACCTCATTTCTAACATGAGTCTCTCAGAAACGGACTGCATCATCCCCCTGTGTAAGGCCAGACCAGACCAGACCAGACCAGACCAGGTGGGCTGAACAAAACGCGACCCAAATTTGAATGCCTGGATGTCTGCAGGATGTGGAGTGCAGAATAGCCCCTGCATGAGTCTCTTTATGAAGTGCCCAGCATGTCTCAAGCATTCGTGCTTACCCATAACATGTCCTCGCCGTGTTTTGTGAGCACTGATGTTCCTGAAGATCAGGAGCACATCAGTTCCCACGGCTCAGAGGGGTCGGTGTCTGTGCAGGGGCTCTCCCACACCTCCCCCTCAAGTGAAACCCTACTTTCCCTCTCAAACTCCCACAAAAAAAGTGGATGGGGTGGCAAAGGCAGCCCAGGGCTGTCCAGGATGCTCCTTCCCAATATCCTCTGCACTCATCCATGAGCATGGACTATCATGGCCCCCAGCTGCCTCCTTCAGTTCTTTACTGGCTGCATGGCGCCATTTCACACAGATGATAGTTTCATATGCCTTTAAGCTGTTTCAGATAAGAATGTGTAGTTCTTACATGTAATGTGTGTAACTCAGGTGTGTAATGCCTTCTACAACAAATGCAAAGCACTTCCTAGACAGAGCACGTGGTATTTTGAAAATCCCGGCTGTGATCCCCCTGCTGCTGCATCTCTTGTGGGACAGCACCAAGCTTTCCAGTGAGGCTTTCCCAGTTCCCAGTCTGACTTTCAGAAATGAAAAGAGCAGCAGAAGGTTATGCCAACCATGATCTGCATGGCAAATGTCACTACAGCGTGTGGGACACTGTCCTTATGCACAGCCTGGTGGTGGGGACACTGGATGAGCCAGACTGGGGTGCACTGCTGTTTCCCCTGACTGCCATGGACATAATTAGGGGGTGCTGTGTCATGACTGAACTCGGGTGATGTTTGTCTGCTTGTGCTCCGGAGAGTTTCCATTATCATAATTTTTGTTATGTCCCAGCTGTCGTTATGGCATTTGGACTTGCCAAAAAGCACTATAGATCGTGTTTGGTGGCAAGGACCTCTTTGACATTTGCCGATACGTTTGCCTGCCCCATGGTGCCAATGACCCGCCTGGCCCAACAGAATAGCAGGTGTTTTGTAGAAATTGCAGATGCTCAGAGTCCGTCGGGGGCTGTAAGAGGGATGGAGGGATGCTCCTACTCTGGCCTGGTGATGGTATAGATGTGTAAGGATCTGAACCAAAAAGGTCGGAAAGAGATGAAAATACTGACAAGCCACACGGTACATACGATGATAAATTATAGTGACGAGTAAGGAAAGTTATCATAAGTGTGTAAGTGACATCTTCATGTAACAGGTACTGACAGCCTTGGCATAGTGGAGGGGGTACTTGTTTCCTTCTTCACTAGGAAGCATCCAACATAAGATGCTGTTGGCTTAATAATTAATATCATCATCAGTGCACCAGGATAAGGGAAAATAGTCATCCTTTGTCAGGTTGTTAGCTCTCTGCATCTTTCAGAACTAAAGTCATATTTTCAAGACAATACAAAGAGGGTGGCTTATTTGATACTCACAGAATATTTCAGGGTGGAAGACACCTCCAGAGATCATCAATTCTCCTGCTCAAGCAGGGTCAGTAGCACAGGCAGTCCAGGGCTGTGACCAGATGAGTTGTGAATCTCTCAAATATTTCCAATTAGTCATTCCATGATGCTTTTTCCAGTTGCTTCAAGTCAGCTTGCTATACTGGAAGCAGCAGAGCAGATCCAAAATGATCAAAAGCTATTAGGGATTCCTGGGAATGATCTCACAGGAAGCTGCAACAAACTGTAAGCAATTATGTTGCTACAGTTTATTGTGTACGTATTAGTTTAAAACTAATTATTAAACCCCACAGAAGATACTTGAAATAATTATTCTCATTTGGAGAGACATGCTTGAAATAACGACTCTGATCTGCAGAATTGCATTAGTTACACTCACCAGCCCTGGGAGCAAAGGCATAGACATTCCTGCTTTTCAATCAGGAGACTGAACCCCAAAATCACAAGAAATGGGTCCCAGAGAAGGGTAAAGTCAGTGGCTGATGGTGCACCAGCTCGAGTCTGTCCCTTGGCCCCACTCTGCAGCGCCAGCAGAGACCGGCTGATGGACGCGTGTTGGTGGGGGGGGCTCTTCCCCATCTCTTGGGATTTTCCCTGCTTTATGTGGAACAATTACTCAACACACACGTGGAAAAACAAACACACTTCTGGCCTGAATTTCAATTCAGGGATGAATCATTTTTACTAGAAGCGGCGAAGCGCTGCGAGCAGAGACGCCAGCAACACCTTTCCCTCCCCTGCTGATTTATCTTCTTGTTCACACATGCGAATGAAACCGGGGTACTCACTCTTCTCTGCAGCACCGGGTGCGGGCAGGGTGGGAAAGAGGTCACAACCCCTGCACCAAATTGCTTTAGGGATCTTGCGAAATCAGATTACGGGCACCAGACAGCCTGATATTCAAAATAGATTGAATATCAAAAATTTAAATACAGTTTATGAATCTTCCCGCTTCTACAAAAGCACGGCACTCATTAAGGGATGTAGAATATGCACCCTGGGATGTTTCTGCTGGCTATAACCTTTAACAGCATTGCTCCACTGGGTTGAGAAGCCCAACTCATCCATATTGGCTAAGCAGATTCTCGCTACCCAAGCAGCTTTGTGAGCATCACCCGTGAGTGCTGCTGAGTCGTGCTCAGCCCACAGCCACGTTTCTTCAGCCCTAACTCCCAGACTTTCACTGGGGGTTGACCCACTGCAAAGAGTTCATCAAATTGCCACAGAATCATAGAATGGTTAGAGTTGGAAGGGACCTTAAAGACCACCCAGTCCCACGCCCTGCACTGGGCAGGGACTCCTCCTACCAGACTGGGTTGCTCTAAGCCTTGTCCAACCTGACCTTGAACCCCTCCAGGGATGGGGCAGCCACAGCTTCTCTGGGCAACCTGGGCCAGGCTCTCACCACCCTCACACCAAAGAAGTTCTTCCCCACATCTCAGCTCCATCTCCCCTCTTCCAGGGTCAAACCCTTCCCCCTCCTCCTATGGCTCCCCTCCCTGACCCAGAGTCCTTCTCCATCTCTCCTGCAGCTGCCTTCAGGTACTGGAAGGGCACTGTAAGGTCTTCCTGAAGCCTTCTCTTCTCCAGGCTGAAACCTCCCAACACTCTCAGCCTGCCCTCACAGCAGAGGGACTCCAGTTCTCAGGACATCTTCCTGGCCTCCTCTGGACCCATTTAAAGAGGTCCATGTCCTTCCTGTGCTGAGGACTCCAAAGATGGACACAGTTCTTCTCAAAGCGAAGCTGAAGGGTAGAATTCCCTCCCCCAGCCCCAGCCTCGCCCTGCTGGCCACGCTGCTGGGGATGCAGCTGTGTGGCATGCTGCCAAAAGCACTTAGGGCTGATGACTTTGCTTCCATCTCAGTGCAACTCCCGAAGCTATTCTGAACACGGAAAGGTAAGCCTTGTGATCATAGAGGCAAGGAAAACAGCTGGACTAAAAGCCAAGCCTTCTCAAGAGAGTCCCACAGAGTGAGCAGTACGACAGAGGTATCTGAGACATATTCCTAAGCAAGGTGCCAGGCCTCCCTAGTTTGTAATTTGAGAATAAACAAGCTCCAGTGAAGAAAAATATTGATATTTCTTTTTTCCTGCTTTACAAATCTTTATTTTTACTATAAGGTTTGATCATTCTGCTAAAGAAAGTCGACTTTCCGGAAGAGTTTAGGTCAAATTCCTGAAAAGCATAACTACAAATACTCGGACCGAGTCAGATCCCTGACTTATCAGCAGTGGATGATAAGCAGATGTTGCAGCCTACCACCCAGCTGAAAACTGGGAAAAAAATACGATACCAGTCCATACCAAGAAAAGAATCTAGACCTGAGGTCTAGAAGATCTCAGGATTTGGGGTGGTAGAAGACTAAACTGTGTGACAATGGCACAGTCCTGTTTGGGGGCAGGCTGAAGGAACAGAGAGAGAGACCACGACTTAATCATGGATCTACCTTCAGGGACGATTTCAAATAATGAAGTGCTGAATCTAGCCATGAAGTGTAGATAAGGAACCAGTGGCAAA
Source organism: Jacana jacana (assembly GCA_013400555.1). Classification (NCBI taxonomy): domain Eukaryota; kingdom Metazoa; phylum Chordata; class Aves; order Charadriiformes; family Jacanidae; genus Jacana; species Jacana jacana. The sequence goes on from VZTM01016870.1 coordinate 143,596, forward strand.
AAGCTGAAACCAGGCTAATCTGGATGAAAACCGAAGTATCACACTCAGAGATGATGGTTTACCTGCTTCTTGATGTGTGCAGTAAATTGGGTGTCCTCCCAAAATACATCCACAAACAATCAAAGAGCCAAGTGAGCCAAACTATGAAGAAATTGGTTTTGGTGGAAACAGGCAAAGCTTCAGAAGACAGCATCATTGCTGGTACGTGACTGGTGTTTAAGGAATATCTGAGATAAGTTCTCCACCTGTTCCTTGGTGATGCCATGATGTTAAGACCAAGATTAGGACAGAAACTGCTGTAAGTGGCCAGGGTGTCCCACTGCACATTTTTCTGGCTATCATAACTTATCACAGAGCCATGGGGACACCAGCAGTAGCCACAGCTGGCTGCAGGGTTGGAGACTGCAGTCCTTTCTTCTCTCTTATTACTATTGCCAAAGGAAAGGCATCAAGGCCTTGGCCAGCAGCTGCCTTCCCACAATGAAGTGTAAAACTCAAAACCCAGGCCCTGACTGCTCCGACCAAGGGGAAGATGGAGAAGGATCTGGCTGGAGGAGGACCTGGCTTCAAGGAGCGGTGCTCAAAGCCATCCCTGCCAGAGCAGGGTCTGTCCCCACATCTCCCTCCTGGCCTTTGGGAGCCCCATCTATGCAACAGTCAGGTTTGGGGAGATGGTGGTGTCTGTGCTCTGTTTGGGTGGCACTGGAGAAGTCAGGCAGAGCATCTCTGCATCTCTTCCCAGATTCCGTGGTGCCGTGCAGTGGAGAATGTAAATGGGACTGTCCTCAGGTTTAGCCATTAAACCCAACAACTAATGTTCACACGAGCCTGTGAAAGGCTATTTCTAATGATATTGGCATTATTCTATCCACATTTCAGCTTGCATGTTTTCTATTAAGATTATTTATGGGCCCCTTAAAGGAAGGCCTCACGGCCTCTAATTGCCATTCCAAGACAGTTGCATTAACTTTATCTAATGGGACGTTTCAGCTATTAAACATGAAACAATTCCAGTTTAAGAATACTTCAGAAAGTTAGGCATTAATTGCAGCAACAAGCTTAAGAGAATTAAAGACAACTAATTAATGGGCTGCTTCATTGTTTTTCAGAAGTGATTTCTTTTGATAGGAAATGGAGCTTAAGAGCAATTTTACAAATGTGAAATAATCATGGATCTGAAAATACATCTCCTTCCAGAAAACATGGCAATAATTCCTGCTGGGAAGGAAAACTAATCAGAAAGGCACCTCCAAGCCACACTGATCCCAATATCTAATTTTAATTCTTATTTCACATTAAACTTGTCCACTTTACAAAGCAGATTAGCAGATTTTTCTTTTTTTTTCACTTTATTATACCTCCATTCACAACATTCCTAACACTGGAGATGGACATCGTTTTCAATGAGATTTCTACTCTTGGCTTTTGGTTCCTGTTCTTGAGAGACGAAGCTTGTGTATCAGTCAACCAGTTCTCCCATAAAATAAGACTTCACAAAAGTGATGCTACATTTTTCATCCCAGAATATTTGCCATTTCAAAATTCTGATGATTTTTGTATTTTTGGTTGGTTTTTTTTTAATTTTGGAACTTGGGCTTTTCCAAAAGAAAATGTGTTTGGAAGAGGGGAAGGAAAGAAGGAAAGGCATAGATTTTTTTATATATATTTTTTTAACATGTTGAGATACTCTGTGCGATGCTCTTACCAAGGTAGTTCTGGCCTCAAAGCAAGAGAGGAGGTCCAGGATTTAAGAAAAAGGACCATCAGTGAGCAGACTCTTTTCCAACACAGCCTCTTTTTTTCACCTTGCCATAAATATCCCTCCTGCCCGTCCATCACCCTCCGATTTATCAACATCCAGTCCCGTATGACAGTGAGTATGATCCATAGCCCAGTTCCAGAGTCCATATATCAGAAAGCATCAAAGCCAAAGAATTCCTGAAAGATCTGCAAAAGTTATTTGAGGATCAGAAAACCCGCCGTTGAGCAAAAGACAGAGAAGTTACATTTGTGGTTTTCAAACAGAGGAGAGCCCCTGGACTGCTGCTGAAATTTCCTCTCTGTACAGCCAATTAAGACAGACAGAGTCAAGCTGACATCTGCTGTAGGAGGGTTTCCACCTCTACAAGGGAAAACAAAAATAAAAAAAATAGAAAAAAAACCACAGGGCTCTGCAAAAGAAATGACTGACATGTGAAATGATGATACAATTACAGTTGCTAGGGACTCACCAGCAAAGAGATTTCTGACCAGGCTACTCATCACAGCCAGCAGGCAAAGGCACCCATGAGCTGGAAGCCGCAGGTAGACATATCTGGGCTGGATACACAATGCAGTGTTTAACAGGGGATTAACCACTGGGGTCCATCACCAGGAATACGTTGAATTCCAGCACTTCTTCTACCAGGTGCAATCCTGCTCAGCCAGAAGCAATAGACTCCATGCAGGAGGCATCAGGTGGGACTGTCTGGCCTGACCTGTGTGAAAGATCAGTTTTACAGTCACAGCCTACCCTAAAATCCAGGACCTTTCTATTGTCCCTCAGGATATGTGAGCATGAGTGGAAGCAAATATTCAGGAACCTCTGTGGTGACACAGACAAGATGAATAAGGTGAGCTTCTCTGCCACGTGGGCAGGGGTGTGTACTACCATGGTGTCCACATCAAAGCGTGGGCCATGGCATCAGTGGATGGAGAAAAGGGCAGGATCAGTACTGAAGGGCCTGATCTGATGGACATGCCTGCAAAGTACAGGGAAATCACTGGTCCAGCTCCTTCCCTAGAGAGCAACATGGCACATCCAAAAGGGCCCAGGGCTGAGGCAGGTGGTGGTTGCACAGTCGTGCTGTGAGGGATGGATTATGGATCTGAGCAGCTATGGAGCCCTGGGTTACACAGAGATTATTCTAATCCTTTCATTAGTTTAAATCCTGCTTTTCTCCAGCATAGCTGATAGTGTTACAAGGAGAAAGGAGTCAGCAGTGCAGGAACACACACCTTTTTCTGCCAAGGAGAAGCAGCTGGGAATAATCCCCTTTTGTTGAACTCGGATGAATGGTGTGTGATTGGCACCACTGGTCCCTCTGCCAATCACACCAGTGTGGATGGAGCTGCTCTGTGCACACATGGTAGCTTGGCAAAGGAGAAGCAAAAGCCTCAGAAGACATTTCTTAATTAGGGAGGTCTCATTTCTGAAGATTAATTGATTTATTATAATCGTTACTCATCCCTTCCCGTGTCCTACTAGAGCACAGCTCAGCAGAATCAGGGTGCACCATGGTGGGAAGGGAGCACCCCACCAAGGGGCCAGTGCCTTCCAGGGGAGCTTCTCAGCAGAGAGCATCTTTCTTGCTCCAGTGTCACTGGGAGTGAGCCAGGAATTTTCCAATCAAAGTGATACCTGTTGTCACCACTGACACAGGGAACTGCATCAGAGACTCTCGACAGGGTGAATTGAGAAAGGGAGGTGTTTTGAGAAGTTCTGGCCATGAATACCCCAGGAAAGTGCATACCCATCTCTGGGATCAATGTCAAATTTGACTCTTGTGGCCAGTTTCTAAGGGACTCTCGGGATTCCCATGCTGGCCAAAAGCAAGTCCTCACTTGGCTCCCAGCCTTTCCAGAGTCCTCCAGCTGAGCCAGAAGATGCAATTCTCACTACCCTGAGTGCGCTGTGATCCAGTAAGTAGCCAGACACCAGTCAGTTGTCACAGCAGGAGACTTACAAGCAGTGAAGGTGGGGGATTTGGATTGGTAGGTTGGTTTGCTTTATTCTTCCAGCACTGAGCTGGATTCAAGTGAGGAGTCTGTCCCCTGCCAGGGTCCAAACCCATGGAGGCTTGTCCTACTCTGCTGCCCTACCTATAGGGTCATCCTCCTCTGCAGGGGTGGTGGATCTGAGCATATGCTGTGCCCTCCATAAAACCAGATATACTTGATGTTGGTATCCCAATCAGTAGGACATATGGGATGAGGATTGATCCAGACCTGATTTCTGGGTCATTTCCACCCCCTACAAGTACTACAGCCCTACCTGACAGGGCAAGACAGGCTCACCGGGCATCTCCCTCAACTGGGCTGCAGATAGTGCTGGAGAGTTTGAACAGCCCAGCACCTTTCAGCTCACCACAGGGCCAGAAGGCTGCCCTTGGCTGCCTCCTGCTATTAGGGCCTTTGTTTATAACTTAAAATGTGCTTTACCACATACCCAAAATGCAAATTAAGTTTAAGGGACCACTTTATTCTGCTGAGGTTTCTCCTCTACCCGATGGGGGACACCTTCTCCTCTGCAGTGACCCTTTACCTGGGGGTCAGCGAGGGAAGAAGCCTCTGCGGTGCTGTGTGCTGTACTGGGAGGAAGGGGGATGGATGTGTGCAGGAAATGACAGCCTGCCTGCTGGCCCTGGCCAGCCACGCTTGTCAGCCCTGTGCAGCGGCGTCTGTGCTCTCTACCCTTCATTCATGACTGTTCCTTTCATCTTTTCCCTTTGCTGGCGCCAAGCTGCAGTCCTCCAGGAGATTGTCTAAACTTTGAAGTCCACGGTGACCATGAAACATTCAGATATAAGCAACCTAATTATTGTCCCATTGTATTTTTTTCTGCTAAACTGCATCTGTCCTGCTCCTGGAAGAGAAGCAGAAGGATGGCATTTTCTTTCCTCCCCATACTGCTGTCCACAGCCATCAGCATGAAAGGGAACCTGTTGATCTCCCACTTTCTGAGTCTGACCTACTTTCTGAGTCTGGGAAAGGGAGAGGAACTGCTGCCTCAGCTCACAGCCTCTGAGGGCCACGTGCTCCACGCCCCTGGGCATGCAGTGGGGGCTGTACCCCAATAGCAGTGATGGAGGCGGTTTTGGGGAGGACTAGGCAGAGAAGAGGGACCTGGAACCAGAGAGTTATAGACACTCAGGAGTTAAGATTTTTTTTACAGCCATGTTTCCTCTGTGCACTGAAGGAGTACATTATGGCTGGATTTGCAGGCATGTGCAGTACAAGGTCCCCACCCATCACACTCCCTCCCTAAGAGGGAGATCCCATTTCAGAGCTTCATGCACATCCACTCTCTGACAGAGTACAAGCAGGGCCCTCCCTCCCCTTGGTTCCAATTGAACGTGTGGGTTTTTTTCATCTACTGCTCACGTGTAGATGTGTTTACTGGGAGCTGTTGGCCAGCGGCCAGAAGCTGCACCAGAAGTGTTTGCATGTCAGTGGTGCATGAGGTTTTCCAGTGATCTAAGATCCTTTCAGGCTGGCGCATGACACTGGCTCCCCAAGTCTATCCCAGTCTCTCCCAGTTCAGCAGAACTGGGCTGGATTCAGTCTAGGGCCTTTCTAGTAAAGAGTCCAACAGGCAGCCCTAGCACTAGACATGGATGTGGATACATGTCCACAATTTGTCTGTACCATGCACGTATGCTGGACTTGGACAGGCTGGAGAGTTGGGTGGGGGGAAGTTTAATGAAATAGAACAAGGACAAATGTAGAGTCTGGCATCTGGGCAAGAACAACCCCAAGTACCAGTAGAGGTTGGGAACTGACCTGTTGGAGAGCAACATTGGGGAAAGGGACCTGGGGGTCCTGGTGGGCAGCAGGATGACCATGAGCCAGCACTGGGCCCTCATGGCCAAGAAGGCCAATGGCATCCTGGGGTGGATTAAAAGGGGGGTAGTTAGTAGGTGGAGAGAGGTTCTCCTCCCCCTCTACTCTGCCCTGGTGAGACCCCATCTGGAATATGGTGTCCAGTTCTGGGCCCCTCAGTTCCAGAAGGACAGGGAACTGCTGGAGAGAGTCCAGGGCAGGGCTACCAAGATGATGGAGGGAGTGGAACATCTCCCATAGGAGGAAAGGCTGAGGGAGCTGGGTCTCTTCAGCTTGGAGAAGAGGAGACTGAGGGGTGACCTCATGAACGTTGATAAATCTGTAAAGGGTGAGTGTCAGGAGGATGGAGCCAGGCTCTTCTCAGTGACATCCAATGATAGGACAAGGGGCAATGGGTGGGAGCTGAAACAGAGGAGGTTCCACTGAAATATGAGGAAAAACTTCTTCATGATTAGGCTGAGGGAACCCTGGCAGGGGCTGCCCAAGGAGGTGGTGGAGTCTCCTTCTCTGGAGACATTCCAAACCCGCCTGGAGGCGTTCCTGTGTGACCTGCTCTGGGTGTTCCTGCTCCAGCAGGAGGTTGGACTGGAGGAGTTTTCAGGGTCCCTTCCAACCCCTGAGATTCTGTGATTCTGTGCCAACTGCTTTTCTTCTGTCCCACCCCCAGGGTCAGTGGCAGCTGTCCTTCCTCCGAGCAGATGCTCTCGGTTGCCTTGCCTTTGCCCCCAGAGCTAGTACCTGATATCAATCTGCATTATACAAGCCTTTCATCTAATAAAGCAGCTAATTAGATGATTGAATTTCTTTGTCTCTTTTAGGCATGTCACACCGTGACCTGGCTGGAGTTAGGAAAGCAGACAAAGACTCCAAACCCACCACGTGGGAAGGCAAATGCTTGTCAAAGGGCCAGGCTGGCTCCTGACTTTCTGCCTAGCATTTGCTGTGGCATCGGTCACATCAGTGTGTTCAGCTGCCACAATGGATGTCCTTGCTTTCTACTACAGCAAAAGACAGAAAAGGGGTCACAGCTGAAGTGCTGGAATTGGCAGGGCATAGATTTGAAGCCTGTGCTGGTCCCTGCAGATGTGTTTCCCATCACACAATTTTTCCTGAGTCCCAGGAACCTCATGATTTAATTTTTTTCCCCAGAAAATTCATATCCCCTTCTCCAATTGCTGTCTTTGGCGAGTGAGATGGAGAGATGTCTATCTACGAGGAAAGAACAGCTTGTTCCCGTGGCTCAGATCTAAGCCCCGGTTGGTCTGTCGCAGCCCCAAAGGACAGATGTTCCTGACAAAGCTCCCAACGAGAAAAAGTGACCTGTTGTGGCCACATTCACACTGCACATGCAGGGCTGGGTGTTCTGCAGCAGTTCCCCATGTTCAGTAGCAGGAAGAACTGGGCAGAACGGTGGAAGCCAGGAATTTTATTTTGGGAATTTGTTTTCATTGTGTCTGACTTTTCTTAAAACTTATTTCTAAAGATTTGCTGGAGATCACTGTCACAGATACCAGGCGAGATGTGGCTCTTTGCCTGTTGGGTGCATAGAGTTGTGGAGCAAAAGACCTGGGAATTTTTTAGTCCCTTCCAAAAAAACCAGACAGCCCATTAAATGTTAACCCCATTTGCCCACTAAGTAGGGCAAGAGAGGACACCAGATCTGTGGAGGGACTTTCTCTTCCTGTCTCAGCCGTAACTCAGGTAATGATGATTTTGGGAGACCAACTGTTCCACGGAATCGAGTCCCAGCACAGAGCACGGGGCTGGCATGAGAACTGGCAGGACATAATCAAATTGCGTTTAAGCAGATGCAATAACACAGGAAGACAAATGGGTAGGATTTAGGAGGGAAGCAACAACGATGAATAGGGACTGTGAGACCTGATAGATTAAACAAGATAAAAAGCAATGAATATGTACATTTCTAGCAAATAAGGATTAATGGGAAACAGCGGATGTTTCAAGAAGGGGTTTATTGGATCCAGAAGGAGGAGTAGAGGGTAACAAAATTAACGAGACATCATCAGGAAACAGGAGCAGTGGCTGGTAAGCCTTGCACAATCCCAGCAAAGAGGAAAAGCGAGGATCAGACTGGTGGGGTCCCATTGCTTTGGTTCGTAAAGAGGACGGGAATCCAACTGGACTGTGGGGGACAAGAGGAACGACCAAATGGACCTCCCTGCCCTTTGGTCTCACACCTGCATGGCACAGAGGCAGGCTGTGATGAACACAGTCATTCCTGTAGGAGCTGTAGTTCCAGCTCCCTGCATGCAGGGGACTTCTTGCTGCTGGTTATGATGGGAATAAAGACTTCCTTCTGCTCCTCGTGGAAGCGTGGTGGTACCTTCACTCACCATGAGTTTGCAAGCTTCCCATGAGCAGCACAAACTATTCGTTTTTATATCCAACAGAGAATCAGAGCTTGAAATCAACTCTCTTTTACTTTACAGCAGGACCTCTAAGGGTCCCTTCATGAGAAGCTCGCAGCCTTGAACCTACTGCACAGCTGCTTTGCCAAACAGCTTTAGCCACAGCTTTGGTCACTGCCTGCCTTCTGCTGCAATTGCAGAGACCCAGAGCAAGGAGGGCCGTGGAAGGAGGACCATTAGCCAGTCCAGCCAGTCCAGCCCCTGCCCAGCTTGGAGGGGCTTTCAGACAAGAGGAGCTGAGGAGTGTGGCAGGCCAAGGGTGGGGGTGGGAACGCCTTACCCTGCTGAACTGTCCGCTGGGTGCTGAGAGATGGGAGCCATTCAATAAACTTAATTTCCCTTTTCCCACCAGGCTGCAGATTCTGCAGCGATAAAATTAATTAACTGCAATTAAACCAAAACCTTCACTGTTTTGCCAGGATGAGTTATTCGGTTTTATAAGCACTCCACCAGCCAGGGGAGAGAAAGGGGCTGAAGCTTTCATAAGTTGTGATCCCCTGAGGTCTAAATCACTTTGTTCTCCTTGAGGAAAAAATATATTAGGAGGCTCGGATCTACCTCTAGACAGGCAGGGAGCCAAATTACCTGAATATTCAGGAAGAATAAATATTCATGGTCAGGACATGGGCTACAGCTCTGAGATTGCAAGGATCCTGGGTTCATGGCAGAGACCAGAGGATGAGAAAGGTCCTCTGTGGAGACCTGGCCTTTTCTCTGTGGCAGAAACTACTTTCAGGATCTCTCCCAGCCCACAAAGAGGTGAAAACTGTCATCAGGCCATGTGAGGTTGTGGGTACATCGTGTATTTATGAGGCAATGGGTGGTGCTTCAGAGACCAGCCCAGGAAGATAATGCACCCAGGCTTTCAGTGTGTGGGGCACCAAGGTGGGTGGCAGAGAAGGGATTCATGTCCCAGTTCAGCATCATCTGATCATGAGAGCCACCATCCCAGAAGGGTGACTGCCTCAGCACCACCACTCCTCTAAGACACCGTGGCCAAAGCTGCAGTTCTTGGGCAGACACAAGGCAAATCTGTTCATGCCCTGTGGTGGTGCCAACAGCTTGTGGATGGCTGTCAGTCAACTGGATGTTCTATGACAGTGTAATGCATACTGCTCTCCTGACCAAGAGATGCTGCCCACAAACCTCAGTGAGAGCTTCAGCTCCTGATGTGCCCATGAAACATCAGGATGATCTGCATTGCCTGACAACCCCTGTGACCTGTACACCACTGCAGCCTGACTGGAACTGGCTTCTGTGTGACGGGTGATGGGACCCTTGGCCCAAAGCCAGGATGAATCAGGAGAGAAAAAGGTACTTTTGGGCCAAGCATCAGCAATGTTTCTGTGACTTCAACAGAAAAACAGCATGGATAGCTTGGTACCCTGCATCAGGATGCTGGGCAAAGGCCAGATTGGTGATTTCTGTTGCAGAGTTTCAGTTTCTCTCCCCTGACAGTAAAAGGGGATGCAGGGGAAAATGCCCAAAAAGAAGTGCTGATGTTGCTGATGCCCAGATTTTCAGTGGTATGAGTCCTAGCTCTTACTTCTGAGAGCAATAATCCCATCTAGTCTGTGCTCTTAATTATCTCAATTATATTAAGTAATTGAATTGAGAGACATTTATACAGGCTCTGATTATTCTGGGTCTTTGTAGAGCCTTTAAGAGAGCAAAGCTTTCAAGCAGGACCTGACTATACCCAGGGATATGCATAAATCTTGCCAGTACAAGACAGAGAGAAAATCCCCAGCAAAAGGCTGCTGGATGGAGCCAAGAGGGAATTTGGGCTCCACCTTAAGATATCAACACTTAGGTGTCACCACGCAAGGCACATGTCTGTGTCTGATGCTGTGCTGTCTCTCACCTTAGAGGTTTCAAGGTCAGATTGAATTAAGGCCCTGAGCAACCTTGTCTGACCTCAAGCTGATCCTGCTCTCAGCAGAAGGTTGGTCTAGAGACCTCCTGAGGACCCCTCAAACCTGAATCCTTCTGTGATGGCATTAGTCATTAATGTGACCATGGCTCCTTGTCTCTCCCATGGCTGCTAACTGTTGATTCTGCAAAATATTAAGTATCTACCGGGTGACTGGTGTTTGCTACCAGCAAATGTCTCCAGAATTCTTTTCTTTTTTAAAGGAGTTTTGAATTCAGGGCACTGAAGGAAGCACGGGGGCAGCAAACCCTGCAGCCTCAAGGAGCAACACTTTAATTACAGGCTCTCACAACACCGAGGAAACAGTGCAGAATGAATAAGATATTTGGGTTTTTTACCAGAAGCACTTCAAGGGTTTTATATGCTTGGGTTTTAAATAAACATAGCACTATTTGCCGTGAACAAGGATACTGTCATTAAGGCAATAAAGAAAAGATTAGCTCTTTGAGGGGAAATTTTCAATTTTCCTACAGGTAGCATTTAAAACCTCTTCATCAGGCCTTTCCCTTCTTCGTTCTCTGGAATGGGCTGCGTGCCTACCGAGCTGAGATAATGAAGTGGCATCGGTGCAGGAATAATAATAAAACAAAATAAATTATAAAAGAAAAAAAAGTAAAATTAATCATATTTAATTAACCTTAATTTTACAGGAAATAAGCAAAAGGGCTGGGTATCTATAGATGCCGAGTCTGGCATGAAGCCTGGAGCTCTTTCCTGCTAAAACACCAGGGAAGGAGACAATCCTTTCTATTTAAAAACTTTGCCTTTCCTTTCATTCCTCAGAGATGTCCCTGTCACACCACGGCCAGGGGAGGAAACCAAATCTCATTGTCTAGCTCCAAGGGCTGTGTTTTTCAACAGAGTGGTTGAGGTTTAATAACGGGGACTTAATAGGAATCTCAAATGTTTGCCTCATGCAAAATGGGGATCAAACTGAGCCAGAATACTTGAGAAAGGGAAAAAACCTTTCAGACAGCCTGTCGCCAGCAAGAGACGGAGAGATTAATACTGGCTTGATCCTGTGGGATTATCCCTGCTTGTGTATTTTTAATTTACTCACTGTTATGGATAGGTGCTGTGAACATCTAAATACGTAAGTTATTCAATTGCCTAAATTTCTCCATCAGATTTAATTTTCACATATTAAAGAATTGTCTTGTAATGCCATTTGTGCCAGTGTCTTATTAAACAGATCTGCAGAAGATCTTTATTTTTTTTACTGGTCTTACAGTTAAGAGACATGATAGTAACACAAAATGACAAATGAAGCACTAATGAGAAGGGAAACCTTGTAGGAACAAAATCTCAAAAGCACCATTCATTACAACCCTTTGGTTGTACTCGCCCCCAGCAGAAACGCCTCTTAGCGCTCTCCCTCCCAGTGCCAAGAGCCTCTCAGACCTAATATCTGTGTCCTCCTTGCTTTTCTGCACCACAGTCCTTCACTGTCTCACAGATTAGGTAGAAGAATAGAAATAAAAAATAATAAAAACCCAACCAAAAAGCCTTCCCAGTGCTGTCTGGTGGCATCAAAAGCAAAGAATTGCTTTAAATCTCCCTTGACTTCAGAGACAGAGCAACGGTCGGTGTGTCTGATGGCTGCAGACAGCCCTATCTGACTTCCTACCCTTTAGTTCAGACAAATGTTTCTTTTTCCAGCTGTGCTGGAAAAGGAACACACATCTAATAAGATCATAAATACAATTATAACTGTTTTTCAGACTGTGCATGAAATAATTAGTTATAGAAGAAATCTCCTTATGGATCGTTCAGGTTTTATTAGTGAATGTTCTTATGAAGCTGATCCACGTGAAAGAGAGCGATAACTGCACTAACATGTCCAGGAGGTTTTAAGATCAGAGGCTGGCCAGGAGCCTCAAGACAGGACAGAGCTCAGTGGTGGGTCTGAAGAGCAGACAACCCTGGAGCATCTGTATCTCCTTAGAGGGTGGTGGCAGCCACAACCAACCACAAGCCCTTGTCTCTGAGCTGGTCCTCCAGCACCAGGCTGTGCTGCAAGGGGTTCAGCAGTAGGGGATGAGTGTGGTGTACCCACCCCAGGGTCCCACAGCACCTCACATGATCAAGTGCAATGTATTTGCATCACAGATTATGTCGTGTTGAGAGAACTGTATTTTATTTACCATTATGGTTTTACATTCCTGGGTGTTGCTTGTTTGTCTTTGACACAGAGAAATCATTTGGGGTTTGCTAATTGTATAACAAGGGAATTACAGCCTTGGATGTGTAATTCACTGGCTTGGAATGTGCTTAAACCATATGACATGGTTGTCTCAGTGTTGGTAGTGAGGTTTCAGTGTGCTCACTGTGAGGATCTGTGAAGACATGAGTTCTTGGGTCTCAGACACAGGTAGAGACTCACAGCTCTGACCATCCCAGGTATGACCCAAGGTTTGATGAGCCCTGACTCTGCCACGTTGTCTACAGCTTGCTCTGCCCAGGCTGTGTGGCTGCCCAGGCACTGCACGCTCCTGCAAGCACCAAGAGGCTCTTGAGGCATTCACCCCACCCCAGACGTCATCACCACCTGTGACCTGACACACCATGGAAGGAGCTCTCATCACTCCACCCCCATGCCTGGGGAAACATGCTGCCTGCCTTTCCCCTGGACAAGTGAGAAAGGACCTTCTCTTTCTTAGCTCCTCCATGATCCTGAAGGCCCAAGCTCCCCTTTCCACAGCCCACCACCCCAAACTGTCTTTTCACTCACTGCTCTCCAACTGAACACATTATTTGTTTGCTTTTCTCCCTTTTGCCAGCAGCCAAATGTCTTTCAGAGCCCTCCTTCTGCCCCTTCCTGCAGCTCACACCAGAGGTACAGCAGGAGACCACCAGGCAGTACATCTGCTCACAGGGCTCTGGGCAGCACCTGCACTTGGTGAAGCTTGCTATGGCTCTGTGAGGTTTCACAGCCTCCCCACATCTCCTTGTTATTCCCTATTTCACTTTGTTATTAAGAAGACACCCCCTTCCTCTGCAGTTGTAGGATCTCCATACTTAGCCCACAGAACTGCCTGTTGACACTACTGCGTGAGACAATTCAAGGTGCCAACATGCAATGGTTGAAAAGAAATAAAACTAATCTTCTGCAGATCTGTTTGGTAAGGCACAGGTGGCATTACAAGATAATTCTTTAACATGTGACAATTAAATCTGATGGAGAATTTCAAGAGCCTTCCTGCATTGCAGCGTGGTCCTGGGCTGTGTGGGCAGCCTCCAGCACGGTGTAGAGGATGCTTCAGCCTTTGCCCCAGCTTTGGAAAGGGATTTTAGGTTTTGTATCTGTCTGCAAAACTTCAGCCCAGTGCTTGAGCTCTTCTCCTTTGGGAATATGGGATGGGGTCTGCTAACTCCTCTTTGGGGATCTTCTCTGCAGATCCCCCTGTGGAAACCTTTGTGCTTCCTAGCGGGGTCCTAGGTCACTTGTGAGTACGGAGCAGGAACTGCAAAGCAGGAGTTTATGCCTTCAGCAACATGACCTGTCAGTCTTACACCCGGGGAGACCTCTAGGTATGCGTTAAATCTTTATTCTCTTCGCTTTTTACTCAAGGTATTTCAAAAGACTCTCCATTTCAGAGTTAGCTGTAATGCCCAAAAGAATTTTCTCCTGCCATATTCAGAAATCTGTTCTGTGCCCCAAACTTTGTTTTTTTTTTATTTTGTTGTGCACTGGAACCAGGAATCCTGTCACTGTTTTGTGGATATGGAGTGAAACTACATATTTATATTTTATGGCCCTGTTGTAAAGTGAGTTTGTGTTGCATTTGCCTTTTGAATTTTCTGGTGGACCAATAATATTCCATTTGTGTCAGAATTAGAGTCCTTGTGCTCTGATAAAATTTTATGCTTAATAGGAATAATCTTGTTTGTTATGTGGGCACTGCAAGATTTATTACACCCCTAACCCTTCGTTTTGTAGCTTTTAAGTGGCCAGGTGTTTTGGATGCTGTGGTAAGTAAGTACATGGCTGTCAGTCAGCCACCGTAATTGGCTTTGGAAACAAAGACTTCTGGCTTTTGGAATATTTACAAGCAAGTTGTGACATTCTCGACAGATCAGGCAAAGCTGCTGACTCGTAAAAGCTTATTTTTGTGACTATCAGCAACATGACCTCCTTGGTTTGAAAAGAAAAAGAAGTGATTGTTCTGCTTAGAGCTGACAATGAGGTTTCACATTCTTCCTCCTATTCACAGCACATTTCTAATACAACTTGGTAATAGAAACTGCACTTAAAGGGATGTATTTCAGTGCTGTGAATGCATTGAAACTCAGGTCAGGAAAAGTTTTGGCTCAGGAAATGTGTTATTATGATTAGCTGCTGAATGCAGAAATACAGTAGCCCTGGCAGCATCAAAATTGCCACTTCCTATCACCAAAGGGTATTGGGAAGGGTTATACATCTGATCCACCATCACATTTACAAATGGAACACCCCTCATAGGAGCAGACATTGTCACTGGCTGCAAATAATCAGTCTTACTGCATTCAGAACTAAAAAAAAAGTGGTATTTCTGCTCACCTTCCTGACAGAGCTTGCAATTGGAGAAAACCTAATTAAATGATTGTGGGTCTTTTTTTTTTTGCTGTGGTCACATCTAGAGTATCTTTGTGAGCTGCCACATGACACCACAATCCCTGGACACAAAACCCTTGATATTTTGTCTTTCTCTTGTCGAGAGGCTGTTCTGCATCACTATCAAAGCTGTGACAGTCACTACAAAAATGGTGACATCTAAGCTTTACACCTCCAGCTCTTCAGTAGTCTAAAAATCAGTACTAAAATTCAGCAGAGCTGAAAAAACCAGCTTGAACTTAGGTTCCAAGATGGAAATGACCTGATGTTGGCAAACTGATATTCTAGGAGGTAACCATAGAAACGTTCCCAGCAGCATATGAGGAAGATTAAAAGTTGCGAGAAGGCTGAAACATGCTCTGGATTACTTCTGATTCATGCAAGGGCATCACCCTGGCAAGGGATTGTTAATGACATGTTCTAATTCAGCTCTTCTCTGGAGCGGCCTCCATGCAACTGCAGGTGCTCCCTGGACAGATGGGGAGCCCCCTCTTCCCCAAATGAAAAGCCAATTGTGCCCGTAGGCACATACACATTCCTATGCTCTTGCCATTGGGTTATTAAGAGTGGACACAGGCATTGCACTGCCCAGAGCCAGCAGCTCTGCCATGGCACAGTGCGACCGAGCTTGCACTGGGGGACATTGAGCTAAAGCCAAGGTTGATTTTGGGGAAAAGGTTTGTGCTTTTAATATGGGAAGAGCCAAACTTTGGGAGAGGGATGGATGCCAGAAATTTAAAGTTGTTAGCAAGAGGAGGGGAGACCCCATGGCAGAAGGGAAGCTGGGTTTAGTCCACCAAAGGCCTTTCTGGACTGGCCTATGTAACCCCATCAGGCTCTGTAGACTATCTGTTGCAGAATATGGACATGCTCAAGGCTCGGACAGTGAGTCTTTCACCATACCTGATGAGTTTGGGTGCCAGTGAAATGCAGAAACTACCAAAAAGAGACTCAATGAAAGGATCAAACCTGCCCTGGACACAGCCCTGATGTGAAGGCACACAGCATCCATCACCCCCACATCCCCACTGGCACACACAGCAAATCCAGGCTTGGCAAAAAACCTCACAGTCCCAAAATATATATTTGTGCCAGTCCTGGTAGGTTTGCATAATTCATTATGAATTGCATCTTGGTTTTTTTGAGATCCTCAGACCCTCTGTATTCCCACAAAACCTGTGCCACTCCTATAAGATGCTCTATTGAGCAACATTGATGAGCATGCAAAACCCAAATTAAAGCCATCAAAATCGATTTACTTTAGAAATGTATCCCTGTACTCACCCCACTTGTTTTGATAATAACTAATGAGTCATTAAGTGTGAATTGGAAGAGCAATCATGGTTTAATTTGTTTCACAATACTCCTGTAAGATTCCATGTATAGTTTAATTATATTGAAAAGCATGATTCATTCACATAACTTATTATTAACTGTTGCTACTGTAACAAACAGGGAAGAAAGAAGGAAAAACAACCCACAATCAAAAGAACCCCCATCTTCTGGCTCATTTTTCAGAATGCTTATACTTGACTAGAGACTCATCCTGCAGGCAAAGTGCTGGGGAAGAAGTGCGAAGCTGTTTTCACTAATGCCAGGAAAATTATGACCCATCCATGGGAACTGCACGTGAAGCAGATGGCTCCCCTCTGGCCAGAAAATCTCTAGACCTCATACTCCATACCTACTGCTGGACCCACAGAGTGGCTCCTTGTTGGGATCCAGGGAACCACCTCTGTGCAAAGATGCAGTCATTATATGACATGGTTTGGCCATATCCGTGCCACCAACACACATGGGCAGGGTACCTGGTTAGTAGGGCCCTGAGTCATTGGGAGCCCGGGCAGTGCTCAGAGCTCCCTGCTTAAACCCTCAGATGGGTGGGAAGATGAGGGGGCCAGGAAGGCAGATGGCAAGTGTGGGACACATCTCTGTTGCTTCATTGCCCATGGAAAATGCTCTTCATCTGAGAGCTGTTTCCTCCCAAGGGCAGGTTCAACTGTTGATGCTGGTGATATCACTCTTGGGCTAAAGTACTGTGTGTCTATGCACTAGGGCTGAACGTGAAGATGACATTCACAGGCTCCAGTGGCTGCTCCTGTGCTCTGCTCCATGTGGGTTTATTAGGGCTCTGCTAACCAGAGTAGTGTAGAATGGAGGAATTTTAAAGATTTTTAAATAATAGTCCCAGCAGGAATGAGAAACCAAGTATTTATATATTCTTCGTGGATAATTCTTGAGGGGAAAATTACAAGCAGCCAATGAAAACATTTAATTTTGGAACAATGTAGTGTAATTTTGATTCTTGAAATGTATAACCAATTACAATATATTATATTATGAACTGTGTTACATTCTCTGTAGTCTAGAAGACAACAGCTTAAAAAGGAAAAGTGAAAAGTTTCCTCTGCAATATCCTGCAGGAATCAAAATCAGTGCCACCCTGAAGGACTGGAGACCCATGGGCGCAGGAGGCAGAGGGATATCTTGGAGGCTTTTGCAAGTGAGTGTCTCCAGCAGAGCCGGGTGTGTGCGTGGACATGGGCAGGCGTGGGTGAATGACACGGTGGAAGGAGCTCTGACCAACCAAAATGTGTTGGGTGATATGTAGCAATGGAAGATCTCTCCAAAAAGTATGTGGTGGCACACAGCAGAGGGACTGGGCAGCTCATCAGTCATGCTGACAGCCAAGGCACCCAAATCATCTCCTCCTCCTCAGATACCATCGCACTTGTGCTACTGTGTGTGGAGACTTGATACAGAAGTCAACATACTGGCTCAACCAAAGGTCCATCAACCCATTGCCTGCCTCTGAATGAATCCAGTAAAATACACTTGAGAGCAGCATAACAAAAGAAAAGGCAGGTTTCTTGCTTTACATGGTGCATGTCCCAGAGACCACAGCTTAGGACTCACCTGCCTGAGGGCTTTCAGAGCATCTGTGTGCTTAATAACTCTTCTTGGACTTCCAAGGTTAACTTCTTTATCTGCAGTTTGGAGAACTTGGTGTCTGAAAGCAGTTCATTGTGGCCAAGAATTGTGCAATCTAGTTATAATTTGACTGAAAAGAAACCCACACCAAAAACCAGCGTTTCATCTGTTTTATATCTGCTGTCACACCATCGTGTTTACTAGCTGTCCATTTTCAGATCGTAAGAGATAGTGGATAATCGCTGTAATTCCTATTCTCAGGCCATTCCTGCATTTATCTACCCTTAAAAGATCCTCTTGTGTCTTTGTTCAAGGCTGAACCACCACAGCCCACTTTGTCTAACATGGAGGCTGTTCCAGGTCCCGGTCACTCCTGTTGCCTTTCTCTGTGTCTTCTCAAATCTGTTCCTTCCTTCCTGGCGTGGGGATGGGAACTGCACGTGTACTCAAGGAGCAGGCCCTGCACAAGCTTGTCTTATGTCCTCTTCATCACTTCATCTCAACACCACCTAAAGACTCCGAGACATCGATGAACACCGAGCGAGCGTTTGCAGAGGACTCCCCGGAGTCCCTCCGAGGTCTCTTTCCCGAGCAGTAATAGCTCAGAGCGCACCTCTGCAAACGAGTGTGCCTCACTTTGCAATTATTGACATTGCACTCAACCTGCCATTTTCTGACTTAGTCGCTGAGGATCATGAGATCCTTCAGCAGCTCTTTGCAATCAGCTGTCATTTCGCCCTGCTGAGGTGGAGATGTCAGAGGCTGACAAACACAGGAACATCCTTTTTTTTGCTGAGCAGATTAGATTACACTTCACAGCTGAGCTAAGGGGAGTTGAAAGAGATCATGCATCCTAGGTAAAATAAGCTCATAACAGAAAACAACAATTTCTAGAGAACAAGTTTTCTAATTAACTTCAAGACTCTAAGCACCACACCCAGTGCCTTTATTAATCTTATTATTCAGACATGCGTCTTTCTATGTGTAGGCCATCTGTCTTGTTCTTTAATTGCTGTGTCTCTTGTTCTGTTGTCCATTTTTAATAATGTTAGCAGAAAAATATTAGCCATTTTTAAAAAATACTATGTATGACACCTACTCCATTTAGAGAAACTATTGGATTTTACTGCCTTCTCCAAATTTTTGTAATCCTGGAGAATGGTTCCTAGCACAAGGAGGGTAAGAACACCGAGCATCCTTAGGGGTGCTGTACAATAACCTGGAAGATTAGAATGAATTGCTTAATTGAAATGAATGGGGTGAACACAGCAGCACAACCTCTGAAATGGAGCAAATATTAAAGGGCTCCGATAAGAACAAAAAAATCAAGGAAAGTCGTTAGGTGCTGACGCCATCTCCTGGGTGTTGAGAGAAGGATCTTAAGGAAACAGCAGAGAAATCCGTGAGCCCAGGAGGAGTGAAGGAGCTCCCTCTCCAGCAGATATAGGTCCACTGTGCAGCCTCCTCATTACTTGAGCGCAGTCATTAGAGGGGAGTGAAAACTCCTGATTCACTGTTTGTATCTTATTTTATATTTTTTCCTATAGAAAATGGAAAGGCTCTATATACACTCAGGGTGTAACATTCTATATTGCATATAATTCTAACTTACCCTATCGAACCATGCCTATGCACTTGTGTGATACTTCTGGAATTAGTACAGGTTGTGTATGAGTTATCAAATACACCTGAACTGAAAAATGTTTTTGAGGGAAAAGAAGAACTAGAAGGGCCATGTTAAAGTTATTGAACTAAAGATCCCAATAAGAAGACATTTGCCTATTCTATTCTATTCTGAGCTGTAGGCTATGTAATCATCTCCTTTTTAAAGACTTCAGCTTTGCCACCTGAGCAATCTCCGGGCTCTCAGTCTCGTTCCCACTTACACAAAGGACTCAGGCACCAGCACCTTTCTCAATCATCTTTAGAACACTCATCAGTCTCCCTTATGTGTTCCACTGATGATGTGATTTCACTAATGAGGAATGAATCGAAACTTCAGAGCCCACACCCACATAACCTCTTTGACCAGGCTCCGGGGTCTGTACCAGATGGCTCTTGAGACACCAGGAGGGACATTTCTTTCTACTCAAGAGCAAAATATGATTCCACCACAAGCAGGTGACAGACTAGTTGTCAGCCTTGTGATTTTCTCTGCAGTTTTGAGGAAATTCATAGATTACTGAGTTAATCACACGGATGAGCTCAAATGCCTGTTGCAATCTATCACGTTGGAATGTTCCCAGAGCCTCTCTGGGGAGCAGGGTGAGATGGGTCTTATCTACCAGCAGCTCTTGCAAAACTCTATTCTGTGAGCACACGTGCTCTGGATGGTTCTTGTCTCTTGTCACTCCAGCTCTCCCCTCTCCAGCTACGCTCGCTCATCCACCTGTGAGACTACTTCAGAATTAAATACATTCACTTTACGTTTGCTTACTCCACCCCATAGTCACTAAATACCCTGCAGGTGCTTGATAGTAAGAAATATGCAGACAAGAAACATATAGGAAATTTTAATGCTTAATTTTCTGGTTGAAATGTTAATTTGTTTGAACTTTTGGCTTTCCTTTCATATTTTTGTGCTGCTGTCTTTGAAGAGCATTATTTATTCTTTGACCTACCACACTACCTGTTCTTTTTGTGTGTAGTAGACTTTAGGTCACGCTTTGCTTGTAGGGACTTGATCTTTGGTTTGATAGGTTTGTTTTGATATCCTAAAACAGTGCACTGTTGTGGTCTCCCATGTAGCATCATCACATAATTTAGTCCACTTTCTGGGCACTCTGTCTGTATTACCTGGGCAGGAAGAGCAAGGTGAAATCACCCTTGTTGAAGAAGCCTGAAAACCTTCCACATTTCATCATTCTGCTGCTGCCCAAACTACACATGATGATGAAAATCAGCTTCAGCTCTCAGCCCTGAAACTATTTCTTTTACCCTTGCAAAGGCCTCTGTTCAGAATCACTGTTGCAGGAGCCAGACTCTGACCTGGATCTCACAACCTCAGAGAAGTGGAAGCTGGAAGGGATGTGGAAAGTGCACTTGCTTGCAAAAACGGGTTGTTAGAAGAGTGGTGCCTTCAAACAACCCCCCATGGGGTGACACAACAATCGTGGCAGCCCCAGGGAAGGGGTAAGAGCAGTGCCTCTGGGCAGCAAGCTGGGTAAGGCACTTCAGACCAGTAACTGATGTCAGTGACACTGCAGAAAGTGGAACACATTGGTCCTGTCCCTTTGCACTGTCCTTCAGAGGGTCCACGGGAAGCAATTCCTGGGCCATCAGAAAGGAACCTGCTGGAACTCGATTCTATAGGGTCTCCATGTCTTAAGAGAAATGCTGTGTGGGTGATGAGTCTGCAGTACTCATTGGCCAGACTTACCATGAGGCCATGGAGTCTGCTTTGAGGTTGTTGCCGCAGGCCTAATTTATGCAGCCATAGAGGTCTTTTTAGCAATTTCCTGTGGTTTTTGCCCATATCCTTTTTGTGACGATCCTGCCACAGAAAACAGGAATCCCTCAATTAGAGAGGGCTTTAAACACACAAACAGACACTTTTGTATCTCTGCAAATAGCCTACTCATTTCAAACTTAAAGTGCAGAGCCAACTAAGGGGTGCCTGGGGAGGACCTTCTGGCCTCCACAGGAGCAACGAGGTGGTGGTCATAAAGGTCCACACTACCTTGAACTTTATGGTGATGGAAACAAGGTGCAGTGAACTGCAATGAGGGCAGGATGGAGCTTTGTAATTTTTTCTGTTCTCCCAGGGAGGTCTGGCTTTGTAGGCAACATGAAATCCCTGGAAGAAGGTCCTGATGAGATGGGAGACCTGAGTGTGTGATGTATGGGTGCAGGTAGGCAAGCCCTCCTGCCTCCAGTTTGCCAGTAGCTCCTTTCAAGTACACGGTTAGAAGTCACCTGCCAAAGAAGAACAAAAAAAAAAAAGGAAAAAAGGGAGAGAAAGAAAGTCTGAAATCTTCTGGAAACCTTTTGTCTTTTGTTCCTGGGCCACATTTAGCTTAATGCCTGTGGAGGGGCAACATCAAAATGAGAAAAGCCTGCACTTACTTAACTGCTGTGTGTGGATTGTTGGCAGCTTGGACATTCAGCTCCTCAACTATTTGAAGGGGCTTTAGTTGAATGCAAAAGGCTTAACACATCTTTCCTGGCTATCCTTAGGTAAGGCACAATAGGGAGCTGGAGGTTGGGTTTAACCCTGCTGTGAAACCACCAGGGGAACTGGTGTCTCCATCCTCTCCCCATCAAGCGCTAGTGCCTCACGTCCTCTAGTGCCTTGGCTGCTCCTCTTGCCTTAGGAGCACACTTGACTCCAGCCTGGATAAACCATGGTGCTCCCTCAGAAAGCATTTATTCCTCATCACTATATCCTTTTAGTGGGCTACTTAGTGACCTTCAGTGGGCCTTGAGTTCTGCAGTGGAGAGTTTAACTGGCCAGCACCTTGTTGGTACGTGCTCCCCACTGGCCGCTACTCAGCCCTGAAACTACGCACCTGACCGTGAACTTACTGCAGTGCCAACACAGTGAGATCCCGTGGACTTCAGCAGCTGAGTCCTGCTTCGTTTCCAATTAATTGAGCTCAGAATCGAGATCTGGTGCTTTTTCCTTTCAGAGCCCTGGCATGGCGTATTTCCTTTAGGGCTGCAAAATAACTCACTCCCCCGCCTTTTGGAACAGAACTTTTGGGTCATTATATTACTTTTTTTTTTAGTCCACTGGGAGTACACAGCACAGAATCTGAAGTCCAGAGTCTCATAACAAACATGCAAGGAAATGTGTAATTATTGTCTAGAGAATTGCATGATTATATTACAAAAGGGAAATCTCCTTTTCATTAGCAAATCTCTCCATAGGAACTTTTTTACTGGGAAGCTTTGAAACTATTAGCATAATAAGCTGTTTCTCAAATCCTGATTGCTAATTAAAGCCATACATTATTGTCAGCTCCTCCATTGGTGTGTGAGCTCAGTTTTACCTCATTATAGTGTAATAAATGCTTCTTTTTCCCTGGCCTTTCTTTTGGTTCCCTTTTCTTCCTTCTTTCTTTCTTGCAAAAACAAACTTGCTGAAAACTTGCCACTACATTGGGCGACAATGGGACTGTTTCTTTCCCTCTCTTCTGGAGGGAAACTATACAGCCTATTCAGCATATTTTTCACATCTTTTCCACAAATAAGAGAAGCCAAATAGCTGTATTGACTGCTCCCAAAGATATCACACAGCTTTGGAGCTAATTAAAAGTCAGGCTCTGTACAATTGCCATGGAATAGGGTAAGCACAACCGGAGTGAACAGAAAAACACTCAAAGATTTTCCTTTGAAACTCAACCCCAGAGCTACCCTGTGCAAACACTAAATGAGGAAG
Organism: Jacana jacana; assembly: GCA_013400555.1. Lineage (NCBI taxonomy): Eukaryota > Metazoa > Chordata > Aves > Charadriiformes > Jacanidae > Jacana > Jacana jacana. Next base: position 166,464 of record VZTM01016870.1, read on the forward strand.
CTAGCTGGAAAAAAAAAAAAAAAAAAAAGAGCAAGAAAATGATGGTTGTTCTCCTCAGCACAGAGGCTATTTAAATAACTTGAGAGTCCCAGAAGGGTTACATGACCCAAAATTACAGAGACAAAAGAAGATGTAAGATGTTAGAAAACTACACAACTGGGACAGGCTGAACAAGCAACATCTCCCTGCAGGGACACTGCAGCCCATTAAACAGCACTGGAAGCAGCCATGAGAAACCAGAGGAGTGAGAAAAGACAAGAAGCCATGAAGTGAAGGACCATAGAGTAAATACATCCTGGAAAGGCTGGAAGTATTCTCCATCCCCTAAAGCTGTATGCCTGCCCCACAGAATCACAGAATGATAAAGAGTTAGAAGTGTCCTTTGGAGATCATCCAGTCCAACCCCCTGCGGGTCCACCTAGAGCAGGTTGTGCAAGAATGTGTCCAGGTGGGTTTGAACACCTCCTTCCCGAGAGGGAGATTCGTCACCTCTCTGGGCAGCATCTTCCAAGGCTCTGCCACCCTCACAGGAAAGAAGTTGCTCCTCATGTTTAGACGGAACTTCCCATGTCCAAGTTTGTCCTCGTTATCTCTTGTCCTGTCAATGGGCACTACCAAGAAAACTGGCCCTTTCCTCCTGACACCCATCCTTTAAGTATTTATAGGTGTTGATCAAATCCCCCTTCAGTCTTCTCTTCTTCATTCTAAACAGACCCGAGTCCCTCATCCTTTCCTCATAAGAGAGATTCTCCAGGCCCCTCATCATCTTTGAAGCTCTTTGTTGGACCCTCTCCAGCCCTTTCACTGTCCTTCTGGAACTGGCGAGCCCAGAACTGGATCCAGTGCTCCAGATGGGGCTTCACAGGGCAGAGCAGAAGGGGGATGACCTCCCTCCACCTACTGGTCACACTCTTCTTGATGCACCCCAGGATGCCATTGGCCTTCTTGGCCACAAGGGCACATGGGCATCCTGTTTTTTACTGGGACTCCCAGCAATTTTTCCTCAGAGAGCTGCCCTGTGGATGTATGCCAAAACATGTTCCCCTGATGACTACAAGTTATCCTTAAACAACAGCTTCAAGTTTCCTGGAGAGCGAATCACCCCTTTGTGGGTAAACATGTTATTTTGGGATACAAATTCAACATAAAGGTAAATAATTGCAAAGGGTTCTGAGCCCCCCATGCAACAGGTGAGTTCCAGAAATGTAACAACAATGCCAAAGAGTAGTAAATTGGCTTCTCTGCTCCAAACAGCCTACATGCTGACTTGTGTCATATATCTCTCCTACATCTCACCTCAGTGAGTGTGAGGTAAACCAGCACTATTCATCAATTCCCCAAACCTGACAAACCCAACAACTTCCTTTGTTGGAGACTCCTCAGAGCTCATTGCTGCTTGTGACTTGGGAGTGACAAAGATTGGCAAATCCAGAAGGACATCCCTGATTTTTATTTGCAGGAATTCTTTTGGTGGTTGCTTTAACAAGGGAGAAGTGAAGCGAGGAATCACCTTTAAGGTCGTACAGGAAGATAAAAGCTCTTCTCTTCTACTATGCCTGTCATTAACCCACAAAAACAAGCAGATGGAAAATTGTACCATTTGCAGAAAATGACACAATTTAACTCCAGAACAACTCTACACTCATTGGAATTTGTAATCTCAGGCATGCAGATTTTTGTGTTTAACTGCAGATATTTGTTGTTCCTGTGTTACTCCATTAAAAAACTTTGGAGGAGCAAAATTAAAAGCCTGGTAGGATCCTATCTCAAAAAACTTGAAGCTGGAAGCCCCGTCTCAGGGGTGATGCCTCTTGAAGGAAGGAGGATTGCCTCTTGTAACCGGCAAATCCAGTACAAAATAGACCCCTGACAAAATCAAACCTGTATCAGAACTTAACTCCTCCTGAAATCCCCGGTAAATGTCGGTTTGGAAATAAAAAGCTGACACACAACACATTTTATGCAGGAGGGAATGGCAATGCTTCTTGAGGGGACTAGGAGGGTTGTGCATAAAGGTGAGAATGAAAATTAATTGAAATGGTTTCCAACCTGGGGGCCTACTCAGAAAGGCTCCATGCATGAGTGAAGCAATAGAGAGGCTCTTTGAAGTAATCCCTAATGATTAAATGCTCAGAAGGAATAATATAGAATATAGAACATAGAATATAATGAAAACTTATTTGACCTGAGCAGGGCAAATTCCATGGGGGAGGTTGGTCATCAACAACCTTAGCTACTGGCCAGGGTCAACCCACCACACCCATCATCTTCTTGGTGAGATATCCTCCTTGGCTGAGCTGTCCTCTGCTGTGATCCCCACCACATCATATGCCCCTCTCTGCCATTCCCAGTTTGAGGTACCTGTATCCCATGCAGGGGACTTGCAGCTCCAGGGTAACAGTTCCTCTCCAGTGGGCTACCAAGTGACGCTCAGCTCCAGAACCATGCTATGGTCCCAGAATACACTTGGGACAGCAGGAGTGCCCTGCCTCTCAAGGGGTCTTTGTGGTTACAAGTCTGGGACATGTCCAACAATGTGGGGGAAATAGATTGAGTTCTGAATAATTCCTAAAAGAAAAGCAGAAAAGTCCCCCCTGAGAAATGTCAACAATGCAGACTGTTCATTTCACTTCCTCACCTCACCAAATTAAATTAATTAAAAAGCATTAACTGGAGTTATAAATCTTTGAGTAATGATTATCTCAATAATAATGAATTGATTAATGGCTGCATAGAGAATTATAATAATAATTATTAAAATTTATACCATCCAGTAATTGCCAATACTTATTAAATGCTTGCTAATAGGTGGAACAGAATCATTGAGGCTTCCCTTTGAGTAGTAGGAAAGTGATAGGAAAGGCAAAGTTGTCAGGAGCCAGGGGACTGACTCCTCATGAGTGCCCTTCGCTCCAAGCCTCTCCTCACATCTGTGCTGTGGTTTGCTGCAGAGAATGGTGGGGAGGGTGCTTAGAAGGCCAAGATACCTATGACACAAGAGAGCAAAGAGCCCTCTACTCGGTTGTCATGGTTTCAGCCAAAATTACCAAAACCAGACTGACAGATGGCCCATCCTCCCCCCAAAAAGGAAGGGACACCAAGGTCTGCCTTGGATGTCTGCACTAGGACAAAGTTGGTTAACAAGCAGCTAAATATGAGCCAGCAGTGTTTCCAGGTGCCTAAGAAAGCCAGTGGCATCCTGGTTTGTATTGGAAACAGCATGACCAGCAGAAGCAGGGAGGTGATTGTCCCCCTGTGCTCAGCACTGGTGAGGCCACACCTTGAGTCTGGTGTCCAGTTCTGGGCACCTCAGCACAAGAGAGATCTGGAGGGGCTGGAGCGAGTGCAGAGGAGGGACACGGAGCTGGGGAAGGGCCGGGAGAATCAATCTTATGAGGATGGATTGAGGGAGCTGGGAGTGTTTAGTGTGAGGAAGAGGAGGCTGAGGGGAGGCCTCATNCAGCACAGCCATGCCTCACCTGTAATGGTCTTTCTAGGCTGATCCTCCTTGGAAAAGATCATAAGGTGCCACTTCTCCTCATGCACATTGAAGCTGGTGCACCTCTTTGGCAAGGAGCTGCTTCTCCAGCAGAATAATTTTAAACCAGAGTCATTTTTGAAAGGGAATGTCCCTGGCCTTCCTTCTGCATAACCAGGCCAGATGCCCTCACCATGAAACTGAGGCTCTGGGCTTTAATCTTTCCCCTTGTCATACATAAGGGTCAAGGGTATAAATCAACATTTCACTGCAGCTTTCTACTCCTTCCAATATTGTCACAAAGCACTGCGCCCAAGGCCTCAGGTGGAAATCAAGCTATATGTCTTTAAGTGGACTTCTGCTGGAGACCTAGAAATCTGGCAACTTCTTAAGGTAATTAGCTTAAAACTAGGTAGTTACAAACGTCTAATATGAAAGGAATCCTGATATGACGATTTTATAGTAATAATTTTCCTAAAAACACCCAAGTGGGCCCAGTGATAGAGCACCATAGTGCGAGCTCCGTGAAAGGTAGAATCATAGAATCATCATTCTGGTTGGAAAAGACCCTTGGGATCATCGAGTCCAACCAGTTAGATTGTGGAGCCTCCAAAAGGCTGTGAGACAAAAGTCCAAGGATCTAGTTTCTTTTTCAGTCAAGTGCAGCTGTCCTCCCAGTATTTCTAACAGCCAGCGCAGGTGCCTGTTTCATCTGCCATCATTCCCGGCATGCACATTCCATGCACAATTTCTTTACCTCATTTGCCCATGGCTGCATTAAAAATATACTTGGAGCAAGTCAAATAATGTCCAAAAATTCATATTTATATTATTGACATTGTGAAATACCAAAATCACTTGTCCCTTCCATTCTCTTGGTTAGTCCCTGTTCAGGGCAGGTGGAGAAGTTGAGGCCAAGTCCAGCTGTTCCAGTCAGCTCTCTATATTCTTAACTTCTGTTTGTGGATCAAATAACTCTTCCAGCCCTCTTGATTTCTGCCGTTTCTGAGCAGGCTGAGATCTCCACCCTGTGCAGAAGGAGACGGAAAGCACAGACTTCGCACCATGAACCTCGAGACTTCAACAATTGCCATTAAAAGGCCAGACATTGGCACACCATAGAGGGTCAAATAAAACTCCAGCTGCCTTGTAGCAAAAAAGAAAAGAGTATGTTTATCCACCTTGAAAGAAAGATGTCCTGTTGGCATTATAGACCGATCATTTTTTCTTGCAGTGCAGTATTTTGTGATATCGTACTACCTTCATTACCCTTTTCTATTTTATCACCATATGCCTGTCACTAAAGGGGAAATTGAGCCCTAGGAAAGGCTACGGAGGAGTCATGATTGCCAGTCCCTGTTATTTCAATAATACCAGCAAATCCAGCAGTGTTCGTAGCGCAGCCCATTTTCCCACTGATTTTGTTAACATTTTGTTAACCTAAGACCTGTCCCTGTGCTGGTTTTCCCTCAGACTTTAACATTTTAGTGTCCCTTCCAGGTAGGTAAGGAGGTGGCCTCTCCAGACTGCTACAGAAATGCACAGCATCTACACACCTCTGCAGAAATATTTGTATTCTTTAAATAGATTGCAAAGTAACTCTCTGGTGACCTAGTGGGGTAATAAGCCACCAGACAGTCACAGCTGAGATCCTTACTGCACATAGGACCCTGCCAGGACAAAAGAAAGGCAGTTATTTCTGACTTGTGCAAATCTTTGCTAAGATCTAATGAACCTGTTTCAGCAGCATTCTCTCATTTCCTCCTGAGAAGTTCAAGACAGCTGTAAAGATTGAAGGCTATCCATCTGGCTTGCTGGAGGCATGTCCTCAGAGCTGAGTCCTCTAACCTTCTTTCCACAAACCTTTCCTTAGTGCCATCACATCACTACTATTTTCATATGCTGTCCTCAAATGGAAGACGCTTTCCAACATGGAACTATGGGGCAAATCCTTTCCTTTCTGATGTCACAGGAGAACCCACGCTGCCACAAAACTTGAGAAGAGAGGAGAGATGAGGACAACTCACCAAAACAGAAGAATGAATACAGTGAGTACATGATAAATGAATGTAAACCTCTGCTTTCTCCTGGGGTGATGTCAGCAGGACATACCATCCTCAAGGTCCACCTTAAACAGTAGCTTCCTACAGGGCCTGGTAGGCCACAGTGGGCAGGCAAGCAAAAGAATCGTAAAATTATAGAATGGTTTGGACTGGAAGGGACCTTAAGGATCATACAGTTCCTCCACCCTGCCCTGGGCAGGACCACTGCCCACTAAACTAGGTTAGTTAAGGAGGCAGAAGTGGTCATCTAAGGTCAGCTGAAGGATTTTCAGGACTGGCCCAGGCTTCACAAGTGACAACGGTTATGAGCATTCATATTGATCTCCCAAGGCAACTCCATTCATTTTCAGTTCCAAAAGACAGTTAATCTTAGTTAAGAATAAATACACTCAATTATTGTAAAGGAAAAAATAGCAGTGTATTTATTGTGAGGAAATCGAAAGTAATTACTCTGGAAAGAGTTATGTTGGGGCCTGGAAGTGCAATACATTAACTATCATGGGTTTTAAAGCAGTTGACAAAGACCATTCCCAAGACTTCCCTCCCCATGGCCCAGGAAAGACTGGTGGAGCAGCAAAGACGTACAAAACAATCCTGCTTGGCCCTGATGGTCTTTTCTTCACACATCCTCCCCTCACATAGAAAATCAACTGCAAATATTATTAATATTTAAGCATGCAATTAATAACTATGTCACTGGAAGTAGTGAAAATTTAGCATTAAAATTAGACATGCCACAGGGGAATATCAACCACATGGACCTGATTAACTCTCATCAATTACTGATTTCTGTGTTTACACATTCTTTCCCCAACAGCTCGTGTGATTTTGTCTCCTCCTTTACCCTTGTCTTGCTCTGCTTGCTGCACTTGCTGCCTTTCTTTTAGTCAAGCAAGCAGTATGTTGCAGAATTGTTTCTTGACTTGGGCTCTCACTAGCCAGGGATGTAAAGCCATTATACAAATGTCAGTAAAAGAGGAAAGCCTGTTTTTTTAAAATAGACATATTTGTTGATGAAGAAAGATTTTGAGGTATGACCCTGAAGTCACACTGAAAAGCCCTGGTGAGGCTGGGAGAGAATAACGAGCCTCAGACCTTTGTCAGCACATTCTCTCTTGGCCGGAGTCGGAATACTCACTTTATATCCTTTTCCCAGACTCAGGCTGGTTGTACCTGCTGTTTTTGAGGAGGAAAAATTCCACAGGCATTGGAGGGAGCTGTGTGGCCAGCTTTTCCCAGAGGACCAGGGAGCCTTCAGTCCAGAAACATCTGGGATTTTTATACCTGTGTAAATGCTGTTGCAGAGCAGCCTTTCCCCATGGTAGACTCATCTTGGATTTGCCACCTATGCTCTTCCGTGGAGAAGGTGAACAGGGGAGATGATATTTTTCTTTTGAAGGTGTCTGCACTAGTGTTTACTCTGCACCCCAATGGCTGACAGTGGCCAGGGAACACAGCCAGCACCCTTGTCTTGCAGATACGAAGCTGAACCTAGCTGCTCGGCTGCTTAATGGCTTCTTAAGTGACATCCTGTGTGGATGTCCTAGCACAGTCCTCTGCATTTGCAGTGAGAAGCAATTACTTTTCGCTCAGCTAGCTGAGACTTGATAAATCAGAGTAACCTGTCCCAGCGATGACAGATTGGTCCTCGTGTTCTTGTACAACACACCAGAGCAAGCCTAGAATTTAGATGTCCCTGGACCCCTGCAATGAGGAGCTACCTGCCAGCACCCTGCTTTGTACAGTGGCTGAAGTGGGGCCTGATAACTACTACCACCATGGGCATAGCTGGTGAGCCAGCACAGGGCAGTTCCTCAAGAGATGGAAAAAACACAGTCATGAGAGAATGATGTTTAAATAAGTTACAACTGGGGAGCATCCACCTCATTAAGACTGGACTACTTATTCAAAAGACAAACAAGTACTGCTTCTTTGAGAAATGGACCTGCCTGGACCCTGAAATGTTATAATCACCAGTGCCAGTAGAAAAGTCCCGTGCAGGCTGCAGTAGCTTTCCTGGATATTTGGGTAGTGAATTCAACGATGCAGCCAACAAAATGGTTCACAGTCTTATCTTCTGTTCAAACAAAGGCTGTTGTAGCTCCTCTGTCTTTTTGTGCTTGAAATTGTCCCTCCTCTTGAGGATCCTTCCTGAATTCCACAGGCGAAGGGTGGTTCTCTGTGCTGTGGGTTCCCTTACCTTCAGGAGCTTGAGAATGTCAGGCAGCTCTCTGAGGGATGGATGCTCCTACACCAGGGGCAGCTGAGCGCCAGAGACAAGCAGGGAGTGGGGAGCTGGCAGTTCCAAGTAAGATGAAGCAACCACCAACAGACCAAGGAGCAGAGAATAAAGGGTAAGAAGAGGCAGAGAAAGCCCCCCCTGGAGCCAGGCTGAACTGTGCAGCGTTCACTGCAAGCAGAACAACTCCAGCTTTACATGAAGTCAAGCCTGGGAGCGGGCAACCACCCACAGGAAAGAAGATATGCACATAAACATCTTTCCGTTATGTCTGGGGGTCGTTTGTTTTTTTTTTAAGTTTAGCTCTTTAGAGTTGTCTTTATTTACAAATTAAATATTATAGGCTTTATTTTAAAAGGCCTTGGGTTTTGGATGTAAAAACCTATTCTGGCTTCTTTGGAGAGCTCTCTATAACAGAAGGTCTGAGAAGCCTGATTACAGGGCTGGGTCAGATTGGAGGCTTCATTGCAATTTTTAATCTTTTTTAATTTTGATCTTTGGCCAAAAGGGCTGATGTTCCTGAGATCAAGGGCCTGGTATTCGAATTCCTGTCTCATTGTCCAAGCAGAGACTTTCTAGAGCTGTGTTAGAAGGTCACATTCATTGAACTACAGACTCAAAGCTGCAACTGGGAAACACCCTGTATCAAAGGGGATGTGGGTTGACAAATTGGTATATGGGCCTCAAAAAAAACCCTTCAGCACGTTAGCCCTGGACAACTCAACAAGAGACTGGAAACCATTAGCAGACTGAAAAATTAGCTTAACTAAATGTGATACGTAGCTTCCAAGAACATTTTCTTTCAATTTTTTTTTAGTTTTACTTTTAGAATAAAAGTGAGTCTCAGAGTGGTATAGAAGAGGCCAACAGCTCACCAGATCTGCAGGAGCCAAGGAAGAAATTAAGAAATTTCCATAAAAAAAAAACAGCAGTTGGTTTGCAAGGCAGACATTTTCATTATCAGTTTTCCAACCTTTCTGATGATGAATTTCAACCCATACATTAACAAAATCCCTGCCCTCCACCCCTTAGCAAATTCAGTCAGCTGCTTTTTTCCCTACCTCACAGTCTTTTGTGTTTCTTTGATACAGAATTTACATGTAAAAAGCCAGGAGAATTCGGGGTTGAATCTGCTCTGCATTAGTGTCCATGGCAGTTTCAGGCTTACAATATTTTAGCGACTTGCTCTTCTTTACTGTAAATGTGTCTTCAGTAAAACAAAGCAATTAATATTGAAGACAAAAAAACTGCAGCCAAAAGGGATCTTCTTTATGTTTATGAAACAAGTAGCCCTCTCCTGAAAAGCATTTAAATGTGAGATGTAGGATTAGATTTCCCTGCAATGAGTTTAAGGTATTACCTCGGAGGAAAGCACACAGATTTTCACACCACCTCGTGCTCCAGATACGAAGGGAAATCTAAATTGTTTTCCTCAGCATATAGACCAAATGAAAGAGTTTGAGTTACTACCCCCTCTGAAAGCAAAGCATTAATTGTCATCACATCCTATGGAGTGGTTCCCTCCTGGGTACAGGAGGCATTTAATCACAAAACGACAGGAGATCGGGAGAACAGACCTGGAGTAAACACTCCTGGCACCAGAGTGTACATGGGGTCAGATCCAGTATCAGCTCCAGCAAAACCAGAATATGTGATAAGACACGAACGGCTGTAATTATTCAGTGAAACGTTTCTTCTGGTCCCAAATTTCAACCCATGGAAAAATTTCTATCATCAGGACAGTCAAAGTCCCTGATGAAAAATTCCTCTGGCAGAGGCTTTGTGGTAGCTTTTGAAATGACCTCTCGATATCTGGTTCCAGGGAATTTCAAGAATTATTGAGAAGTGATGAATTGAAAAGCACCTGGAACTCTGACAGACTTCTTTTGGATTTCACATGTAATTGAATTTTATCCTGCATTGTCCCAAAGTGTCACTGAGATATGATGTGTCTTTTATAGCTTCTGTGAAGCGTTATCTTCCTAGAAATATCGAAAGTGTGAAAAGCCACCGAGATGGGCTCTGTGTAGACACATTATTAAAAGCTCGCTGCACTTTCTGATCTATGAGCATTCCTACAAGTGGATGGGAGCCCCGGTCCCACAGCCCGTCCCAGCACCGAGCTCCTGCCAGTCACAGAGCTCTAAAATGAAATTAAAATTTCCTTCCACTGGAAGGCAATACTCTCGGAGAGAAAAATGACTTTACTGCGTTCTCTGTGTGATCAGAATGGATGGGTGGGTAACTCTCTTCTGGGGCATTACATCCCGATCCCTGTGACTAAGAGGGTTAGGGTGGTCAGGGAGGCAGGAGGCCACCTTTACCACTCTAGCCCCTGGTCTCTTTCTCGGGTCTTTTGTGCAACGTTACCAAAATGGGTCCCTGAGCTGCACAGGTCGTTCTGGGGAGCAGCACCAAGAGCTGACAGACATGGTGAGAATCTGCTGCCAGGGAAGCAGTAGTGGCCATGCTCCGGGACACCAGTCACAGCAGTTCGGCGGGGGGTTAGGGTGAGTGGGGCTGGGGGTGGCAAATCCCAGGACTGGCAGTGCTTCTCCATGGTGTATCTTCCCTATTTCCCAAACTCAGGCCTCAGCCACTTCCCTGCTTCTGTATATTCCCCCTGCCCATGAATGTACAAACTTCACTAGCCAGCTTTCTCTAAACAGGTAAATAATAGTAAAACACAGGAAAGCATTTTCTTCTTTTAAACTAAGCTCCTGTTCTCACAGACTGACAGATATTTTCCATTTCCCTCCCGCACGCAAAGGATTGTCTTCCTGCTCTTGCACTGTGTGAACAAATTGTTTTCTTAATTTATCACATCCCGCTGCCTGCAATTTTCTTTAGATTATTCTCTTATCAGATGAATCTATGCAGCTCATGGGAAGGGTGCACTCAGACAGAATTTCACGTCTGCTCTTCCCTCAGAAACTGGTATTTGGACGTTTTTCTCGTGGTCTGATCCGAGAAAGAGCCAAAGGGCCAAGTCGGCCCGGGCAGAGCGAAGAAGAGCATGTCCAGCTCAAGAATGTTTTTAATTGGTTCTCTTTCAAAAACTGGGCTGCACAGCTTTACACCCCTAAGAAAGGATCGTAATTCTCAGTAATTTTCCCTAGGGCAGAGGTGGCTGCCTTTTGATGTGCAAATTAGAAACTTTTTCACCATTCAAGGTAGATAGGGATCTCAGGGAAATTACCATTACACCGGGGGTGTAGTGGGACCGGGGCAGGGACTCACGGGCACAATGTGAGTGCCGGGAAGAGAAGAAAGCACACAGTAGCCAGGCAGGAGGAGACAGAAGGCCCAGTTAGAAATAAGAAGAAGATGGCTATAACCACCATGAATTTTACCATGTGCTGGGGGAGGAGGTGCTGCAGACAGTCCCTCACACTGTTCACCAGTCCCTACAATGCTTGTCAACATCAGCAGCTCCTGCACCCTTGATATCTGCCTGACCCATCATTGGCCTGTCCTGCCCGTAGGCTGAACGTTGGTCACTGCTTTTAGCCGGAGCTGCACACCCACTCCTCCCTGTCCAGTATGGGGTATATGCTCTTTTACTTGTGGTTTTAACTCATCGTTATTTTAAACAGCTCCTTTTGGACCAAGGGTATAAATCCAAGAGGCTGATGAGTCCGAAACCCTCCCTCTCCTACCCTCAGCTTCCCTTCACAGGTGCACAGGTCCCCAGCCCCTAACGCTAGTCCTCAGAAGGGGCATGTCTTCAGGCATAGCTGTCATCACTGAGGCCACCAAGCTCACCCCAGTCCTACAAGCAAAATGGGTCTCTGATATGTAGTTTACCCAGAAGGGCCTTTAGGCAAAGGCAGTACTTCTCTCTCCATGTCTCTATGGTGCTCAGATAAAGGGAAGAATGTATATTTCACTGTAAAGGAAAAAAAAATAAGGAAGCCATGGAAAACTCTGGGGTGATCTAAAGATTCAGCAGCAATTTGTTTCTTTCTTTCTTTTATTGGTTGAGTTGTGGTCAATAAATTCAAAGAGATGTATAACATTCTATATGGGACCACCGTTATTTTTCCCTCTGTCTCACTGTAAGTGCTTTTTACCTGTCTTCATGGACTCCATGGGCTCTGTCACTGCATTGGAGATTCAGTTGGGTTTCAACAGCAGCCTCACACCAAGGTCAGATTTTGTTCACTGTAGGCCACGTACCCTCATTCATGTCTGCTTTCTTTCATGAAATATAATCCTGCTCTTAGCAATACTACATATCCACTGCAGCCCCTATTGTCTACTAATTCAGATAATTCCGTAAAAACTGTCCCTGTGTACTAATTAGTGTCACCTGCAAAATTCATGAGATGATTTTATATGTGCTTGGATAAAAAAGGGCAATTTGGAAATAGCAGGCTCAACTTGACTATTTATGGGCACATCCATTGCTCTGCCCAAGCCACCCTAGGAAGGGGGAGGCAGGGGGTGGTTGTGAGGTCATACTAGAGAAGATGGACCATTAGATATGGATGTTTTCCATTGGCAAGAGAGAGCCACGGGCAGTGGCCGCGCTTGTATTGCTTCATCACCAGCACCCTATATATTCATGGCCACACTCATGTACTCGTTGAATTCTTTGGCTGAAGGAGTAAGAAGGGTTGTGGTTTCAAGGGGAACGCAGCAGAATTTCTTGCCAAACTTCATATTGTGTTATCTCTTGGCCAGTACTGATGTGGCAGCAGCATCAATGGGAGGGAGCATGACAGACAACGGGAAGAAAACCCATCACAGCTTCATCATTAGTCCGTCACACTTTTCCTGCCTTCTTTTCTTGCCTTGGCCTGCAATTCAGTGTTGTACATTTTAATGGATAAGCCAATTTTACGCAGTGAAAATAGCCTACATTTTTTTCCTGTGAATGATGAAATTCAGGGGCTTTGTTTGTGTTTTGGCATCTCTCAGTGGCAGATTTCACTAACAACTTTGATGTGATGTCTGTGCGCGTAATTGGGGGTGGATTTTTAGCTCATAGAGAGGAGGTACAGTCATCTTTGACCAAATGCTTTTAATCTGGTGTTACTGAGAAAGACTAAGAATAGGCTCATTCCCCCTGATGGCGACTCAGCCTGGTTTGTTGTAAGCACAGAAAGAAGAGAACTGGTAAATTTGTCAGTAAAGTTATACCCTAGGGTGAGACAATAAAAGCAGCAATTATTTAGCTATTGATCTCCACTGAAATATGTAGTACATCAAACCCAGACCCAAACTGGCTAAAATGCATTTGGGTACAATGGGGACATGCAACCAGTTCACTCAAAGATTGAACAACGTTGGTGTGGATGGGGATGTGACTGCAGGAAAAGGCCACCAATGTCCACAGCAGATAGTTCTACCTCCAAGTCACTGTCACTCCCCCAACAAAGTCCCAGTGTGCTCCGTTGGGGTGGGAAACAGGGAGTCTGGTAGCAAAGTTTTATTCTGAACTACCTCAATAGGGAAAACACAGCTCGGGAACAACTCTGGGAAAGGATCTGGCCATGTAACAATAAAAAACCACAAAAACTATACCTCTGGACTCTATGACTTTGTGGAGGAGAGTGGGGAGAAAGGAATGCTAATAAGAATTTTAAATATTCCTATATCTTAACTGAAGATAAAGGCTGAAAAATTTAACAGGAAAGTCCTGTTCCCAAACATGTAATTTGGCATTGGCATATAACGCACCTTAAAGGTTCCTGTATTTTAACCAGTGCACAGAAAATTCAGTATGCCTGAAATATCACTCTGCAAACGACACACCCTCCATCAGCTCCCTGACCTGTCCCCAGGAGGTCACCTATAGCCAATGGGAGATGCTGAGGCTGCTGAGGCAAAATTACTGGCATGACCAGCCTGTGACCAAATGGGCTTGGGTGGCTCCAGGGATCTACGGAGGAACCAGGTTGTCTTGAGAGCTCACCAGCAAAGTACTCCAGAGAGATAACTGGACGTTTGAGAAGCGTCTGTGTAGGACTTGCCATAAAGCTTAAGGGCATAAATTATCTGAAGACTGTAAATACGCATCAATATTTTTAAGAACTAAAGTTTGTGACATCTAAAACTTGGAAAATTATTTCCCAGTTGTCTGGTTCATTCACCAGCCATGGTCCAGACACAGCAAACAAATTCAGGACAGCAAAAACCTAGGAACAGGCGAATGAGCCAGGGGTTAATGGGATGAATCACCTTCTACCAGTTAGGTTGCTCCTTTAGGATTGTGTCCTAGCAAATGAACTTTCCACAATGGCTTTGGTTATCTCTTCTTAATTTCACAGACTTCTGCTTTTTGGGCGACCAAACCAGGAGGGAACGTGTTTCCAGAAAGTGCCAGTCCCTTAACCTTGGACTTTAGTCCTTTTTGACTTATTAAAGCAGGAAAGCATGTAGTGACTTCTAACAACCTTCACATGAGGATACATCTAAGACCTGAGTGAATTTTTTAAAAGTCAAGTCTTCTGTCAGAGGAGCAATTGTGGAAAAGAAAAATGTGACATATTGTTAGAGGCAGAGCCAGGCCACATCAGAAGACTTTTACAATAAAACCTGAATTGGAAGAATGTGGGTTTTCCATTTTTGCCTGGATATTTACTTGCAGAAACGATTTATCAGGACACCCTGGGCCACTATCCAGAGACGTGATGGGACGAACCCAGCTGCCCCTAGCAACCCCGAGCCAGTGGGGACTTGTTCTTCAGGCACAGCCACGTTCCTCTGCCACCCATAGCCACAGTAGGCTGGGCTTTATTCTCATTTTCAGCATCAGCCCGTCTCCTCAGATGACTCGTGTTTGACTAAACACATGCTGGGATCCCTGCATTTCTCATGGAGGTGCTGTGTAAACAGCACTTCAGCCTAATGGAGCATGCACATCCCTGGTAGCACAGCTCTGGGCACACCACTGCCTTCACTGACCTCTAGTCTGAAACCGATGGAGACCCTGGAGCCCCAGTCACTTCTCGGGGTGAGTTGGGGAAGAAGGAGTCCATACTGAGTAGTTTTGCCAGAGGCAGAGTGGGTTTGGGATCTGCAGCATCAGGTACGTGATGCATCAGTACAGCCCTGTGAGAGGAGCTGGAGAGACCACGGGACTATGTGAGAAATAATAGAAATCACACTACCCTTCTCATTCCCCCGATCTGGAGAAGACACCCGTGCGCTTCTGTGGGGCTTCACCCCATGGCGCTTCACCACCAAGAAACGTTTAGTTTAGAGAATAAAGTAACAAGTGAAAACAAAAATAGAGGACTTTTAAATTCCACTTGGAAGTGATTCTGAAAGCTGAAAGATTGATGCTCCCATAAAGTAACTGTGCGGTCTGACATCTGCGTGAATAGTAGTAGCGCTGGGCACACCCTGCCATGCGGTTCGGGGGGTGTCGGGGCTCACGTGCTCCCCTTGTCTTAGCAACCAGGTTTAACAAAGATATATTTGGTAACACAGATGCAGATTCCATCTCTTAAGTCTTTAAGGCTTATCAAATGTGGGTTTTTTTTTTATTTTCCAGCCCTATGTGTTCTTAACCACCGTGAGCTTCTTATGTATAATAAACACAAAAATGCTTCTCTTTCCAGCTTTGCTGCTAAAGCCAAGATGATTATAAAGCTAAATCCTCAGCATATGGCATGGGTGCTGTTCTTGCAAAGTTCTCCCTGTGTCTTGTACCAAAAGCGCAAGTTAACCCTTGGTAGGCAAACAGTGATTCCCAACTGAGGCTACTCGTGCCAGCTAAGGCGCTGGGGTACCGGTGGGACACATGGCCCTAGGGACATTTTCTCCTGTGCAGAAGACAAACAAACAGTTCCCGAACATGGGGTGGTCAATGGGAGGAAAGGAAGAAATGGGACAGAGGCAGGGGAAAGGGGAAAGATAATCTGAGCACCAATGTTACTCCGAGACTGTTGTTCTTCTGCTCTCAGGCTGGTGAAGTTACACAAAGGCTGGAGCCGGCCAGGGCTGAGACTCAGCTCAAGACACTGGTGCCATCCTGGGAAGAAATGAGCAAATAAGGCTGTCCAAGGAGAAGGTAAGTCCAGAGAAGGCTGGTGCACAGACAACACCCCATGGATGCCACCACAGGGCACTGGGATCTTACGTGCCAGGATATATCCCAAGGCACTTGGAGGATGCTCCTTACTGAGGCCCTCTTCAAAAACCCGATCTCTGCAGACAATGTGGTGCTCAGCTGCTTCTCCACAGACTGGGACGGAGAGCAGGAGAAACTCAGCCAACAGCAGCAGCCAAAAGGGGAGCAGACATGCAACCAGGAGTTGGACAGAGGGGTCATCAGCTTTGGACATGTGCAAAGCCTGGAACTCTGAAGTGCTGAACATCCCTTGTGGAGGGAAATGGTGCCAAAAAGAGCTGCGAATTCGCAAGTATGCTGCAGGAAGGGCCGGGCCAGCCCCGGCTTTGGTTCACAGAGAAATCGTTTCATCAGCTGGGAAAACAGCCCCACTGTGTGGCTTCTGTGAGAATAGGTGCATCTCACACGCTGTGCAAGAGAAGTGGTAGGAGACTGTAAGCCTTACCAGGGACCAAGTGAAAAATTGGGAGCACCTTTGAGAACTGGGACTGAAAAGTGGAGGAAGGCAAGGGGGAGTTCACTCACCTCGGAGTTAAAACAGGCCCTGCAGTGAAGAGTGCCAAAGCTTCGTGCTAAGTGGAACACAGGACTGATGCCAAAGGACAGGTAATTGGGCAAATATCAGAAAAGTCACACTGCACAGATAAGGTGGGCTCACCGCTGCTCTGGATTTCTCAGCCAGGCAGGTTCTCCAGAAGCAGCAGTGAGTAAATCTCTGTTGCCTCTGAGTGGCTGCAATGGGACTTCTCTGGTCCCTCGCCACAGAGATATTGGTGATATTTGGTGATTTTTGGTGATATTTGTATCAAGCAAATAGTAAATTTGATCTCTATAATCTGCAATTCCTATTCCTGAGGAGACATGCCCCAGTCAATACAGCACTGTGGTCACCATGTTACCACAGCTTTCTGAATCTTTCCTCCCTCTGCTGTCCAGGACAAAACATACTCCAGGTTCTCCTTAGGGTGCGTTCTGTGCTGAGCCTCACAAGCAAACCATGAGTGTCAATGATGGCAAGAGAAGGAGAAAGAGGAGAGGAACATCTGCTCTAAAAAGCTCTTGGCCCCACTGAGGTATAAAGCTGCTGGTTTGTAGAAGAGCTTTGTAGAGAGTAGATTAGATGTGGTGTTGGGGGATCTGGTGTAGGGGAGAACTTTGTAGAGTGGGGCTGATGGTTGGACTGGATGATCCCAAGGGTCTCTTCCAACCTGAATGGTTCTATGATTCTATGATTCTATGATCCGAAACCTGGGAGGTCTCATTTCTCCATGACATCTTGAGGCTCTTGCAGAGATCAATCTGCTTACCACCCTCGGGTGATGATAAAAGGCAGTGCTTTGGGCTCAAGCACCCTTCTAAGGGAAAGAAGGGCTGGGACACTCAAGAGGAAGGAAAAGACATATCCCTCTACCTGCATCCCGATGGGCCTTCTAAAGCCTAGTTGCACCCAAGGTTTGCCACTTTAAATTATAGACTCCCTCCTGCTCCATCTCCTCTTGCTCTGGCAGGAAGGAAATATTCAGTGTCTGCAGGTAAATAGGACCGGGTGCCACCTTATCTGCCTTTTGGGTGCTGTGCCAGCCGGCAGGGCTGAGCAGCGTCCTGGCGTTGGTCAGTGCAGACTTGCCATCTAGTGGGTGAGAGGATCTCTGCAGACGTGGCTCGGGTTTATTTGTCGGCGACAACCTCTAGGGACAATCAGTCATGTGAAACGGAGAGCTTTCCCGCTTCACATCCCCTTCCCAGCCAGCAACGGCTCTTGCGACTGGTTAATGTCCACTAATTGCAGCAAACTGGGTTGCCCAGTTTTAGGGCCAAGCCTGCTTCATCATGGAAGATGGCTCCTGAGTGGAGGGTCACTGGGCACGGATATTCTCCTGGGGGTTTAGCATCAGCCCCAGCTTTCTGTGAGACTCTGGTGCTGGAGCTGCAGCATCCTGACTGTGGAAATTTTTTTATTTTTTTTTAATTTCTTATCATTTGAATGTCATATTTTTCACATTCTAATTGAAGAGAGAACTCTGCATGTTTTTAACACTCATTATATTTATTTCCTTCAGCTCCTTGTATTTCAGAAAACCAAACTGTTTTCTTCAGGCAGCTCCCACAGACCAAGAGCTCACAAGGTGTGTTTTCCCCGCAGCAGGTCCTTCTGTTAGTTACCACGGGTATTCTGACCTTAATATCCAGAGAGGCAAACCCTTGTATCCCCCATATTAAAAGAGGAGTTGGTAGATGGTACAAGTCACTGTCCCCGTGAACTGGCCCCTTCTGTCCATCTCTGGTCCCGTGGAGCAACTAGAGCCAATTTGGCTGCAGAACAGCCACAGGGGACGTGGCAAGGGCAGAATTTTTCCCCCAAGGAGTCGTTCAAGATTTCCTTAGTGACATAAAACAGGAGGGAGTCTCTCACTGGAAAAGTGAGGTGTGACTCTGTCACTGTAAAATTTAAAGGGGGTTCAAAAGCTCGATGGGGACCGTGGTGAAAGAAAGTCCCTCTCGCTCCGTAAGCGTGAAGTATTTTTGGTGTTTGGTTACTACTGGTTTTAGGCAATAAAAACAGTTTTTGAAAATCATTTAAACTTTTCAGTTAAAGACGCTGAAAGAATGTGAAAAGCACTTGGAATAGTGACATATATGGCTCTTCATTTGATACTGGCTTTATCCTCATTCTCCTGAGACCTGCAGAACTCATGGCTAAGGGGCTCCCGTCTGACAGTATTTCAGATGTGAAACCAATAATGTGAACTGGTTGCAAGCAGGGTTAAGAGAACTCAGAAAAATGGCAGTATAGATAAACACTGAGAGGTTGTGAGGGTGAAAAATGCTTCGTCTTCTGGGGTGTGGGGAGGGGAACCTGCAAATGGTGAACCATGGAAAGTCCTGGGTTCGTACACCAGTGCTCTGCACATGTTTACACCAATTACATTGTTAGAGTGGCTTCTTTTGTTAATATTATATTAGAATATATGTAGTAGTAAAATGCATTGATATTGGATATATTTGATTATCAGATGAGAACAAACAGTTCTATATTTCAGACCATGGAACCTTTGTATGACTTAAGTCTCCTGAAACCCCTTTATTGTCACTAAGAATATTCAGCATCTCTGGTTGCTTTTTTTTTTATATCTTTTCAAAATACAATAATTTTCAGATATAAATCAGAGCTCAGTTCCAAATTGTGTGTTGTACTTTCCCTTTTCTGAGAGTTTAGAGGTTTCTAGGACACTGCATCCCAGTCCCAGAAGCAGAGGCAGGGACTGGGAAACCCTGCAGACTTCACCTCTGGTCTCTGGAGTTGTGTTTCGGTGCTGACACCAATGCAGAGGGGCAGAGGAGACCACACACAGATCCTCTTGCCTGTTTTCCACCATATTCTGGGCATTACAGAGAGGCAGTGACTTTAGAGAAGGCAGTTTATGGGATAGCTCTCATCCTTCAGATACACGGCACCGAAATACCAAGAGATTGCAAAGTAGTGACAATATTGAGGATTAGGGGTTTTTTCTGTGGAAGCAGAGGTTTCTGTTCTGCTTTTCTTTTATTAGAGAGAAAAACAACTTGTGAGAGAACCTCTATTTTTCTCCTTACAGCAGCCACTTTATTACAGATTTTAAAATAGCTAGAAAAATTATAAACACAGGGGCTATGTTAGAGGAAACCGCTATAAATGCCATAATTTAGTCCTAGAGGATGTGAATGATGGACCTGTAAAGCAAACCAGATCCAGACACACCTCGGGTCACAACTAGGAGACAACCAGTGCCATTTAAGACCTGCTAGAATGAGCTTCCCTGGTTGAAAGCACTGGGTTTCCTCCAAGGTTCTCCCAGTGTTGTAGAGCTTATCCCCTAGGGTTTTATTTCCCCTGTCTCTCTAAGGCAGAGCAGAATGTTTGTGGTCCGTGTTACTCCTCTCATCTCACAGCAAGGTATAAATTTTCGAGTCATGAGGATGAATTGGGGTGTGGAAACCGTGGACCAGCCTGTGTAACTGGGAGTAGAAAGGCAGCCCAGAGCCCCTGTTGCATCACAACGGAAAGACTGGCAACACAAAGAGCACAAGAGAAATGATCACTTCAGATATCTACTCTGACTAAAAGGAGTTATGCCACAAAAAGGAAGATCTGATGTGATCCCTGGCAGATGCCAAGAGTAAGTGGTGAGTAGCTTCCAACCAGGGCTTGTTAAATTAAGAACCTTCATTCTCGGTGGGTTATCTATAGAAAGTTCTGCTTCTCCTCCTGAAGAAAAGGCTTACCCAGACCATTTTATTTCTGAGAAGTCCTCTTACATCTTCTTCTGTCCAGAACTCTTCACAGCCTGGTAAGAATTCAACACTGGTGCTGGTGCTGGAAGCCAACACCTTTCCCAACTGTGTTCTTTGCACCAAGCCAGTGTCAACATGGGGCAGTTCTGGAAAACTCCAGCTAATAATGCTTTATCAACAACAGTGCTGCCCATGCGGTGAGGTGTCCGATCGGGCTGTAATCCCCACCTTTGACCATGCAGTCCCCACTCTTGTTTAGTCATTGAAGTACAGAACAGTTCTGTCTATAGAACACTACAGGCAGCACATGCGGCACTTCAGGGCATCCTCTACTCAATCTCTACTCACCGAGATTGTAGGGAGCAGTTTGTGGGTCTGTGTATGGCTGGACTCGGTGGCCTCAGAGGTCTTTCCCAACCATGACAATTCTGTGACTCTGTCTGAAGAGTGTACTGTTCTCTCTGGCGCCTCTTGGCTCCAGCAGACACCTTGCAGCGCTAAAGCCCAGGAAGTCACCAAAGGTGAGCCAATGGCTGCTGTTTAAGCCCTGTTGCAGCACGGTGAAGGACTGTTAAATGCAGACATTAATTTCACATGTCATTACATGCTTCTTTTAAAGGGTCCAGGAACAATCTTGCCTCTGTCAAACTGCACTCAACCAAATAGTTCCGTGAACAGTTGAATGAGCAACTTCTGCTGCAAAGTCCTCACCTAAAGTGAAATTAACCACTGCTGAAATTCCACTTCAGCCTCCTCCAGAAGTGAAGCGTTCATGCAGATAGCAAAGGGGGAAGGACAGAGACTCGAGCAGGGAATGACCCCGGTGAAATCGCCATCGATGAAAACTTGGCTGTGATCATTCAATGACTGAGCCATTTCTGCCACAAAAGGATGGGGTTTATCTTTGCAATGCTCATATGGCCAGAAACCTCCGCCTGCTGTTGGCAAAGACATTCATGGAGCCCTGCCACCAGTTGGATTTGAATTAAAAACTCTTCAGAGAAAAAAGAAATGTATCCTACACCGTACTTCTCTCTCACAGTGACACTTCAAGGGAAGGAAATAACTTCAGCCACGGAACAGCTGTGCATCCTAAGTGTTTTCAGAAACCTCCCAACCCAACTGCAGGAAAATATGATAAAAAACTCACACCCGTCTGAAACCCACGAAGAGGGTCTACAATGTGCCTGGAGAGGTATGTGTCATCAGCAGACATCCCACCACCCCACACAGGAACTCCAAGGATGTGCACTTCAGAGTCATATAAGGGCTGATGCCTGCCATGGATCCCATCCAGGATCTTCACAGCTGCAGAGGGACTGAGGGATCTGGGCTAGGGGAAGGGAGAACCTGCCCAGCTCTGTCACTATTCTGCTGCAAGGAGCAGGCAGAAGGTGCAAGACCATGGGATGGTGGCTGGCAGCAGCCCAGTGCTGAGCTCTTGGCCACTATAGAGTGTCTCTGTGGGGCTGCCAGCCCAGCAGTGCCCCAGCCAAAGTGATGGACCCAGGCAGACAGGACAAGTTCCTCCTAAACCCCCAGCTATGCAGCCACCTTCAGAAGGAGAGGGTACAGACAGAGGAGCCAGGTCAAACATCAAAACTCACCCTGGCTCCACGGCCATATAGTGTGAGACCCTCCTCCCCATCTCTTTCCTCAAATTACCCTCTTCCTCTGGGAGGTGGGTGCCAGGCTCCATCCTCCCTCTACAGATCTCCAGGGTGATGCTGGATTTGCTCTTGGAGGCCACGCAGGATGCAGAAAGCATGCCTGGAGAGCAGAGACAACTAGGAAGAGGTAGGCCATGGGTGGAGAGACAGAGTTCAGCGTGCTCAAAGGCATCCTCTACTCTACATCTCTGGGGGTGCTGGGTGCAGGAGCCCATGCTGGGCAAAACCCCTGTGGTTACAGGACTCATTTGATTTCAGCCAGCACAGGGCCTGACCTCAGGGGACTGTCAGGGGGTGGGTTGTGCTGTTGGAGCACCCCAAGGTGGTTCCAGTGGTTCCAGGGAGCCCCCAGCCTGCCCAGGCACCGCTGGCTGCCATGAGCAGCTCGGGAGATGCTCCAGCTGCCAAATCCAGGTGTTTCTGCGAGTGCTGCTGGGGGAGCACTCTGGATGGATCAGAGCATGGCCTGCACCCCCTAGATCTGCCTCTTGAGTCCACTCACCCTTGCAGATAAAAACTGTTGGCCTCACAGCCAGGTCTAACCTGGAAAGCCCTGAAGCCACTTTGATCAAGCACAGAGGCACCAGGAGGACACCTCTGACCCTTTAGGGCATCCCCAGCTTGATGGCCTGGGAGGAAGGCTGCTGAGCTTGCTGCCCGGTGACCTGGCAGACCCCACCATCCCCCCAGGTAGGCTGAAACACCTGGGGAGCCTCAAGAGAGACTGTGTGGGCTGTGAGGAGCTGGAGAAGGAAAGAGGGAAAACCCACCGGAGCTCTGGGGAGCCTGGGAGTGGCCCTAGAAGACCAGCCAGGACCCTGGAGGTTCTTGGGAGCCCGGCCAGAGCCCTGGGGACACTGCCAGGGGTTTGGGGACTCTGGGTTGAGCCCTAGGCCTTAGTAGACCTAAGCTACTAGGACCTAGGAACTAGACATGCACACACACCCTGGTCTCTCTGCTCCTGCCACAACTGGAAAATATCCCCTTTTCCACATCCCACATCATGGCTCCCATCTGGTGTGGGACTGGGGGAGAGCCAAATACCACCACCCCCCATGTCATGGGTGCAGTGCCAAGCACACGTGCGAGCCTTACTGCGCTTCTGGTCTTTAAGGACAGGCTCCTCTAGCCCCATGGCTGCCACCCGGGCCTGCAACACAAGGCGAGATGAGGGTAAGATGCTCCAGAAGCCCCAGGGAACTCATTAGGCTTCAGAGTGAACATGCTGAGAATGACATGGTCCAGAGTGGTGGTGCTGGGCTGAGGGCCACACTGTGGAGGTGATGGGGTGTGAGGGTGGGGAGTATGTGCTGCAGGACATGGAACTTTGTCTTTCATTAAAACCAAGATGCTGACAGGTTTACTGCCCCCGGGGAGCTGCTACGGGCCCAGCTTTTGCTGTCAGCACCCAGGGTGGGCAGGGAGACCCCCTCCCCAGCACCAGCATCGCCCAAGCAAGTCCCAGAGCTGGGGTCCCCCACCCCAAGCTGGGCTCACCTGGCCAAGCTCGGCTGTGGAGGCAGGGCAGCAGGCAGGATGGAAGGTAGGAGGGCAGGCAGGACAGCAGGCAGGAGAGCTGGATAGTAAGCAGGATAGGAAGAAGGGCATCAGGCAGGGAGGCAGGCAGGATGGCGGGCAGGGCAGGCAACGGTGTGTGTGCATGTCTCCTGCCAACACTCAGCCTGCCTTAGGCTTCCGCCACCAGTCTCCACAGCCCCTGACCAGACCCTCCTCTAGCTCTCCTGGGCCTCCTGTCCTGGGCCATCTCCTCTTGGGCCTGACAACATTCCCTAGGACATCTCCTTCCCACCATCCCCAGAGAAACTCATTCCCTGGCCACTCTCTCCTGTTCTTCCTTCCCTGGGCAACCATCTTCTACCTTGGCCAAACTCCACCGGGACATTTCCTCCCTGGACAATCTCCTCCCCTGACCTTCCTACTTCCCTAGGCAACCTTCTCCCCAGTCCTCCTTCTCTAACCTACCTCTGCTGGGGACCCCTCCCCTTCCATGGGTACCTACCCCTGGGCCTCCTCTCATTTTCCTGCCCTCCTGGGTGTCCTCCTCTGAGAAACCTTCCCTTGGACATTACCTGCCTCAGATATCCTCTGCTGGGCCATCTCGTCTCCTAGCCCATCTCCTCTCCTCGCCCTTCAACTCCCCCTCAAGCCACATTGTCTGGACCATCTCCTTCCCTGGGCAACATCCCCCCTACTCCTTCTCCCTCCAATCACCACTTCCCTAGACATCCTTGTCCTTTGGGCCATCTCCTATAGTCCTCCTCCCCTGGACAATTTCCTCCTCTGAAGAACCTTCCCTGGGCCATCTCCTCTCCTGGCCTTCCTTCCTCCCTCCCTTAAGCCACCATTCCTGGAGCATCTACTCTGGGCCACCTCCTGTGGTCCCTTTCCTGGCCACCTCACCTGCCACATGCCCAGGCCCACATGCATGCCCAGAGCTCACCCACCTCGGGGCTCCTCCGGACTCTCACCTGCAGCTTTGGGGAATGAGTGACCATCTCAGCACTGCAGCTTTTAAAACTCCCAAATCAAAGTTTTATTACTGTGTAGGAGAAGAGGGATCACTCTACAATATATTGTTCAGAAAGAAATACATTCAACAGCATTTACAGTGGAATGACATTAAAATCCTCTGGGGAGGGACTAGAAAGACCAGGAGATGGTGCTCTGATTAAGTGCTGCTGCTAGATGACCTCTGGAAGATGGAGCGATATTTAAAATTAGACTAAAAAACAGAGGATTTGTGTTTTGGGGGGCTGCTCCTCGTGCTCCCCCAAGCTTGGCTAAGCTGTGCAGGGTCTGTGATGGTGATTTCTAGGCAGACGTAGCGATGGGGGTACATCAGAGAAGACCTCCCAGGGTCCCAGAGCCCAGCAGGACCTCTTGGTGCCAGCACTTGGAGTAACATCTCACTCCCCGCATCGTGGTTCTGTGGGAACGCTGGGATCCTGCTTCGGGGGCAGCCTGTGCAGGAGACTCTCACCTCTCCACGTTCTCAGGTAACACTTGCATTGACAAAGCAAACGAGGAAAATAAGGCAGTTTGAAGAGCTCAATTTCTAGCCCATTTTTCAAAACTCATTCAGGTCTGGAGTAGAATAAACCTCCCCCCACCCACCCCTGGACAACATTGGTTGCTGCCACAACCCAAGCCTGTGGGCATCGTGGTTGAGTGTGGACCAGGGAGGTGAAAGCTGGTCCCCAAAGCCCTGCACACCCTGGGGCCGGGACACCCAACAGCTCCCCACAGCTTCCATCCAGCAGCCAACATGGCGGTTTGGATCACTTGAAGAGCTGCAGCAGCTTCACCAAACCCCAGGGAAACCTCTGGGCAGGTCTGGAAGGAGCGAACACACCAGGACCAGCTGCTGGAAGAGCCAGGAAGCTGGGAAACGGTTGGGAGCATCCAGCTCCAAAACGTGAGGGAGACCGGGTGCTGCCCTGCCAATCCCATACACATCGTTTCCCGAGGGGAAGGTCTCTGTCACACCTTCTGAACACAATTGCATCCAGTTTCGGAGCAGAACGTTGCTTCTCTACTTGGGGAATTACCCATCACTACCACCCCTCAGGGAGAAGCCCAGGGAAATCGTGTTTGTGCTACAAAAACTCAGACAGACGCTTCTGTCTTCATCATTTTTCATCTATTGTGTACCATAGAAATTTAAGCAAAATAATTTTATATATTTATATATATATATATATAAATTAGAAGCAAATAAATAAGATTTCAAGGGTACATTGAAGTCAGTGGATGTTGCCACTCCAAGACCACTCACTAGGGTTACGCCGTACGAGGTCTATTTGTACTGTACACCAGGGCTTGCTGTGGGTAACGGGGAAAGAGGTGCTGGAAGAGAAGCTGACCAGGAGGAGACTGAAGGTTGAGGAGCCTGTTTGTGTTAAGTGTCCCATGTGCAGCCTGGATATTCCAGTTATCATTGCCTCAAAGTTCATTATTGCTAATTATCTTCCAAGGTGGATGTGACAGTCTGGCCAGCGGTGGCCTTGGAGCTCCAGGAGGCCGCAGTCAGTGTGATATGATGAAGACCCGGAGAAGGCAACAGCAAAAATGAGATCCGATGGAGCACACGTGGGTGTCCAGGTCTCTGTCCCAGTGGATCCCATCTTCGGGGTCCTGCCACCCCCATCCCTTGGTGCTGGGGACCAGTGGCACCTTGCCTGCTTGGCTGGTGCCGAAGCAGCGCTGGCTCCTGGTCCTCACCGATCATCGGCTGGGCTTGCCCCACTCCTCCCGGACAGGTCCAGGGCCATGGCATGGCCAGGGTAGGCAGGAGGGGCGAGGTGGGGACACGGGCTGCTCCAGTGATGACCTGGCACTGCTCCTGGGAGAGAGTGGCCACCAGGGAGAAAGGACAAAGCTGGCTGCCATGAGACCCCGCCAGACTCATCCTGTGGCCCTGGGGGCTGAGAGCCAGACCCATCTGGCTTCATGGGAAGACACAAGGATGGGAGTGCCAAGACCCAGGCTGCCTCCCAGGGAGGCTCCGTCCCAGCAGCACCAGGGCATCACCTGGCCCAGCAGGGAGACAACCCCACACCAAGAGGGAGAGGGAGGGAGCCAGAATGCAGCCTCTGGAGCATCCCTGCTCCATAAACCTCTCTGCTCTGTGTCTGCCAGGTGTTGCTCACCTTGGCCAGGCCCTTTCCCACCTCAGACATAGTTGCAGGAAAACCAAACCTCACTCCAATCACTCTCACAAAGCCCTAAGCCTTGACTAACCACAGCAGACTGGGGTGAATCTGCTCAAACAACTCTTTAAAAAAAGAAAAAAAAAGTAGAAAAGAAATAAATCACCATCTGAAATATCCTAATTGGTGTTACTGGTATGACTGGGCACTGCGAGAACCACTGGGAGCCTCCAGGATGAGGCACGGCAGCCCCTGCAGACAGTTTTCTGAGCAGGACACAGGGATGTTTGTGTTTGTCTTTAAAGGAACCTGAACCAGGAACGGGTATTCTTTTCTTTAAAAAAACCCATATTCTGTGAAGTCCACAGAGATGGAGGGGGATCAGAAAACCCAAACCCACAGTGTCCAGGAGCGAGCTCACACCAACACACAGCGTCCCCACACCACAAGCATCTTTGGACCTTGATGTCTCAACCAGTAGAGCCCAGTTGTTGAGAGCCAACAGCCAGCAACTCCTGATAGCAATAAGCACAGCAGGCTAAACCCGGCCCGGCTCCGCGTGGCCTCATGTCCCAGTGTCCTCATCAGTTGCTGGAAAAGCCATCATTTAAAAAGAAAAAAAAAAAAAAAAGCTATTTATTAGTACGTAAAAAAATAGGTTTGGAATCCCTGTTTGGATCTTCTTGTCCAATTTCTGTGTGTATTGACCCGGTGTGTGTATTTGCACTGTTAACTGCTGGCAGGGTGCTGCCGGCGTGTCCCTGCTGCCCCTCTGTCCTTTCTGGTGACTCCAGGCACGGGCCAGCCAACCCAGCGCAGCTCAGAAGATGTCGGGGCACAAACTCCAGTCCTGCTTCTCCTTGGCCTCCCAGTAGCCACCTTTATAGATGCAGATCAGCTCCCCTGTCACAGCATCCACCTTGCGCTCAAACCACAGCGGGATGTAGCCTTCGTAGTCCTTGCCTGCCCAGGGAAAAACGAGGTGTAAGGGCAGCTTTTCCTGCCCAAACTGGTGCAGGGTCCTTCCCTCAAACCCCAAACCCAGAGGGATTTCATAGAACCATACAATGGTTTGCGCTGGAAGGGACCTGAAAGCCCACCCAGTGCCACCCCCTGCCCTGGGCATGGACATCTTCCACCAGACCACATTGCTCCAAAGCCCCTCCAACCTGGCCTTAAACCCCTCCAGGGTACAACCCTTTACTCCCTTGAGGGACTGGAAGGGGCTCTGAGGTCTCCCCAGAGCCTTCTCTTCTCCAGGCTGAACCCTTTCAACTCTCTCAGCCTGTCCTCCCAGCAGAGGGGCTCCAGCATCTCTGTGGCCTCCTCTGTCCCCACTCCAACAGCTCCATGTCCTTCTGCTGTTGGTGGTCCCAGAGCTGGAGGCAGCACTTGGGGGGTGTCTCCTCAGAACAGATTTGAGAGGCAGGATCCCCCCCTCGCCCTGCTGGCCACGCTGCTGGGGATGCAGCCCAGGGTGCAGGGTGTTTCTGGGCTCCAGCGCATGTTGCTGGAGTCTGTGGAGCTTCTCATCCACCAGCACCCCCCAAGCCCTTCTCCTCAGGGCTGCGCTCTGTCCGTTTTCCCCCAGCCTGGGTTTGGGCTTGGGATTGTCCCAACCCACCTGCAGGACCTTGCACTCGGTCTGGTTGAACTTGATGAGGTTGGCAGAGGCCTACCTCTCCAGCCTGTCCCTGTCCCTCTGGATGCCATCCCTTCCCTCCAGCGTGTCACTGTGCCACACACCTTGGTGTCATCAGCACCCTTGCTGAGGGCGCACTCAACCCCACAATTTCACCGTGGCATCACCCCACCACCAAGGGGATCCCAAAGCATCTCACCTTCTTCCAGAGCCTCCACCGCCTCGGCCTCTCTCCGCCGGCGCACGGCTCGCTGCTTCTCCTCCAGCCGCTGCTTCTCCACGTTGGCCTCGTCCCAGCGGCCACTCTCCATCAGCCGCTGGTCGGGTCGCAGCCGACTATCTGTGGGGGCCACCCGCTCCTCGGGCTCGTTCAAGGTGAGGGCCAGGTCGGAGAAGAAATACATGTTCTCGGCATTCTCCCTGTGGTGAAACAGAACAGCCCCTGATCAGGATGGCAGAGGTGGTGCCCACCTTGAGCAGAGCTCCCCAGCTCTTCACATCTCACTCCAGACCCACTGGTGCAGCTCCTGCTACCCCAAACCAGAAAACCAGATGTGAAGAGGTCCTTTGGGGGGTCCTGCCTCCCACCCCCTAAGTGGAGATGCTGATTACATCTCGATGTTCTAGAGGGGAGCAGACCCTCCTCTGCTGGCTCAGTGTGGAGAAGTCAAAAGCCAAGTCTACGAACCCCAAGTACCATATTGCCCATCCGAGACACCCAACAGCTTCACTCACGAGCTGCTGCATCCTCAACTGCAGATCTGGGGGCACCAAGTGGAGGATGCTTTCCATCAAGGACCATCCCACTGGGGACCCTTCCCCTAGGGACCCTTCCCCTGGGGATCTTTCTAACAGACCATCTCCAAAGCAGGAACCAGTCATTGGTGCCACCAAGGGTTGAGGACTGGTTTGGTGTCTGAGAGCAGCCCTGCTGTGGGTTAGAGTCTCAAGAGAGGGCTGGAGAGCTACAGTGGTGGGACAGGATGGCCATGGACTCACCAGCAAGGCAAAGGAGACAACACATCTCCGTGCTGTGGCCAGCAGCCCGAAAAACTGAACCAGTAACCCTGGCTGTCCAAAGCCGACCTGCATGGCTCCCAAAAGCCACCTGCCCCTTGCAGGGACCTGCTCTCCCCTCTGGTTCACACCCCAGAAAAAGCCACCCAGTCACCCCAAGTCCTGGTCCCGTTCCTGTGACCTCAGGGCTGGGCACAGGAGCCTCCTCCATCCTGTGGGGCTCAAGTACCCTTCACCCCCACCCAGCTTTACACCCCCCAGCAGAGGAGAGGACTCACGGGAGGGAGTACTTCTTCCACAGGACCTTTGGAGACAGCGTCTGGTAGACGGTTTTCTGCTTGCCCTCTGTGCTGGTGCTGCCGTGGCTGCTGTGCACTATCTTGGAGCACTCCATCTTCTCATCCCACGTGCCTGACATGACGTAGTGGGCTTTACCGTCGGCGTCGCTCACCACCCCTGTCACCTGGCAGAAGAACGTGGCTCTGGTGGCATTCAGAAGTACCCAGAGGACAAGAAGATGGTGCAGGGGAACAGAACACCCTCCAGATGCCTCAACCAAAGCTGCTGGACCTGGCACTGGACCTCAGACATAGCCACAAGGGGAGCATGGGCCCATCCTGACCATGATGGGTCTCCAGCCCATCAAACCCCTTTCAGGTCTCAGTTCTGCAGCTCCAGCAAAAGGAGAGCTGAAACACAAGCTCTGCTTGGACATGGCTACTCCTTCCCCAGCCCTCCCTGGTGACCAAGAGGTGCCAGCATAGCTCCTCAGCCCCATGCTGGGACCCCATGGGCCTGGCTCGGAGAGCAGAGCCAGGCCTCACCCCACACAAAGCTGCCAGAAAGACCAAGGAGATATCTGGATACGTACCTTCCGAGGGACGTCCCTGGAGAAGTAGCTGTAGGGGGTAAATTTCAGCTGGCATTTATCTTTTGACTTATGGTTAACAATCTCTATCTCACCAGACTAGATGAAAGACACAGAACCACAGGGAGTGAGAGACTTTGCAAGGAAACAGATCAGGGTTAGTTGTAATGCAGGTACAAATCAACCCCACCCACAGCACCGCTTCTGCCTGTAGCCACCACGCCAGCCCCACAGCTCCCCAGCAACAAGGTAAAACCCAGCCCATGTGCTGCCACCCTGCCCCATGGAGCTGCTGGCCTTGAGAAGAGCCATTGGGAGCTCTAAGGAGCCTCCTCTCCATCCCTGCCAGGAAAGCACACCTTGCTATCGTAGTAGGAGTGAGTGGCGACACCAGGCAGTGCCCTTCCAGACCCCCTGAGTGGGGACACCAGGCAGTGCCCTTCCCCAGAGCCAGGTGAGGCCAGGTAGGACCCACCATCGTGCATCTGTAGCCACCAACCTGGTCAATCCAGAGCTTGCCCACGATGATGTTGTGAACAGTGGAGGTGACTTTCCTCCAGACATAATGGTTCCCACTGGAGTGGAACTCGAGGTGTATGGTGCCTGCGGAGAGAGGGGTGACCTCAGCTCAGAGGGAGGAGCAGAGCTGCAGGCACATTCCCCTGGAGCACAGCACCACTCTGCTCCTCCTCAGGGCCAACCCAGACTCTCCACCTGCATCTTCCATCATCAGCTCCCAACCAGGGCTGGGGCTGGCTTCATCCCTCCCCTTGCTCCAGCTCCAACACACAGAAAGTCAAAATACAGGCTCTCTTGGACTTGGCTGGTCCTCCCCCAGTCCTCCTTGGTGACCCACATCAAGAGGTGCCACCATGGCTCCTTGGCCCCATGTTGGGGCTTGTTCCAGCTGCAGTGCTGGGACCGGTTCAGAGGAACAGCCAGATCTTGCTGCACGGTCTTTAAGGGAGCTGCAACACTCTGCCCTCCCCAAAAAAGGGCTGATTTTAAAAACAGGTGAGAACTGTGCTGCCTGGCTGACCCCCAGTGCCACCAGAGCAGCCAAGCACCAGCATGGGACCACCCCTGGATGAGCTGCCCAGCCCAGGCAGAAGAGAAATAAAACCTTGCCAGAAGGCGGCTTATTGCATCTGGCTGCTGGGCAGAGGGCTAGAACAGGCAGAAAGCCAACCTTTAAATGGAATTTGAGGAGAAACCAGTTCGTGGGCAAGCAGGGCATTTCCAAAGTGCACCCACTACGGCGCTGGCAGCCAGCACAGCCACCAAAATTCCCCTGTCCAGGGCAGATGAACTGCCATCCATGGGATTGTCTGTGACCAGGAGCATAAATCCACTCCCTTATGTCGCCCAGGGTGGAATTCAACGAGCCCTACCTGAGCCCAAGGGACGAGCACGTGGTGCTTTAACCTCTTGGATGTTGCAGGAAAAAAAGCAAGCCCCAATCCTCCAGGCCCGAGTCACTTACCCAGGGGCATGATGGAGAGGTATTTGCCCCTGAACTTGCTGGCGATGGTGATTTCCTGCCACAATGTCCACCCTCGCTTGGAGAAGACGTGATGGGCGGCTGCTGGTGGGTGGTGGCTCACCTTGGGGAGAGGAGAAACAGCCCGTAAGGGCACAGCCACCAGTGCCAGCCAGCCCTCCTGACCAGCGCTTGCAGGGTGGTCCTGAGAAGAGTCAACAGCTTCACACTGGCTTTGGCCCTGAGGATGCTCCACTGCGCTGTCCTGAACCCCCCAGTCTTCTCCTGGGCACCAGGGTGACCATGGTCCATGAGGTCCCTGGACACGGAGCTCTGGCCAGTGTTTTCTAAGGCTGATTGGTAAAACGTTACCCATAAAACCTAAACTTCAGCAACTATCGCCGTGAGATGATGCTGTACCGTCACCCCAGGACACAGCCCTGTTCTCCAGGGATCCTGGATGAGAAACAGGGATGTGCCAACACCCAGCCCAGATCCCCAGTAACCCCCAGCACCTCTCCTGTCAACAGCAGCTCCCACTGCTCTGCCTGGGAGCCCCCGGGGAACACAGGTCCCCAAGTCATCTGAGACACACGGACCTGCCAAGCCAAGGTTTTGGCTTTCTCCCACACAGGGCTGGAAAAGCGCATAAAACATCCTCCATCCCAGGGATGATTTGTAAAAAGAGGGTACTCAGGCTCCCCTGCACTGGAAAAGCTGCCCAGATCCAAGATGGGAGCAGGACATCCCATCCCAAGGGCTCTGCCCTCCCATGGGGTCTCACCCACCAGACACATGGCACTCAGCATGGCACACGCCACCCACCACTGGGAACCAGCAAACCCCCAGGCCCTGGGAGCCACCCCGCTGGCTCCAGAGATGATTTGCACTGCTGCAATTACAGCTGAGCGCCCCGAGCCACCGGATTACACATGTGAGCAGAGCAAAGACCTCTCTGTTAAATCCCACTGGCAGGAAAAAATCCTATTTGGGTAACTGAATTTCAGGCATAAGATTATCAACGCTTTGCTGGGCACTCGCAGCACCCAGGGGAAGTCCAGAGCTGTGGGAGCTGCGTCTGTCCGTCCATCCCACGCTGCCCACACCAACTGCAGCAGCAGGATGAGAGGCACTGATAACACTGTACCAGGGCAGAGACCTCTGCCACCAAGTGTGGCCTTTGAGGTGGCTCCAGGAGGGAGGTTTAGAGACTTCACTCAAGGACTGAAGACCTGAGAGTGCTGCAATGGAGCAGGTTTGCTTGCTAAATTCATAGACACATACAAAGGTTTGGGTTGGAAGGACCTGAAAGCCCATCCAGTGCCACCCCTTGCCCTGGGCAGGGACACCTCCCACCAGACCACGTTGATCCAAGCCCCCTCCAACCCACCCTTGAACTCCTCCAGGGATGGAGCAGCCACAGCTTCTCTGGGCAACCTGGGCCAGGCTCTCACACCTCACACCAAAGAAGTTCCTCCACACATTTCAGCTCCATCTCCCCTCTTCCAGGGTCAAATCCTTCCCCCTCCTCCTAGGGCTCCCCTCCCTGATCCAGAGTCCCTCCCCAGCTTTCCTGGAGCCCCTTGAGGGCCTGGAAGGGGCTCTGAGGTCTCCCCAGAGCCTTCTCTTCTACAGGCTGAACCCCCCCAACTCTCTCAGCCTGTCCTCCCAGCAGAGGGGCTCCAGCAACACGGCATGTCTGGATCACCGGTAAGACCCGTTCCCCATGTGATGTCCCCCCAGAAAGCCCACAGGCTCGGGGGGGAACAGCTCTGCAGATCTTGGACCTGCACCAGCCTCTGCAGAGTGACAGAGCTTTGTGATTTCACTTGATGCTTTTCAACACTGAAAGACAGTGAAACTCCCTGACAGTGACCCGCCCCCAACAGGGCACAGCCAGCCCCTGGAGAACACAGGTCCCTCACCATCGTGCCTGCCAGCAAGGGGTGATAAATGGCCCTGTCCCTCCCCAGGAATCCAGGATGGACCAGCCAAGTGTGCCGTTAAACAGTCAATTTTCCTCACACGTCACAACTCATTAAGCACTCCAGGTTCTTAATTAAGACCTGCTGTTTCACTGATGCGTGACAGATGTGCTTGGTGTGGGGCTGTCAGAGGTTTCTGGGATGTCCCCAGGCCCTGAAACTAAGAATTTTCAGTCCCACAAGAAAGAAATGAGACCCTGAGACACCCCTTGGCCCAAAACCACCCTGAAAGAGGGAGGAACCACACCAGAGCTGGTGGTCATCACTGACATGACCACGAGAGAGCTGGGGCGAGGCGAGCTTCTCCCTCCCTGCTCAGATGTTGAGATGTGAGGACAACCCCTGCCCCAGGCAGGCTGCCAGGAGATCCCAGCACACCCACACCTTCCTCCTCCCTTTCTTCCCCGATGGAGCTCCGAGATGGGCACAATGTCCTCCTGCTTCTGAAAAATGGCTCGGGCTGCGCCCACCTCTGCCAACGCCAACGGGCATTTGCTGGCTGTCTCGGGGTGAGGAGGTGCTGGGTCTCCCTTAGGGGAGCAGCGGGGCAGCCCCCCCGGCTCACCTGCTCGCAGAGGGAACGGAAGCCAAACTCCTCCAGCCGGTCCAGCTCATAGGTCTCCCCCAGCAGCGGGTTGAAGGGCTTGGCGGTGCGGTGGACAGTGGTGGAGTAGGAAGACACCGAAAAGGCGGCCACAAAGCACATCTGCTCCGTGGAGCTCTCACAGTTGACGGCTTTGTCCAGCAGCTCGTGGTACTCCAGGTCCTCCGTCAGCCTCTGCAGCATGGAGAGTGGCTCATTGAAGTTCACCTGAAGGGGAAGAGGGGAGGGTGAGCAAAGGAGGAGAGATGAGAGAGAGATGCCAGGATGGGCTCTTGGCGTCTCCTGAAGAACACGAGGTTGCACCACAGAACCACGCACTCGTGTGCAGATTTAGTGGAGAAACACTTCAGTGAAAAAAGAAAAATCATTAAAAAAATGCACCTGTATATTCCTATGTTTTTCTCAAAACCTGCCTATAATTGGCATAATTTATTATGGGCTTCAACGAGGCCAAGTGCCAGGTCCTGCCCTTGGGCCACACCAACCCCATGGATGGCTACAGGCTTGGGGCAGTGTGGCTGGAGCTGCCTGGCAGAAAAGGACCTGGGGGTGCTGGGTGACAAGGGGCTGAACATGAGCCAGCAGTGTGCCCAGGTGGCCAAGAAGGCCAAGGGCATCCTGGCTTGTATCAGAAAGGCTCTCAGAGGAGACAGAAGCGTCAGAGTTGTCACAGAAGCCACTTAATAAAAGTGGCAAATACACAGAGCAGCCTTCCCAGAGCTTTGAACCCTCGAGTGTCAGAATGATGATTTTGCAATTAGAAGCTCTCACTCCCAGCTGTCTTACAACTCTGCCAAGCTTGCCAGGGCTCATGTTTGTTGAGGGGCATGGATTCCTTACAATGGCACCCAGTCCCACCCACGTCGCTCACTGATGCAGACCTGCTGGGAACCAGCAGCCTGGAAAGGGCTGGTTTGCTCTGAAAAAAAATAGGGCTGTAGTTTTGGGGGGGGCTTCGATGTGGGCAGCATTTTGTCTGGGTACATGAGGCACAGGGTTCTTTATCTGCACAAATTAAATGCCCATCTCCTGACCCTCTCCTGACCATCCCCAGGAAGACTTCACCCCAAAGAGCAAACCCAACAGCACCCAACAGGGCTGCAAATTGTCCCCAGGGCAGCTCCTTCACTAAAAGGCCCTTCTCTGCAAGGAAAATAGAGGCCCTCTGGGGTGAAAGACATCCCTGCCACGATGTCAGTGCCGATGGGGCTGCTCTCCGACCATCGCATCCCCAAGATGCACGCTGGGGAAGCAGCCATCAGCAACAAGGGCTCTTCTTCTCATCCCTGGGTGATTCATCCTCAGGGATTCAAGGTGCCTTGGTTCTCTCCTCATCTCTGCACCAGCTGGATTTGCAGCAGACACCTGGGCAATGCCTCCCAGGCACTCCTGAGAGCAAGATGCCAGGGCATGGGCCCCCCTGGGCTGTCCTCAGCCAACAAAGGAGAAGGTACAGGTCCCAAAGAAGGAGTCAACCTTCAAGTCCCTAAGGTAACAGCCACGCCATGAGCCACAAAGCCATAAGCACCACAGCTCCCTACCACCCAGGACAACCTCCTGCCAGGCTGGGTCAGTGTCCCCGCTGTGTGGCTCCCTGGCAGCAGGTGGGAGATTTCACAGGGTAAATAAATGGCAGGGAAAGATGTAGGGCTTAGAGTGAGCAGAGCTGAGCAGCAAGGACACCCTGGAGCTGTGGAGGAGAGTGAGACGGACCCAGGATGGCACTGGCAGCTGATGACACGCTGCTGTGCCACTCAGGGGGCAATCCAAATCCTCTGCACAGCCAGGAGCTGTGCCCAAACTGGACCCCAGCACCCCCTCTGCCAGCCCCTGGTGCTGGGCCACACTCACTCACAGGCATGGGGATCTTGGAGAGCTCTTTGCCGATGCAGTTCTTCATGATGCTCCAGAGGTTAAGGCTGTAGTTGGGTTTGTCGGGGATGCGAGTCCGTCTCCTTTTCTTGGGCTGGAGATCTTTGCAGGTGGACTCATTGTAGCTGCTTTGATTGGAGCTTTCAAAGACCTGTGGAAGCAATAGAAGAAAGAGGGGTGTAAGCCAGAGTCCCCCAGCACAACCCAACCAGACCCAGCAGCTCCCCGGGAGAAGCAATCAGTGATCAGGAGACATCGTGTGTGGGGGAGCATCACTACAAGTCTGCTTTCCAGGGGGCAAATAAAAGCACAATTGCCCCCCTAACACTGCCCTGCTTTCCTCAGGAGGGTGTTTGCTGCTCTCAGACATCTGTCCCCCGGTCATGGCTCACAGAGAAACTGACTCTGCTTCATCCTGGAAGCGCAGGGAGGACCTGGATGGCAAGTCCCTCCGAAAACCTCCTCCTGTCCTGCTCCTCTCCCCTGGTTTCACCCCACAGGGACTGAGCCTCCCACTCTGCCTGGCCAACTCACGCTGTCCTCCAGGTTCCAGTCCTCGGGGTGGCCCTCACTGGCCCCACTCAGGTTGCTGCCCGAACGCCTGCGGAGAAGAAAGTACGAGCTGGTAAAGACAAGAAAGGGGAGAGAAGGGGAGAGAAGAACCCAGGCTGGTGCAGCACAGCCACCATCACCCTGCTCCACCCCAGGGGGCTGCCTGGACAGCAGGAGGGTGATGGAGGCCACGCCTGGGCATTGGGAGAGGATGCTCAGCGTGGGCACCAGAGCCTCTGCATTAGCCAGCGAGCCCGGCAGTGCAACCGTGGAGCAGAGCCTCCAGCACATGGAGGTGCCCCGGGATTTATAAAAGCAGGTCATGGCAGACAAGAGCAAGGTACTCCCCACCTCTGCCCAGTGCTCCAAGGGATTTCCCTCCAAGGGATCTCCTTCCAAGTCCCTGCCCAGGCTCCCCTCCAGCCCGCATCAGCCACTGGGGCAGAGGACTCAGCTTCAGCACAGCACAGGCTTCACCTCTGCCCTTCCTCGCCTGCTTCACTAGAGCTGGGGCTGTCCTCAGCCTCACTCGGTGCAGGGATGGGAGGACAGGGAGGGACCCTGCTAGCTGGGGATGTGCATGCAGAGAGGGAGAGGATGCTGCCCTCCAGCCCAAGCACAGCACCAGGAGAAATGGTCCCTCCCCTGCTCTTCCCACAATCTCAGCAGGTCTCGCCAGGCTGCGACAAGTGGCGGTGGGGCAGGGGCTCATACCTGTGGTGCTTGGGGTCTGCAGTTACAGTGATAAATGCTGGTGCATCCTCCATGGCATCAAAATACTCCGTCTCTTCATCTTCATCACTGGCCTCTCCTTTGGCAGACTGCAAGCTCCCTGTTGGTACAAAGGGTTTGAGGTGCTCGGGTGCTGTTGGTCCCGTTTCAAGCCCCACAAGCCTGTCCACAGAGCCCCTCTGCTGTGACCCCTCTATCCCTGGCTCCCTTCACAGCTTGTCCCCCTCCTCTCCAACCTGCTCCATGAGGATGCTGAACCAATTTCCAGCTCCTGAAAAAACAGAAGGTGCCCTGGCGGCGCGTGTCCTGCTCCCCAAGCCAGGCATGCAAGGCTTCCCTGCCACCCTGGGGAGCTCCTTCACAAAGGCTACCAGGCTGCCCGAGCCAGACACACACATCCCTCAGTGACTTGCATGCCCAGCTGTGTCACACAGCTGCCACTCCAGCACCACCCTGTCTGCTGGGGAACACGGGCTGGATTAAAGCAGGGGAAAAAATATCCAAAGTTTCAGGTGATGCTCAGAGAGATGTCCTGGCCCTTGGGTTTTCCAGCCCTTGCAAACCAAGGAAGCAAACCCAAACCAAGGAGGCACTTGCAAACCCTTCCCTGCTGTAGTGGGAGAGATGGCTACAAAGCCAGGAGTGGGCATTGTGATTTTTGGGACGTGGTGCAGCTCTTCTGCTCCTACCCTCCCTCAGTGCCCCTCAGGGGTGGGTGTCACCGCTCTGCCACAAAACCACCGCTGGAGCAGCCTCCAGGAGCAGGGCATGGGGCAAGGCTGACCACCTCTCTCGGGGCTCCAGCAATGGGGATGCTCAGGCACATGGAGAAACCAGGATGGCCACCCCAGCTCCAGCTACCTTGTCCAGCTCGTCCCAGCTTGATGGCTGGCTTGGCTTCCCAGCAGGGTTCGGCAACCTCCTCCCCTGCACCATTCCTACACTCCTCCACAGGAGCAGGGTTGCCCCTTGTGGTGGGGTCAGGCTGGATTTGTGCCTGTCCCTGCACATCCCAGCCCTCCCCAGCGGCCCCATGGAATCACTGAGGCTGCAGTAGAAGTTTAAGATGATCGAGTCCAACCATCAGCCCAACACTGCCAAGGCCACCACTAACCTATGTCACTCAGCACCGCATCTTCCCCGCTTTTCAACCCCTCCAGGGATGAAGACTCCACCACCACCCTGGGCAGCCTCTTCCAAGGCTTGACAACTCTTTCAGTAAATCATGGGATTACAGAATTGGGGAATTGTCAGAGCTGGAAGGGACCCCTAGAGCTCACCCAGTCCAACCCCCCTGCTGAAGCAGGGTTCCCAGAGCACATCCCTCAGGGCTGCATCCAGGAGGGGCCTGAAGGTCTCCAGAGAAGGGGACTCCACACCCTCCCTGGGCAGCCTCTGCCAGGGCTCTGCCACCCTCACCCCAAACAAGTCTCTCCTCACACTCGAGCTGAACTTCCCGTGCTCCAGCTTGTGCCAGTTGTCCCTTGTCCTGTCACTGGGAACCACTGAGAAGAGTCTGGCTCCATCCTCCTTCAACCTCACCCATGCTAAAGAGTCCCAGCTCTCTCAGCCTTTCCTCACCAGGGAGATGCTCCAACCCCTCCATCATCTCAGGTGCCCTGTGCTGGACTCTCTCCAGTAATTCCCTGTCTCTCTGGAACTGGAAAGCCCAGAACTGGAGGCACAATTCCAGTTGTGGCCTCACCAGTGCAGAGCAGAGGGGGAGAATGACCTCCCTACTGGCCACACTCTTCCCTAGGCAGCCCAGGATTCCACTGGCCTCTTGGCCACAAGGGCACATTGCTGGCTCAGGGATAGTTTACCAGGACCCCCAGATCCTTCTCCTCAGAACTGCTCTCCCAGCAGGTCTGCCCTGAACTTGTACCATTGCCCACAGTTCCTCCTCCCCAGGTGCAGGACCCTATATTTGCCCTTGTTGAACTTCATTAGGTCATTTGCCCAGAAGAAAAGATTCTTTGTTCCTAATATTCACACTAAACATGAACTTGAGGCTGTTTCCTCGAGGCCACACAAGAAGGAGGGCAGCACTTGGCACTACCATCACACCCCGCAACAGCCACTACTCTCTCCCTTGAGTCTATATATCCTTTAAAAATAAGACAATGCATTATTTGGAGTTCTTTGCTACCAGGCTGTAACTGATGCCTCCTGCAGGGGAGATCTGGCATGAATTGGCAAAGTTATTAGTTTTTATCTCCCAGTAACTCCTGTGAATCAGTCCTGACTGTGCCACTACCCCACTGCACAGCCGTGAACTCAGCAGCAACAGGGGACCCCGGGGCTTCCACCCAGCACCGTGGCCACCCTCCAGCAGCCAGAGACATGCCTATCAGTGAGAGTTACGGCTACCAAAATAGTCCAGGATTGGGTGAGCGAGCTGGGGACACAGCCCTCTCCTGCATAAGTATCTTGAGGAGGTCCCAAGCAAGGAGCAGTAGGACAGTTAGGGACAATTATGGTGCCTCCAGCACTGGGGCCACCAATATCAGAAAGACATGGAGCTGTTGGAGTGGGGCCAGAGGAGGCCACAGAGATAACGGCAGCCCACACCCTGGGCTGCATCCCCAGTAGTGTGGCCAGCAGGGCGAGGGAGGGATTCTGCCCCTTGCTCCGCTCTGGGGAGACCCCCAACCTGTGCTGCCTCCAGCTCTGGGGCCACCAACAGCAGAAGGACATGGAGCTGTTGGAGCAGGGCCAGGGGAAGCCACAAAGATGCTGGGAGGGCTGGAGCCCCTCTGCTGGGAGGACAGGCTGAGAGAGTCGAAGGGTTTCTGGGGGGCTTCAGCCTGGAGAAGAGAAGGCGCCAAGGTCCTCAAGGGGCTCCAGGAAAGCTGGGGAGGGACTCTGGATCAGGCAGGGGAGCCACAGGAGGAGGGGGAAGGGTTTGACCCTGACAGAGGGGAGATGGAGCTGAGATGTGGGGAAGAACTTCTTTGGGGTGAGGGTGGTGAGAGCCTGGCCCAGGTTGCCCAGAGAAGCTGTGGCTGCCCCATCCCTGGAGGGGTTCAAGGGTGGGTTGGAGGGGGCTTGGATCAATGTGGTCTGGTGGGAGGTGTCCCTGCCCAGGGCAAGGGGTGGCACTGGGTGGCTTTCAACTTCCAACCCAAACCAGTCTGCGATTCTATGACTAAAGAAAGCCCATGGGCATACGGGGCACTGCCTTGTGCATCCTGCCCATCGCTGCTGATGCCCCCCGCCTCCATTCCTGGGCTTTGCCCCATAGTGGCCCCCAGCCCCACGGCCTGGCCCACCGGCACTCACCCTTGGTGGTGCTGGTGATGCCAGTGGTGCTGGAGGAGAGGCCGGGGGCTCCGCGGCAGGCTCTCTCCAAGCTGTTGTGCTGCTTGGCTAACTGCTCGATGGTCTCCTCCAGCCGGATCCGCTGCTCCCGCTCATACTGCAGCGCCCGCTGCCATTTTCGGCTGTGAGTTTCGGCTAAGTCCAGGAAATCG
Source organism: Jacana jacana (assembly GCA_013400555.1). NCBI lineage: Eukaryota > Metazoa > Chordata > Aves > Charadriiformes > Jacanidae > Jacana > Jacana jacana. Next base: position 207,164 of record VZTM01016870.1, read on the forward strand.
CGACAAGCCTGGAGGGGAGCAAGGGACACGTCACCCGGCACGGCCCGAGCAGCTCAGGAGCTCGTCACAAGAGCCAGCGCTGGCACACGGTGACCCCAGAGGTGACTCCCCATCATCCACCCTCCTCCTGCCCCAGGGCCCAGTTTACAGAACGTCATCCTGGAGCGTTGTATGATCCCCTGCATCCACGGGGCTAAAACCAGTTCAGCTCTGACCATCCAAAGCTCAATCCCATTGAGGAGATGACCACAACAGGGACAACTCCCCTAAGTCCACAAAGCCTTCGTAATGTCCCATCTCCCACAGCAGGCCAGATGGCCATGCCCAGCCCCACAGCCTGGTTCTGTCCCCAGTCCAGTCATTGGTCCCCAGGATGGACTCACACAAACTTCAGCCAAGCCCAGCCCTTCATGAATGCCCTGAGATCCCCAGCAGCCACCTCCATCCCTGGTCCTGCAGACATGGAGAAGCTGGGCAGGATGGTCCCCAGGGTGGCAGTAACAGACAGGAGAGGATGCTCAAGCCCAGAAGCTGGTGAGCCCTTTGCTCCAAGGAGGCAGAGAGGGAGGATGTGACTCCTCCCCAGAGCCCAGCAGAACCAGAGGGCCTCATAGGCCCCATAATGTGTTCACCAGGGCCAAAGGTCCTCTCCTGGCCCATGATGGACCCACCAGCCACACTAGGCAAAAGGGCAGGAGGGCTCACGGGATGCACCCAGTGATGCCTTGCAGGATGCACAGCATCCTTGTCCTGTGCCACCAGGGACACGGTGACCCAGGCTGACAGGAGAACCCCTGGCTGGCAATAACCACCACAGCAGCCTCGTCTTAGCATGGCTGCCCATCCCTGCATGCCCAGCGAAGATTCTGGGGTGCCCATTCGGGGACAGTACACTGCCAGCTCTCCTGACTTGGTTTTTTATATTGTCTGAGGAGAGAGCCAGCCCTCACAGCTTCATTTTTAGGAGTTTGGTTGGTTTTGGGTTATATATTAGACTAAATACCGAGTCCCCTCGGTTTGGCCACTTCCTCCACGACTGACCTCACGTGAAGCTGAGCACAGAGACAGGGCTGCACCTCCTCCTCCCCTCCCCAGAATCTCAGCACGTTGGGCTGCACTAAACACCTTCTTACACCTAAAAGTAGGGAAATGTGATTCTAATGGAAATGTCACAGGAGTTTGGAGGCAGGCTGGCAAGTTGCAGGCAAATAAACTGTGCTTGTGCCTCTCAGCTCCAGCTCATCACCACACCAAGGGAAGTCTTTAGATAGATGCTGCCCTGAAGAGCTCAAAACTACTCAAGAGGATTAAAACCAGAGAGTTCTGAACGTCCAACACACTTCCAACCACCCCCAAGACTCAGTTATTTCCTATGTTTCCATCTGCTTGGATTTCACATCTGATTTATGCAGCCCTTGGTGGGCTATTCTAAATTCTGGCTGCAGGTGGCCAAAGGTATCTCCAGGTATCTCCTGCTCAAGGAACACGTTCAGGGCTTCTGCTTCCATGACCTGGCCTGATTTTACCAGGATTTGTCCAAGAAAAGCTCTGAGACATCAGTTCCTCATCAAAGCTCTCTCCTTTGGATGGGAGTGGGATTTGAGTCTCCTCTGGGGAAAGTTTTTCCTTTAATATCATCAGAAATAAATCACCAGGGAAGTGACACAGAGCAGCAGGTTTTGATGTTTCGGGTGAAGAAGCACAAAGCAAAGGGAAGGAATACCCCAGCACAAGACAGAAAAATGCAGGGGGTCAGCACACATGCCTTCAGTGACATCCTGAGCAGTGCCAGGTCACCTGGGGGCTCAGCTCCATCCCCAACCCCACCCCAGGAGCCCCAGTTGTGAGACGAGGCAGGAACCAAACCCAGATCAGACAAACAAAGGACAAACACAGCGAGTTTGGGTCTGTCCTTTGGAAAAAAATAAGAACCACTGTAACCCATCATCCTATTTAGGAGGCTCTTTTGCTGTGCTCTCCCCACTGCTCTCCCCTGCTTTCGAACCCACGGAAGGACCTGACCCTGCCTTTGAGTTCTCTCCATTTCCTAGCCCTCCTGCTGCACCGAGCTGGCAGGCTGGTTTCTGCAGGACCAGCCTCAGCATTAAACTGGGACTGAATTTAAACCCTCACACCTGGGGTTAATTCAAACCTTTTAGATCGTTCTCCTGCAAACCTGCCATCGTGTGAGGGATATACAAGTGTCCCCAGGGCGAGCGCCACCGTGCATCACCCTCCCCTCCGGCACCACTAAGGCTCTCTAGTGGGAGGCAGCCACATGCTGTTCTTCTAGGCAGAAATAACTCACATGAAAAGCGTCTGCAAGCTCTGAACACGGGTTTGCCCTGCAGCGTCACCTCCCCAGCCTCTCCATTCCCAGTTGTTGTGGCCACCGGTGACTCCGGGAGGCAACTCAGTGGTGGTGGCAGGGTGATGGAGATATCCCCCTGCCCAGTCAATATCCCTTGGGAGCACCGCTCCGTGGTGGGATTAAGGCTGCATTGTTGCCCACAGGCAGCACATCTGCACATCCCCAGCACCACGATGGGCAACGGGGGCTCCTCTGGCAGACAGACCCCGGCTGGAGCAGGGCAGCAGGTTACACCGCTTTGCTGTCCCTCAGCAGGCAGGGAGGTGTCAGGGTCCTGTCCCCCCAGATTCCAAGCTGTGCTCCCATCTTACAACCCCCTCCCCACCCCAGCCCCACGTGAATCACCTCACACGAGCCAACGACCCTGTGGGACTGCGGGGCCGGGCACGGGGAGACGCAAGGCCACACCGCAGGTGATCAGGGAGCTTCATCTTCATGTGGAAACAACAGGGCTCCTCTCCCCAACCCCAAAAGGCCCTGCTGGCAGCCACCCATGGCCACAAAGCCCTCAGGGTAGACCCTGCTCTGATTCCTTCAAGCTGAAGCCTCCTGCCTGTTAAAGCTAGCCCCAAGCTGGCACAGCGGCTCCTTCTATTCCGCTGATGCATTGCGATAAGAAGATGAAACCACAAGGGCGAGTAATGAGATAGCGGCTGTGACCTTCCCAGCCCAGCAAAGCTCATTATCTGCTCCGAAGGCTCCTCTCCGTGGGCAGTGGGCACAGAAATACCCCTTTTGGCACAGCTCACCAGCACCACGGATGGAAACTGCCAGCTCAGGATGCTGAGCTCTTTAAAATGATGTGCTTTGAGATGACTTGTAATTACCCCGTTACAATTAAACACAGTTTGCAAGTTACGATGGTAAATTAGGGGAAAAGAAGGTAATTACAGAGGAGGCCTGCAAAGGCAGCCCTCCAGTGGGTCACCAGTGAGCTGGGAGCTGCAGGATGCAGAGGAGAAAGTGCTCCATTAGTCCACAGAAATCAATGTCCTAAATGAAAACCAGAGCAGATAAATCCTTGGGTCCAAGGCTGCCGAGCTCTGCTGAGGATCCACGCCGGATCCTAAAGGGATGTCTGCACCAAGAGGCTTCATTACAGCCCAAACACCCACGGGATGGAGAGGCAGCCGTCAGCATTGCAGGCTGTCTCCACTGGGCACGGGGAGGAAGATGACAGAGCTGGTCCTCGCATGGATCCCAGTGGAGGCAGCAGCACCTCCAGGCAGCTGATTGGGATGATGCTCGTACCTGGTAGTAGCAGCTCACAGCTCACACCTGTGTGGGTTTAGGGGCCAGCTGGGCTATGCACAGGGTTTGCTCCCTGTTTTTAAGAGCCCCAGGCCAGCTTTCTGCAGCCTCTTCCTCTGTAACTCAGACACCAGGAGGAGCATCCTGCCCACGCTCTGATCCACACCACTAACTACACCAAGCATCTACCCGGGACAGTCCACTCGCTGGAAGAGAACTGATGCCGAGGGTGGTAACAGGAGAACATCCTTCAAGAGACAACCCCCAGGCCCAGCTCCCCAGCTGCCAGGAGCAGTTGAGCAAATTGAAGTTCTATCTTCTACAGCCAGACAGTGCCAAGTTCCACAAGGAAGTTTGCTGGAGGGGAAAGGAGCTCTGAGCGGGGCTCAGGGTGCAGTTTTCCACTGCTGTCTGTACTGACGGAGCTCACGGTGCCATTGATGGAGCCAAAACGTGCCCCAGACCCTGCAATGCGGAACGGGAGCAGCACCAGCCCACAAGGTCCCCAGGGCTGAGTAGCTCAGACATGGGTATCTCCCCTGGGGTGGTCAACATGGACAGCAGATGAAGCCCAGTCCCCATCTGGGCTCAGCTGTCCGGTTTCCCTCCATCATGTGGTCCACGAGGAGCCAGGTCTCAGCCCCATCTCGGCTCCATCCTGGCTCAGTGCGGCAGCTGGAACATCCCCCTGGCCTTGGCCAAGGTTGCTCTGGCCATCCCACGAGTTCCCAGAGGACAAATCTGATGTTGTTGGGTTACAGTGCTTGCTCGCACGGGCCCAGCTGGAGCGAGGAGCCGCACTCACCTTTCCCTAAGACAAAGAGATGTCAGATACAGCCACCACCCCACATCCTCCAGGGGCCGTGGCTGCCCCAGCTGGCAGCAGCGCTCATGGAAACAGCCCCAGCTGCTGCCTTCCACTGAAGGACATGACCCCACTTCCTCATGTTACACCAGCAGAAGAGCTGCACCTTCCCCTTGGAACGTTCCTCTTCCAGCCATGTGCTGTCCCTGTCCCCTGAGAATCAGGATGGAGCCCCTGGCTGCACCACACCAGAGCTGGCATCGTGCTGCTGCTTGGCACGGGGGGACAGACACTGGCAAGGCCAGCCCTCCCATCCCAGGGGACACAAACCCAGAAAAAAACACAAGGAAGAGGTGACTCTGTCCCCCTTCTCCGCTCTGGGGAGACCCCACTTGGAGCACTGTGTCCAGCTCTGGAGTCCTCAGCACAGGAAGAACTGTTGGAGTGGGGCCAGAGGAGGCCCTGGAGATGCTGGGAGGGCTGGAGCCCCTCTGCTGTGAGGACAGGCTGAGAGCTGGGGGGGTTCAGCCTGGAGAAGAGAAGGCTCTGGGGACACCTTGGAGCCCCTTCCAGTCCCTCCAGGGGCTCCAGGAAAGCTGGGGAGGGACTCTGGATCAGGGGGGGGAGCCACAGGAATCCCTGGAGGGGTTCAAGGGTGGGTTGGAGGGGGCTTGGATCAACGTGGTCTGGTGGGAGGTGTCCCTGCCCAGGGCAGGGAGTGGGACTGGGTGGGCTTTGAGGTCCCTTCCCACCCAAACCATTTTGTGATTCTAAAATTCTATTAAACCATCCACAAGGCTCGTTAGAGATCCGTCTGCCAGGCTGGGATGGCTTTGGCATCACTCTTGGTGACATCCATCACCGAGATTCTTGTTCCAGCTGGCTGAGCTCCTGGGGCTCTCTGCTGCTCCTGCACAGCATGAAAATGTGTCTGGGAAAATAAACAGTCCTGGGGGAGAGGGGGGTGAAGGCAAGCGGGGGACAGGGTTGGAAAGGGGATGTCCTGCCAAGTGTGGCTTTGGGGGACCTGAGCTCCTGAGCAGTACCAGCTGTGGAGGGGTGGCAAGATGGAAGAGCCACGTTCATTGAGCCCAGCAGCTGTGGTGGCAAGGAGGCAGCACTATGGTGGGATGCTCTCTGCACCCAGAGCCACAGCAGAAGCTGGGACCAGTGGCAGCAGAAGTCCCAAATCTGCTGCTTCCCAACGCAGATTCTGCCCCCCAGCAACCCCAGCACAGGGTTTGCAATACTTGAAGGCCAGCTGGATCAGCTCCCTGGGTGAAACTGGTGTGGTCCCAGCAGCACAAAGAGGCCCACGAAACACCTCCTCTGAGAACGTTCCGAAATTAAAACCATTTTAGATGTGACGACGCAACCCATAGTACAGGAATGTACAGAGGTGGACACCAGCTCAGCTCCCCCAAGGACAGAAGGACGGACATTCTGGGCCACGTCTCGGCAGGGCTGGGGACACAGCAGAGCCAGCACCCTGGGAACAGCACCCAGACCCCAGCAAGACAGGGAATGAAGCCCCCCCTGGCACCACAGCTCCCACCCGCTCTCACAGTGGCGTGTCACGTGTAAGAAGGGACAGCAGAAGGCAGCCACCAACACAGAGTGATGGGAAACAGGTTTTTCAGTGAAAGTTCACCATCCTTTGAGGAACAGAAGAGGCCGTTTGATTTTACACAGTTGTTTTTCCTTTCACGCTGCAATAGGGATTCTTGGAAAGTTTTACATGGCTGCACAGCACATGCTGAAAACTCCAAATTCTCCTCATTTCCACCTTAACAGCCCTGGAGAATCGGCCACCACTGAAAACCCAGAAAGCCAGTCCCAGGCCATTAGAAGCCCCTCCCTGGGAGGGGGCTTCTGGAGGCGCAGCACCCAGCACCCCCATTTCTCATCGCTCCCCCGCGAACGGGTGACACGTGTCGCCCATCCCTGCCTGCACCCCCCAGTGGCAGTGCCCAGTTTGCACTGGCTGGTGGGTGACTGGGGGTGCTGGAGTGTGCTCTGCAAAGCTCCCATCAATGCAGCAGGGGGTGGCAGATACCCCCACACAGCCCAGGGGGGGATTTAACCCTTGGACTCCTCATCACCAGCTGCTGTGTGCTGTGAGCAGGCGTCTGCTCAGCACCCCCAGCACCGCTTTCTCGGGTGATTGCAAGTGAAGACCAGCAAATCCGCTCTCAGCAAGGTGGCATGGGGGGGGCTTGGGCACTGCTGACACCCCATTGTCACCGTGCCACTTCAGGTGCAGGGCAGAAGTGACATGGGGAGCAGCTTCCCATCTCTGCACGACTCGCCCTGAGTCTCAGCTGCTGTGACAGCAAAAGCTCTCTGAAATGCAGCCCTTGGGAAGCCCTGACACGGCACCGGCTCCACGGGGAACCGTCCTCAGTGACAGGGACACCAGGGAGGGCACAGGAGACTCCCAGGGGACCCCCACCCTGAGGGTTTGTCTCTCCCTGGAGACAGAAGAGGTGCAGGGGCAGCTCAATGTGCAGGAGACAAGAGGTGGGAGATGCTGTGCTGGGGGGACACACAGCCTTCCCCGCTTGTCACTGCCCCAGCAGGGACCTGGGCCCCTGTCCACGCTCCAGCCAAGAGCACTGCTGCAGCACTGTTGGGCCAGCCAAGGAAGACCATCTGCAGCTGGAGATGGAGTGACACAGTCCCAGGACAAGCTGTGACCCAGGGAAGGAGATAAACCCTTCCATGACTCTGCCCTGTCCTGACCTTGGAGGGGTTTGGCTCCCATGCTGGAATGAATCCTGGCTCCATTCCCCTCCTGTGCTCCCTGACCCTGCCAGAACAGCTCAGGATTGGGGCTGAAAGCACCCCCAAGCTGCTCAAGGGCTGTGCTTTGTCACCTCCTTGCCTTTTCCCATTCTCGGAGAAGCCAGGGGCCAAAGGGCTGAGGAGCCACCCACATCCCCCCAGCTCCCACCTTACCTCACACGGGGAGCTCCCAGGCAGAGCTTGGACCTTCTGCTTCACCTCTCACATCTCACACTGCCTCCAGCAGTGACAGCTCTTGCAAACCGTGCAGGACCAAGGTGGGCAGAGTTTTCCCCCAGCAGAGATCCTCCCTCCACAGAGACAGCACCGCCGGAGGAGGCAGCCGAGGAGCAAAGGGACGGTCCCTGCCAGTGACCTCCCACTGGTGACACCATAGGGATGTGACAGACCAGTCCTGATGTGGATTAAGGTGAGGGCAGGGGACATGAACCCATCCAAAACTCCCAGCAGCCCAAGTCATCGCTCATTCATTTCATTAACCCTCCCCCCCCTGCCTTCATGCAGGAGCAACGCCTCGAAATCCCACCCATAAAACCCTTAGGCAGCGGTGGCTAAATTTAGTTACAGCTGAACCTGATCTGAGTTGTAAGCAAGAGACGGCCACAAATCCACATTATGCCGGCGTGGGGACACGGGCCACCCTCCCAAAGGTCAGTGGGAAGAGGCTTCTCGAGGAAGGTTCAACAAAGGAGAGGGCAGCCCCCGCGGCTGCGGGGTGAGAATTCCTGCAGTTCCCCAGGGAGCTTCATGGCCGGTGTGTGGAGGTTGAGTGAATCTAAGGATACAGCCATCACAGAGCTATCCTCATCCTCATCCTCATCCTCATCCGTGGAGCTTCCCTGCCCCACAGCCCCCAGCAGTGTGGGGAGACCACATCACAGCCCATCAGCCCACATCCCCCCCAAACCATGGCTTCCACCACAGCTGCTGTCATCTCCAGCACCTGGATGGAGGTGGGGCTCAGGTAATGCCAACTTCAGCTCTGGTCCCACACATGGGGGCTGCTCTGACCCCCAGACAGGCAGGGATGAGGCACAGGGTTTTTGGGGAGCCGAGCGAACGTCCCAGCGTGGGGTACGTCATGAGGGCAGCCGGCTGCCTGCACAAGCTTCATCCATTGTCCTCCTCAAAGGTTTCTCTGTGACCAACCCTCCAGTGAGGAGGAGGAGGAAGAGAGGGACCAGTAGAGGATGCTTTGTCCGTCCCCCCATGCACATCCCACCTTGCTGGGAGACCAGCTTTAACCCCCCAGCACCCACCCACTGCGTCCCCACATACAGACGGGACAGCGGGATGCAGGAGGTGGCACGACATGCCCCAGCTGCAGGGTCGAAGCTGGATGGAGTCAGGGTTGGAGAGCAGTGGCCAAGATGCTCTTCTCCTCCCCAGGCTTGGTAGAAAATAATTCAGAAGGTGGCAAGGCTCAGAGGTAGGGCTGCTTCATCACCCCTGAACGTCCCAGTTGGTGCTTACCCCTCATTGTCTTGCAATTCTGGCACATCACCAGCAACTAGAGATAAAAGCCATCTCCATCCATCTGCACTATGAGCACGAGGTCCTGGGGAAACCCAGGGCTACCTGCAACTGGGTGGCAGGTAGGACAGAGGTGGCTTCTCCTCCTCTGTAGCTGGAACAAGTTGTAGTGAGTCCTAATCCAACGTTGGATAGTGGGGCTGGAAACCACCATCAAGACAAAACGACCAAAATGGCCAAAAGAACGTGTTTTCATGGAAAAGGACCACTGAGGCTCCTGCAAACTCCAGTAGAGGAAGAGGCGAGCTGCCATCAAGACCCTGCTGGGGAGCAGGAGGTGAGGTGTGATGCCACCAGCTCCATGGTCTGTCCTCACGCCCAGCAGCTCCTGCAGCCATGGGCAAATTTAACACCTTTCACACATTTGTCACACAAACCTACCAGATTTCACAGCTGGGTGCAGCCTCACAGGAAGGTCATTAACAGCCCCGTGGATTATTTATGCAACTGAAAACGATCACCCAAGGTCACCCATGTCCTGGTGGTGTCACACACCCACAGGCACTGACACCTCAGTGGGAGCAAACGGTCAACGTCAGACACAGAGAACACAGAGACAAAGTGAATTAGCTTGAAAATGTAAATGATCACATCAAGCTGTTTGCCCCACGATCTGAACCATGGGGGATGACCAGCTCTGCAGAATGGACCAGCTCTCCAGAATGGCACCTGAAAGCCCACCCAGTGCCACCCCCTGCCCTGGGCAGGGGCACCTCCCACCACACCAGGTCCCTCAAAGCCCCATCCACCCCATCCTTGAACCCCTCCAGGGATGGGGCAGCCACAGCTTCTCTGGGCAACCTGGGCCAGGCTCTCACCACCCTCACCCCAAAGAAGTTCTTCCCCACATCTCAGCTCCATCTCCCCTCTTCCAGTTCGAAGCCACCACCCCTCATGCCCTCAGCCCTGGCAAGGCTGAGCATTTCACCACCACCAATGTAACACTGACAGCTACTGGGGGACCACACTGAAACCTGCAGCACCACCAGCCCTGAGCATCCCAGAGGAGCAGCCCTGCAAATCTCACCTTTGGGGAGGAAAAAAACCCACCAGGGAAGGGCCTGCTGCTCTGGGAGCGGTCTCCTGCTCCTCAACCAGATGCTTCCTTTGCCTGCTTGGGACAAGGACCACTTCATCACTCAGGACAGCCACATGAGAAGGCAACCGCCAGATGGGCTCAATCAGCTCTATTTTTGGTGGTGAATTATACGGCAAGAGCTGTGGCTTCATTCATCAGAGGGAGAGCGCATTGCCATTCTTCATGCGTCTGGCGCCTGGGAGATAAGTGCTCCCTTCCTTCCTGGAGTCATCAAAACCCCAGGACACATCTGCACCGCTGCTCACTGCGGAACAGCCCCCCCACCACCCACCTCTACCAAGGGAAGGGCGGTTTCTCATCCTCCTTTTAGCCGGGAACGCGTTCACACCGGGTCAGCACTCCCGGCGGAAGAACACGCGGCTCGGACCCAGCGCCATGAGATTCACACGGCGTCGGCACCGACAGGGGGTTCATCTGTCCCTCCCCGCCGCCCCCAGAACACTCTGAGCAGAAAGCAAAAGGGAAAAATGCCAGGATGGAGCCAGCCTGAATCCCAAATCATCTCACACACGCAGCTGGGCGGCAACGAGACGTGGTTCTGGGCACAGGCATCTGTGGCAACCGCCAGGGTACGACCCACAGTGGGCAAGTGGACCCCGGCCAGGCTGGCCGGACACCGCCAGAAGCAGTGCTGCAGGGGAACATCCAGCTGAACACAGGCTGCTTAAATAACAGCAAATCTGTCCCAGATCCTTGGAATGACCCTCAGCTGGTTCTGGAGCGTCTTGGCTGTCTGAAGCAGGAGGATGCAGGCACACAGAGCTGCTTCTCTCGGGGCAGGGCTGAAAGGTGCTGGGCTGAGCCTCGACAGGTCACAGCATCTCAAAAAACTGAGGAGGCATTGAGTAAAAACTGGGGGGGACAGCAGGTATGGGTTCAATGCCAAAAATCATCCTACTTCCTATTGCTTTTTCTACACTTTTGAGTGTCTACACCCAGGCAAAAGAGGTGCCACAGAAAAGCACAGACACAGAAAAACTCATTAATGCCCCAACGGGGAGAAGGAGGACACCAGAGCAGAGCAGGCTCCAGCCCACCTCTCTGTGACCTGCAGCATGCACTGCACTCCTCAAAAGGACCTCTCCCCAGCTCCAAGGCAGCAGAGACTGCCAAGGCTGCCCACGGATTACAGACCCAAGTGATGCCACTGGGAACCGTGGCCCAGGAAAAACACAGGGTCTGGTTCCCAAAGCATGGCTTTTCAGTGGAAAACCAACCAAGGCAGTTGCTGGATGCTTTGGGGCACGGGCAGAGCTGCCCCTGCCACCTTGCTGAGGGGTGCCAGAGGGTGGGGGGGGCATCGTCATGTGCCAAGGACAAACTGGGGCTGGTACAGGAGATGAATGGGGAGAGCCAAGGTCTCATGCTGGAACCTCCTGCTGCAGAGCAGCTGGCCCAGAATCATGCCCTTGCAGGGTTTCACTGCTCTCCTTCAGCAATACTCATGTCTTCAGCTCTTCCTTTTGATGCTCTTACCCACCCGGCCACGAGCAGGGCCTCTCTGCTGCCGTTTGTTCCCCAGGAAGCTCCTGGCACCAGATCTTTCCCCACAAGGAGGTACCTCCAGGTGGCTGCTGCAGCTTGCCCAAAGCCCCAGGATCCCCCAGAGCAGCATGGGGACCCTCCAGGAGCCAACCACATAAGAGTGGCCAGTCTCCACTTTCGGGACCTGGAGGCCCGATGCTGGCTCCGGTGAGCTCCGAGCTCTGTCCTGCCAGTGGCTCTCACAAAGAGCTTTAATGAAGCTCTCATGGCCTTGTTTCTCTTCTCATCTGCCCAACGGAGCGAACTCCAGACTGGAAGAGCATCTGTCCCCAGCCACATGGCAGTGGCTGCAGTGGCAGTGAGCAGCTGGCATTGCCCATGGGGAGGCTCCAACCTCAGGATCTGGAGGAAGCCACTTCAGTTTGTCCCTCAGCCTCAGCAATGTCTCTGCAGGTGCCCTGCTGCAGGAGCGGTGGCTGCTGTCAAGAGCTGGAGCAGCAGCACCCCAAAATCCTGCTCCTCTCCCCATGCCATAACTCCTTCTCAGGTGTGCCACTATTTCAGTGCCTTCTCCTTGGACAGACACTGGAGGAAGGAGCTAGAGAAGAGCCCCAGCAGGGACTAACCCAGTGACACTACGTTGTCTGCCCTCCCCACATCTCCCTCCTCCCCCAAGGGACAACCCCCACCAGGTATGGACCCTGAGGACACACAGGAGGTCCAGGAGGCCTCACCTGGTGGAAGTGCTGTGCTAACAGCCGAGGCCATGCCCGGCTGGGTGTTGCATGGCTCAGCAGAGCCATCATTAACATCAGGCACTGCGGTCCCTGGCCAAGCCCACCCGACACACAGTCCCCGCTGAGCCAGCAGCTGCCTGGGCAGAAACGCTCCCAACCCTCCTCTGGAGCTGCAAGACAACAGTTATCACTCTCGGCCAAAAAACCAGGAGGGCAGAGCTGCCAGAGGTCCCCTGGGGGGTGGTGGCAGTGAGTTCCCCATCCACTCGATTGAGGCTCCAAAGAGACCCCCAGGACAGAGTATGAAGCCTCCCGGGGGTGAGATGAACACAAGAAGAAGGAGGAGGAGGAGAAAAACGAGATGGAAGAGGAAAAGGAGGCAGCAGAGGAAGATGTCATACACTACAAGGGCGTGTAGGGATAGGACAAGGGGTGATGGCTTCAAACTGAAAGAGGGGAGATGGAGCTGAGATGTGGGGAAGAACCTCTTTGGGGTGAGGGTGGTGAGAGCCTGGCCCAGGTTGCCCAGAGAAGCTGTGGCTGCCCCATGCCTGAGTAAGATGGGATGGGCTTGAGGAGGAGGAGGGTGGGGGAGAAGAACAAGGAGGAAGTGGTGGAGGTGGTGGAGAAAAAGCGAGAAGCCCCGAAGCAGAGAGGGCAAAATGGCACAATGTGCCTGCAGAAGTGCCAGCTGAAGGCCCCGGCTGGCATGGAGATCCCGGGGACACGCGTGAGGCCAGAGCGTGATGCAATCTGTCTGGAAGGACTCAGCAACCACAGGGAATGAGGATGGTGATGATGAAGGGAGCGGGAGGAAGGTGCTGCCTGTCTGGACTGATCTGACCAGCGACGGGCTCACACCTCCAAATTCAGAAAGCAGCCAAGGACGCTGTGTGAAAGCTGCGGCGGCTCCAAGTGCAGGGGCTGGGCTCTGCATCTCCACGTGTCTGCTCCCCCAGCCACATGGGCAGGGACAGACCCCAGGGTGACACCCCCACCTCCACCTCCACCCCAGGTGACAGCAGAGCACCCGCCAGGGTCATTTGTTCATCAAAGCAGTGCATCCACAGCGACGACACCCTGATCCCACGCAGCCCTGGCTGTGGGTCTCTCCTCCCGTGAGGATTAGGCTTGGATTTAATCCCAAAGCCGGGGGCTTTCTGGGTTGGTGACATGGTTTTCAGTGCGCTGATCAGCACGGGTGTCGTTAGCACAACGCAGATAATTAACACGGGCCGGGTTTCAGCGCAGACATGCAGGAATGGCCTCCCCACGTGCCAGCGCCATGCGGTGTCACAGGGAGAGGAACCCTGCCCGGCTGCGGGGCTTTGCTCCCATTTCAGGCAGCAGAGCATCTGCTGGGGCCACCGGGGCCACAACGAAGTAAATCCAGGGGCTGAAGCCTGAACTAACCCCTTGCTATGAGGATGCACGGAGCAGAGGGCTCCTCCAGCCCCACTGGCTCTACTGGAGGGAACTGGGAGCAGCCCAGCAGGTCGCCATTCCCTCCCCTCGCTCGGCATCTCTGCCCCAGCAGAAGAGCTGGGGTCTGTCCTCCTGCCTGGGTCAGGACGGATTTGGGGACCCCGAGGGATGGCACCACACACCCTCCCACACCGAGACCCGGCCAGGTTTGCAGCAGCAGCATCACCCCAGTGTCCAAGCCCTGGGCAGAGATCCCAGGGGCTCCATTTCCTACCAGCTTTAAGCAGTTTTTGAAGGCCAACGTGGGCACAGACCGGAGTTTGCCGATCATTAAAACAAACCATTAGAAACTCAGACCCAATTTTAGGAGCAGGGATTAATCCCAGCAGTATCCCAGGGCAGGGGGGGTGGCAGGGAAGGGAAGCAGGGACACAGGAGGGCCGAGGAGCGGCTCTGGGGAAGCGCATCAGGTCATCCTGAGCGCCATTATGGGGTGCATGAAGGACGCCCAGGTGACCAGGCCCAGCCAGCATAGGGCTCACGAGGGGCAGGTACTGCTTGACAAACCTGATCTCCTTCTGTGACAAAGTGACCCCTTTGGTGGATGAGGGAAAGGCTGTGGATGTTGTTTACCCGGACCTGAGGAAGGGTGAACATACAGTATCCCACAGTATCCTCCATGGCTTGGACGGGAGGACTCTCTGCTGGGTTACAGACTGGCTGGAGGCCAGGCCCACAGAGTGGTGGGGAATGGAGTTCAACCCAGTTAGTGGCCGGTCAGGAGTGGTGTACCACAGGGAATGGTACTGGGGCTGGTTCTCTTTGACATCATCATCCATGATCCTGGACAAGGGGATGGAGTGCCCCCTCAGTTAAGTTTGCAGATGACACCAGGTTGGGTGCTGGAGGGTAGAAAGGCTCTGCAGAGGGCTCTGGACAGCCTGGACGGATGGGCTGAGGCCAATGGGATGAGGTTCAACCAGGCCAAGTGCCGGGTCCTGCCCTTGGGACACACCAGCCCCTGCTGAGCCTGAGCGTGGCCACGGAGGGCTCTGCAGAGAGCAGCTCTACGGGGCTGGAGGATGAGGCCGGGCATCCCAGACTTCCATAAACATCCCACAGCCACCTTCCCCGGGGAAGAAGCAGCTCATATTGTTACTTATATCGGTCCTGGTCCAAGCACTTTGGACACCACAGAAACACACTCTCCCTGCAGGTTCAGGGGGTTGAAGGACGCTCTCTGCTGATGTCTCACGGTGCCCGTGCTCCAGAGGGGTCTATTCAGCCAAGGGAGCTGGGGGTGTTCAGCCTGGGAATAAAGAGGCTGAGAGGAGACCTTCTTGCCCTCTACAACTCCCTGAAAGGAGCCAGAGGGGCTCAGTCATCTTCTCCCATGGAACAACAGATAGGATAAGGGGAAACAGCCCCAAATTGCATGGTGAGAGGTTCAGCTTGGATATTAGGAATGATTTTTAGACTAAAAGCATTGGAAGAGGCTGCCCAGTGTTGCCATCCCAGAGGAGATTTAAAAGCCAGGCAGAGGTGGTGCTAAGGGATGGGTGGACCTGCCAGTGCTGGACTTGATGATCTGAAAGGTCCCTCCCAACCCAGACGATTCTGTGATTCTGTGGTTCCTGTGGGCAATGGAAACCCAGGTGGGGAAGCGAGTCTGCCTCAAAGCAGGTGCCCCCATGCTCTTGGGTGGCCTGTGAGCTGTTCCTGACGCCTAAACCACCTTCCTTGCTGTGTCTGCTCAGCCTCCTGCCTGCTCTCTGCTGAGGAATTACGAGACAGGAGCTCTCCCTGCTCCTTGGGTGAGTCTACGCAGCTCAGCACAGCGTTCCTCGTCTCCATGCCTCTAATTAGCCCTTTTAAATTGTTGCTTCTTATTCTTACACGCCTCCCACTCCTCCTCCACGGCAGATTGTGACTTGCTTTTCCGTGGCTCCTCCTCGTGTCTCCCTCACAGCCCCAGTGACACGAGGCATCCCGGCTGAGCTCTGCCCCAGGTCCCACCTGGCACGGGGCCACAGGCAATGTCCACGTTCGGGTGGCAGCAGAGCAATCAGGTGGCTCACAAAGGTCAGGGCTTAACTTTCAGCCCTGCAACAATCAGCCCCTTCACGTTTCATTTCCCCACCTGTAACACAACGGTCCGGTACGTCCTGCTCTACCTCTGCCCAGACCCCCAAACCTTCCTCCATCACCCCCAGCACCGCTCACCCGGGGGCAGCCCCAGCCACCGTCTCCTCCCAAGCTTTGGAGGAGCAGGGGGAGCCAGCCATGGCAGGCACCCCGAGCGCCCAGCGAGGAGGTCACCTTCGCAGCGCTGCTCTTCCATTTCCATATGTATTTATTTATTTCTACTGGCTGCCGCTGCCCACGGCACCGGGGACATTTACATAATCAGATCACAGACAGCCAGACCAGCCCTGCAGCATCCTTCCCCTCCTGTCTCAAAGCACCTCTTCCTTTCCACCCCAAACCATCCATCATCCCCTCCTTCCCCAGATCATCCCTCCTTTCCCACCCCAGAGCACTGGTCCCCTCCCACCCAGGAGCACTGGTCCCTTCCCGCCCCAGAGCATTGGTCCTCTCCCACCTCAGAGCATCACTCCCCTCCTGCTGCAGACAGCAAAGCCCAGCCCTGCCCTGTTCCCTGCCCACTGGCTGGGGCACAGTGGCCACACAGGTCCCAGCTGGGAGTGGGAGCCACGGGCAGAGCCCAGGGCTGCTCTCATGAGCCTGGTACTGCTCAGGAAGACAGAAGCTGCCAGAGTGTTCCATAGCCAACAGCTCATGGGTCCAAACTTCCCCTAGAACTGCTTGGGGGTGCAACCTAAAAAGAAGTGAATGCAGTGCAATCTTGGCAAGAAGGAGCAGCACTGTGTGCCACCACTGCCAGCGTGGACGTGGTGTGGAGGTGAGCCACATTTCCTGCAAAAGCCAAGCCCTGCTGCATGGGCAGAGGCCACGACCAGGGAGGCAGGACCCAGGTGGGAGCCAGGGATGGGGCTGAGCCGGGATTTGGAGCATCCACCTCCTCGGCTCCAGCCCATCACTGCTGGCTGGGACCCCCCTGGGGAAAAGTCAGTGGGCAAGAGATGTTTCATTTCTCATGTAAAGAAGTACCGGCCCATCAAATGTACCCCGTGCTCCCCTGGGACGCATGGCCCTGGAAAGCACAGCTGGGATGGAGGTGGGCAGGAGCAACCCACTGCCAGGGGACGGTCTGACTCCCTGGCCTTCACTGCAGCCATGGTCTATGTTTCAAACAGAAGACTTGGGGGACTTTGCACTGCACAGAGCCACCCCCCACCCCAGGAGAGACTCCCTGGGCAGGGTCTGGCAGCAGAAGGCATCACCCTGTGCTAAAAAGAGAAAACCAAGGTGCAAAAAGGGATGAGCGTGGGAAAAGGTGATGGCGTGGCTGGGAGCTCACCATGACGGGGTGGGCCGGGCTGTTAGTCCCCCTCTCTTCTGGCCCCAGTGACCCTGCCCTGCTCCCCCTCCTCCTGCCTTTCCAATCCAGCCACCCCAAAAGCATCATTGCCCTGGGAGGGTCGGTGTCCCCCTGCTCACAGCTCTGTCACCTCCCCCCGCAATTGAGGTGCTCCTCAAGAAGCTGGGAGAGCTGCAACCACCCCAAGCCCCTGCCTCCATCCAGCTTCTTCCATGTCACAGCCTCTCCCCTTCAGAGACCTCCCCAAGAGGCTCAGCCACAAGCTCAGGTACAAAGGGACGCTGTTAAAAACATCTCTGACACCGACCTGAACCCCCCGTACGCCTCCCTGGCCCCTCTCACCTCCTCAGTGTTTCCCAAAAACCACTTGTTTCTACCAGTTTTTTTCCCCGCACCATCGTTTTTGTGCTCTTTGCCACCACCCAGACGGCCTCACTCAAGCTTTTATCACACCTCAACCACCTGCAACCTCCTCCTGCCTGGGCTGGACACAGCTCTGCTCCCTGCTCCCCAAAAGGCTGACCCCAAACTCCTCTCCCCAGCAATTCCCTGCCTGCAGCCCCTCGCTGTAACAGCAAACCTCGCAGTGCCTGGGGCTCCTCTGTCCCCCCCGTGACAGGCTGCCAGCCCTGCTCCAAAAACTTGGGCAAACTCTCCATGGGGGGAGTGCTGCACCCCTAAACCTGCTCCAAAATCTTCCAAAGCTCAAGAAGCCCTTTCCTCTCCCGACTACTAAATCCTGCGAGGGGATCACAGGGAGGATGCTGCGACTTCGGGGCTCCTAAGTGCACCCCAGCTCCTGCTGTGCCCTCTGGCTCCTGCCATAGATGATGATGATTGTTTTTTAAAAGCTCACATAAAGCCAGGCACGGCCTCTTTTTGCTCAGGGCTGGGACTGCCTGGCGATAGCGCTGCTCCATTCACAATTCCCTGAGCTCTGCCTCCTTCATACATTATTCCAGGTCTGTTAGGCTTGTGGGCTGGGTTTCTTGTTGGTTTTGGGTTTGTTTGGTTTTTTTTTTCCTTTAAATATTTTATTTCATTTTACTCTCTCTTCCCTTCCCCAAAGCTCCCCGGGGAAAGCAGTGCCCCTCCAGGGGAAAGGCACCTCCCCGGGAAGGGCTGTCTTGCTGCCGTGGAGGCAGATCCACACCCCAAACAAAAGCTGGCCAAAAATAATCAGAAAGTGCCACCATGCTGCACAAGGGCAGGGAACAGCACCGGGGCACACACACGCTCCCCGACCTCCAACCAGTCGGCCTGGGAGAGCCCAGCTGGCAGGAGACAGCCCTCGGTCCCCGAGAGGGTTAAATCCCCCGGGTCGTGTAAAACAAGGGCAGCTTCATGGAAGTCGATGAAGGTGGGAGCGAGGGGGGGATGTGGGTCCGACTCTGCAGCAGGCAGTGGGCTCCACAGGGCAGTGGCAGCCAGAAGGGCACCCCCAGGAGTGGCAAAAGGCCCCTCTGCACCCCAAAACCACTGGTTTCACCAGATATATCCCCCCGATGTCCTGGTTTGGATGAGGCTCTCCAGAAAGCACACTGTGGGGTGTAGCAGAGCCGTGTCTCAGGGGGGTTACACTCACCCACGTCTGCTCCCTGGGGGCTCAGCCATCCTGACCCCCGTGCCCCAGCCCCACACCACCCACACCTATCTGCTCCACAACCCGGTGCACGGGGGAGAAGACGGCGCTGTGCCCGAGGAAAGGAGGACGATGGAGGGAGAGGAGGAGAACGCTTCTCCCTCTTCCTCCTCGCGCCCTGGGAGGGGTGGGGGGGGGGCTCGACTGGCAGCACTTACATTGATCATAGCATTGGAGGTGATGCGGAAGAGGGTGGCCCGCTCGTTGACGGCCTTGATCTTCTCGGAGCTGTCGGCCGGCAGCCTCAGGTTCTCCAGCTCGCTGAGGGAGCGCTGCAGGGCCGCCCCGTGCTTGGCGATCAGCTCGTGGCAAGTGCTCAGGTCCTCCAGTTTACTGGAGAGGGTTTTCAGCGTGCCGTGCAGCTCGCTCTTGTCTGACTGCGAGGCGGGCTCCTCGTCACCAGAGTCATCTGCAAAGGGAGGGATGGAGAGAGGGAGGGAGGGAGGGAAAAAAAAAAAGGAGAGAGAAATCAGTTTCCATGGTTACCCCCGGACCTTCCTAACCCGCGGGCAGGGGACCTCCTGCCTCCTCCCCCACGCAGGCAGCTCGGCCGGGGCAGGGGGTTGCAGCCACAGTTGCCCCCTGGAGCAGAGCAGGGTGCAGAGGAGGAAGGCAGGATGGCACCCACAGCTCCCCCTGAGGAGGGGACTTGGTGGGGGGGGTCCTGTGGCTGTCACTGGTTCAGGGCTGGGTGACGGGGTTGGCACTGGGTGCTGATGGCACTGGGAAGGGTCACGCACCCCAAACATCCCCTTCCCATGCACGGCCACCAGAGTCAGGCACAGTGACAATGTCCTGAATGTCATGGGGGCTCTGCAAGGTCTGCTTTGGGCAGGATTAAGGTATTTCCCCATGGGAAATGTAACAGAGACACAGCAGGGGGAAACAGCCTTTACCAAAAACAACCAGCACCCCTTCAGAGAGCAGAAACCTGCTGATCAGCACCTCAGGTCCGGCAGGAATGGTTACTCCTGCAACTCCAGAACACTCGGGTACTTAAACCAGCAAACCAGCCCAAAAGAGAGCAGTGCTTCGGGTCATCCTCAGGGCAGGAGGCAGAGGTGGAGGGGCTGCCGAGAGGCAGCATTGCCCAAAGCAAACATCAACGGGGCGAGCAGCAGAAGTCCTGAGCAAGGTCTGCACCCCATCCCTATGGTCAAAGTCTAGCCCAAACCCCATGAAGGCAGCAAAGCAGGAAGCAGTCCCTTCATTTCCCCTCCCCCCATCATCTGCTTCTGAATTAAAAAGAGATGGAGATGGGCAAAACCCGCCTGTGGCTTCTATAGGCAGGGATGGGGAGCTGGGAGGGATGGGGACACCCCCCAAGCCAGCCAGGCTGAGACCTTGGGAATGCCTCAGTTATATTGGGGGGCTGCAGCACATCACCTTTCCGGGCTGCAAGGACAGGAAAAAAGCCCCTACTTCACTGAGAGGTGGGTGTTTGGCTTATATTCCTGCCTCGTAAGACTTTGGAAACTGCACAGACAGAGAGCGACGTTCAGCCACGGCCTGGATCGATTCCACTGCTGTCAGGTCAGCTGAGGAAAAGGAGGGGAAGAACACCCCTCCTTTAACAGCAGGGAAGGGGGGGTTCCACAGCAAGAGCCAGAGTGATTAGGATAAGAGAAAGGAGCGTGAGCCCAGAGCTGAAGCAGCAGCAGAGCACGGAGTAGGGCAGCACCACGGCTGCGGCTTGGAAGGTACCCAGAAACGCTGCCTTTTGGAGGAGCCAAGATGCTCCTGAGAAGGAAGGACAGCCTGGGGACAAGGCTCACCCCTCATAGCAGCATCCACCCCAGCTGCCCAAGGACGGTGGGAGAAGACAGTTAAAGCCCTGCTGGGAAATAGGGCCCAGAGCAAAATGCAAAGTGGCTCAGGAAGCAGCATCTCCCAGTGCAACCATTTGGTCCATCTACAACCCAGCCCCCAGCGTCCACAGTGCACAAACCTCCACTCTGAAAGGCAGGGGATGAAGCGTGGCTTGTGGCCACCAAGGGTGCTCAAGGAGTACATAATCCACCCCTGCCAGCATTCACAGCACCCACGGGAAGCCAACCAAGCCCTTCCCAGGCCAGGTGAGCAGCCCCACTCTCGAGGACAGGACCAGCCTTCTGGAAACACAGGTTGTCACCAGGGGATGTCTCCGGTGGAGGAGACGGGCAGGGAAAGGAGAGCAGGAAAGGGAACAGGCAGGATTGGAGGGGCTCTGACCTGGGAGGGTGCACACAGGTACCACAGCATGGAGCCACGGGTGCAAAAGGTCCAGCAGGGAAGCTTAAGCCACTTTTCCACCAGTAAGACAAGTACCCAAAGCCTCCACTTTCTTTTCAAGTATCTCCACGGTGCCCTTCGTCCCGGGGCACACAAAGCACACACACGTCCCTCCGAGGCTTGGGTACCATCTTCACACCCGTCCTCAGCCGGCACATCCCGAGGGCACCGCACGCTGTACCCTGCAGAGGATGCTCCGAGGAACGCCGTGCTGCTGCTCTGGCTCAGAGCCGTCTCCCAGAGCCTGTACAGGCACCCTCAGGCAGAAGCTTGAACCCGTGTCCTTTCAGCCTCCCCCACATCTCTCCTTCCCCATCAAATACAGCGTGAGCTTCCACCAGAGCTACCGCCCAGCCACACGGCTTCTGCCCTGCAAGGCTCCATCTGCAGCCACCGCCTCTGGCTGGGCTGTCACCCTGCTCCTCTGGATTAACCAGGTCCACATGCTGGCCCAGCAGGTCCACCACCTTGTCCCAGGACACCGCACATCCCGGGTGTGGAATCTGCATGCAGGGAGGACACAGGACGGTGGTGGCTCAACCCAGGCACAGCCACCCATTTCCAGTGCCAGAGCATCTATGCTCTCCCGTGAGCATCTGCTGGGCTGGGTGGGCTGCTGTGCCCCAGGGGTGGGAACCACCTCTCCATAGCATCCAGGGTCCCATCACTAACAAGCCCAGTCTCTAATGGCCAATTTAGAACTTTTTGTACTGTTTTCTAACGCCACCAGAAGTCAGCCAGACCGGCTTGTTTTTCTCATCAGAGACACCAGCCAGGCAACGATCAGCACTAATTGTCCAAACCCACCATCACCCCCATGGGACTCAAGGGGACAAATATTGTTGGAACAAGATGATTTTAAGGTCCCTTCCAACCCAAGCTGCTCTATGATTCCATGCCTTCTCTGCCTGTAGACATCCATCATGCTCCCCAAAGACCATTTTAGCTGTTCACAGTGACTGTGAAACTCCTGCCGAGCTCTGGCACAACTGGGCACCACTGGGTGACGGTGACAGAGGGGCTCCAGCCTTTGCCAGGGCATTAACTCCTGCCCATGCGTGGAGGCTGCGCTGACCATCCCTGCGTGCTCTTGGCTGGAAGCACTGACGCAGCGTGGCCCAATTTCTTCATCACCACACAGAGTTACATAAACTCCTCAAAGCCCAGGATGAAAAGGGGGAAGGGGCACCTGGGGGTCAGCCCCTGCCAGCAGTGATGGGGCTGGTGGCTGGCCTGGACAGCCCTTGCCAGCACCAGAGCTGCCCACGCCGGTGCGGTGGGTGGGCAGCGAGATCTCACCCTCACCCTGGAGGGGGAGAGGGTGTCAGACCTTCTGCTGAGCCTGCAGGCTTCAAATGGGACCTTATGGCTTAGAGGGTTGTGGTGCAGCCCCCAGAGGAGCAACGTGTGCACCACCATGCAGAGAATGGAAAACTCATTGCACCTCCCATCCCCGCAGCCCCAGTGCCCGGGACACGGGGAGACCTGGTCCCACCCGTGCTTCTGTGGCTCACGGTAAGGAGAAACGTGTCAAGCAGCACAATTTACTGCAATTATCTCCAACTGAAGCAGAGGAAGAAGGAAACACGATGGCTCAGCCACGAATTAAATCACAGCACATTCAAGCGGAAACCAGCCCGCACAGAGCCCAAAGAACCTCGCTGCTGCCACCCCACCTGGGGCCAAGCGAGGACACTGGCTCTGAAGACGGGTTTCCAACCCACGATCGATGCCAAAACACCTGAAATACTGCAAAAAAGCTGAAATCCTTCACTTCCTCACCACCCTCCCAGCGCCAGCAGGGGCCAAGCAAGATCAACCCACTCCCTGGGACCTCACTTCACTCCCTGGAGGTTTTTTGACTGTAAAGACTGTGAAATCCTGGCTGTGGTAGAGCTGGGAGGTTGAACCAAGGTCTCTGCTTCACCTACAGGCACAGGAAAAGCATCCCAGAAGGACCAGGAGAAAGCTAAACTGCAGCTCCATAGGCACCACCATCACAAGCAGAGGAATGGGGTGCATTATTATTATTATTATTATAATTTCTTAAATTACCCTCTTGTTTCCTCCACTCTGTCCTTCTGTACTTGCTCACCAGAGGCTTGAGCATCCTTCAGCACCAGCTGCCAGTAGGATGCTGCTCTCCAGTGGAAGGACCAGGGTGAGGACCAGTATTGCTGTACCCCTTTCTCCTGGGATCCTGAGGGAAAACTGGCCGAAATACCCACAAACACAAATCTCCCTCTTTCCTCAGGCCACCAGCAGCCTCTTGGCTCTGCACCAGCTTCAGTCCCGTCACTTGTGGGGCAGAGCAGCCCCAGATGTGGGCAGAGGAGTCCTACTTCCACCCCACCTTCACCCTGCTTTCCAGCTGGGTCCTTGGCGTGCCACCAGGACAACCACCACCACAGGAATGTTCCTGCTTGTCCCTCTGGATACAGGAGGGGGGACAGTGCTGGGGACGGAGAGTTCCTCAGTCTCTCTCATTTGGAGACCTCCTGGGCGAAGGATCACAGAATCACAGAATCAGAATCATGGGCTTTTGGGTACCTCCAGGGATGGTGCTTCAGCCACTGCCCTGGGCAGCCCATCCCACGGCTTGGTAACATTTTCCATGTAAAAATATTTCCTAATATCCAATCTGAACCTCCCCTGGTGCAACTTGAGGCCGTTTCCTCTCGTCCCATCACCTGTGACGTGGGAGAAGAGACCCACCCCCCGTGGGCTACACCCTCCTTTCAGGAGGTTGCAGAGAGCAAGAAGGTCTCCCCTCAGCCTCCTCTTCTCCAGGCTGAACACCCCCAGCTCCCTCAGCCTCTCCTCACAAGGCTCGCTCTCCAGACCCCTCACCAGCTCCCTTGCCCTTCTCTGGACCCGCTCCAGCCCCTCGGTGTATTTTTTTGTGGTGAGGGGCCCAAAACTGGACACAGCCCTCGCCTTCACCCGTTCCCAGTAAAGGGGGACGATCACCTCCCAAGTCCTACTCCCCACGCTGCTCCTGACACAGGCCAGGATGCTGTCGGCCTCCTTGGCCACACTGCTGGCTCCTGTTCAGCCCACCCTCGACCAGCACCCCCAGGTCCTTTCCTGCCAGGCAGCTCCAGCCACTCTGCCCCCAGCCTGTAGCGCTGCAGGGGGTTGGGGTGTCCCAAGGGCAGGACCCGGCTCTTGGCCTTGTTGACCCTCATCCCATTGGCCTCAGCCCATCCATCCAGGCTGTCCAGAGCCCTCTGCAGAGCCTTTCTACCCTCCAGCACCCAACCTGGTGTCATCTGCAAACTTAACTGAGGGGGCACTCGAGCAGCATGTCCCTGGCTCCTGAGCTTCACCTCAGCTCACCTTGCTCCTCTTCAGGAGGCAGGTTTGTGACGACACACAGACGTTCAGCAAGAATTCACATCGCTGCCTCAGCGACCAAAATCCACCCAGGGAAATAAACACCAGAGACTGGCAGCAAAGATCTGACAACAAATTGGAAGGTGGTTCTCACTCCCGTGCCCCGGATGAGTCAGCCCGGCTTTCACGGCCACCCTCCCACCCTGCCCAAAGGCAGCGTCCCCTGGAGACCTCCCCGTGCCCACCAGTGGTCCCCAAGGTTGTGAAGCCCTTCCTCTCTCCTCCTGCAGCCAAGTGCTGCACCAACTGCACACTGCTTGGGGCAAAGACCCCCCTCAGTCCCGGCATCTCCAGGGGCGATTCCTCACAGGACCCTGGGCTGGAGGTGGCCCTGAGGTGGAGGTTCTGCCCTGATCCTGTGTTGAGGTGCCACCAGCCACACAGGAGCAGGACACCAGCTCCAAACAGCACCATCCCCTCTGCCTGCAGTGCTGGGCAGGGCTGAGGGGACACGCAAGTGTGGCAGAGCAGGAGCTCAGGCACCCCCAAAAGGCACGCCCCTGCTCCTGAGCTCTGCGGGACCCTCCTCTCCCCTGGCACCAGGAAGGTTTCACAAATGCCATCGCTGTTTTAATGATCTCTGTTTCTTGCCGCTCGTGACACGCAGGGGAAATACCTGCGGCTGCAGGCCCAAATACACCACACCCACCAACCTGGACCAGTGCTGGCCACCTCGGCACAAGAGAGATCTGGAGGGGCTGGAGCGAGTGCAGAGGAGGGACACGGAGCTGGGGAAGGGCCTGGAGAATCAATCTTATGAGGAGCCATTGAGGGAGCTGGGACTGTTTGGTTTGAGGAAGAGGAGGCTGAGGGGAGACCTCATCCCTCTCTACAACTGCTTGAAAGGGCATTGCAGAGAGGTTGGTGCTGGTCTCTTCTCACGGGCAATGAGCGATAGAAGGAGAGGGAATGGCTGCAAGCTGCAGCAGGGTAGGGTTAGGCTGGCCATGGGGAAAGAATCCTTCCCAGCAAGAGTGGTCAGAGCCTGGACTGGGCTGCCCAGGGAGGGGGGGGAGGCCCCATCCCTGACTGTGTTTCAGAGTGGATGAGCTGTGGTGCTGGGGGATCTGGTGTAGGGGAGAACTTGTAGAGTGGGGCTGATGGTTGGACTGGATGATCCCAAGGGTCTCTTCCGACCTGAAAGATTCTGTGATTCACCCCCTGGTTAACTCCAGCTTTTACTCAGTATCCCCCACCTCCCCGGGGACACCTTGGCTGGTGCTTTGCACGCCCCACGCACCCTCACGCCAGGAGTCCCTGCAAGGCGAGTCCCCCCCTCCCCAGCCCACCCTTTGTTGTGACTTGGGAACCCACTCCCGGGCAATCTGTTGTGGTTTTTGTTTGTAGGGCACTGGCATGAAGCAGTTGCTATAGGAACAGCCAGCCTCACGGTAAGATGGGGAGATTATTTTTGGAGCCGTGATGCTATTTAATCTATGTAGAATGGATCAGCAGCCCTCAGCTGTAAGCCTCTCTGGGCTTGCTTCTCAGTCGGGAGAGCAAGACGAAGCCTCAGCGCCCGGAGCAGCATCTCAGGAGGCGGCCATTAAGGCAGAAGCTCCCTTGACGCCCCCGTTTTCTGCCTCTAAAACCTCCCTCAGCGAAATATTTCCCATTGCTTGCATTTTTCTCCAGAGCTGGTGGAAATGCTGCTGGTCAGAGGTGCAGGGCTTCCCAAGCCGGGGCTTCGCACCACAGCCCACGGGGACACCCAGTGACACGGTGCTCGCCGGAGCATCGCCACACAGGGCATACCCCGAAATCATCGGGGGACCCAGAGGAGCCCCAGGGTGCTGCTGCTCGTGGATGGGATGTTTCAGTGCTGGGAAGAGCCTTTTTAGGGGGAAGGGGATGGAGTGAAGGGATTGAAGGGTTCAGCTTTAGACCTTGTATTCTGTATCTCCCAAACTGTCCATCTGGGATGTCTCCAGCCCCACCAACAGGGGGGAAGGCACTATGGGGCACTGCACCACGGCCAGAGGGAGCAGTTAATCCCTGCTCACCTCCCCTCCAGGTCCTGCTCCGACACTCCCTTCCCACATCCCGCTGCTCCCCTCTCTGCCCTGCGAGTTGAAAAGTTTCCCTTCCCAAGTATCCTCGCTTTGAGGAAAAAGTTCTCATCTCTCCTACATCCCCTGGAACTTCTCCTGCAACCCTGAGCTTCTCACCCACTGCTTCACCGAAGTCCCCAGAGCCTCTGTGAGGCAGGGACAGCCCCACACATGAAATCTGGCTTTCTGCTGGTGGGAGCAGGGAACGAGCAGAGGGAGGGGCTGGAAGGGCAGAATCGACATCGCAGAGTGGAGCTGAGCCAGCCCTGCTCCCGCACCATGGAGGTCCATGTTGGACACAGCTCCAACTCTGTGTCCACCAGCTTCATCTACCAACAGGGACAAGAGATGATGAACCAGTCCACAGGTAAAATCAGTGTGGAACACAAGCAGCTCTGCCCTGGAGAGGCCACAGCTGGAGCACTGGGTCCAGCTCTGCGCCCCGCAGTTCAGAGAATTGCTGGAGAGAGTTCAGCAGAGGTCATCAAGATGATGAAGGGCCTGGAACATCTCTCTGGTGAGAAAAGGCTGAGCGCCCTCAGGCTATTCAGCTGAAGAGAAGACTGAGACGGGACTTCATCAATGCTGTGCAATAGATAAAGGGCTGGTGGCAAGAGGATGGGGCAAGACTCTTCTCATTGACTGTTCTCCGTCTCTGGAGATGTTCAAACCCTCCTGGACACATTCCTGTGTGACCTGCTCTGGGTGACCCTGCTCTGGTCTGCTGTTGGACTCCACAAGTCCCTTCCAATCCTGACCATTCTGTGATTCTATGAGCCTATGGCTTGTTCCTCCATCTCTCAGATGTAGAAGTGGCCAAGACACTCATGGATGAATTCAGCATCCATCACTGGAAGAGGAAGGGGCAACAGAAGCAACCAGGCCATAAACCATTGACTGCTCCATACACCTTTTTGAATGCAAAGTTGGTTTGCACTGTAAAAGCAGCTCAACGGACCTACCAGTGTGAGAGCACCCCCGTGGAAGGGCAGAGGCTGCCAAAGGTGAGGACAATGGACTTGGAGCAGGGTGCAAGCGGTGCTCAGTGACATCAGGCTGTCCACAGTACTCCTGGCTTGTGCCTGCAGCTCATCTCTCCCACTCCTGGAGACCATGTCCCCAGAGCACAACACGTATGAGCGCTGCCTAGGCCCCCCTCAGAGCACCAGCACCACAAAGAGCTGCGGCGATGAACAGCTCATCGACATGTTACCTGCCTGTCAAAGCCAGGGACCATGGGATCACAGAATGAGCTGGGTTGGAAGGGACCTGAAAGCCTATCCAGTGCCACCCCCTGCCCTGGGCAGGGACACCTCCCACCAGACCACGTTGATCCAAGCCCCCTCCAATCCACTCCTGAACCCCTCCAGGGATGGGGCAGCCACAGCTTCTCTGGGCAACCTGGGCCAGGCTCTCACCACCCTCACACCAAAGAAGTTCTTCCCCACATCTCAGCTCCATCTCCCCTATTTTAGAGTCAAACCCTTCCCCCTCCTCCTATGGCTCCCCTTCCTCATCCAGAGTCCCTCCCCAGCTTTCCTGGAGCCCCCTGAGGGTCTAGAAGGGACTCTATTGCTGGCTCAGAGATAGTTTACTCTCCACCAGGACCCCCAGATCCTTCTCCTCAGAACTGCTCTCCAGCAGGTCCACCCCTAACCTAGATTGGTGTCTGGCATTCGACACCTACACCCAATTTGGGGGGGGCTGAAGAGGGTCCCAGCAGGAGCAGCCCCTGGAGCCACTGCCCACTCCCCTGGTGACAGCAGCAGCCCCAGCTGACTCGCTGGGACTTCTAGATGTCTGGTGCAGGCTCAGTTAGTCTCTGCTCCACTCTTACCTCCTCCTTCCCTCTCCCAGTGGAACAAAATGCACCAGGCATTGGTGCCCGAGCCAGCCAAAGCCCAGCCAGGAGGAGGGGGAAGGACCACATGGGTGTGATGACACACAGAAGTCGCTCCTGCAAAGGGGAGCAGCCCCAGTGTGCCCACATCTGAAACCATTCCCCAGCTGAGCCACCACAGAGGGGTCCTAGCCTCTGCCTCAGTTTCCCTCCTGCCACAATCCGGGAATCAGAGCTCATTTGCTGAGTTTGGGGACAATGCAAAGAAACAGGGGGTGTGATGGGGGTGGGACGGAGGGGACACAACCCATCTGCAAAATATCATGGGTGAAGAGCAGATTTTCACCCTCAAGCTCCTCTTCTGCCTCTTCTGCGCTTTCTCCTGCCTTTTCCCAGACCCAGCAAGGAGTCGTGGATCTAAATGTATGAAAAACATCACAGCTGTTTGGTCAAAGCCTTTTTTCTTCCCCAGGCAGAACAGAGGGGAAGAGGCCATGAGTTGCCACCAGGCCACTGAGGCCAACCTCTGCCACGCCAGCCCTGGACACAGCTCCTCCTCCCAGGCGTTTCCACAAGTAAACACCACAGAAAACAACCCCACCTCCTTAGGACATTCCCCAGCTCCTTGGAGACACCAGGGCTTAGGGCAGAAACGCCAGCCCCTCCTGCCTGTGATGACCTGGACCTCTTGGAAACGCTCATCACCCACCATCTCTCAACCGGAGCGAGTTCCACGCTGGCTCTAGGAGACACATCTGCTTTCATCACGTCTAACAGCTATGAATATGAAATGGAGCCGGGATCTATATTTAATAGCCTCTCCCGGCTGCCAGAAGATAGATGGGCCTTCACAGCATCTGCAGGTGGCCGCGGGCACGGGTGGCACGTGTGTGGCTGCAGAGAACTGCGCTGGGAATTAATCACCAAAACAGGCCAGCAAGTCATCATTTGTGAATGGTGTGGAATTTGGGTGATGGCTCAGCAATTATCACAAACCCCACACGGCCATTTCTCCTCCCCGACGCTGGGAGAATGGGAAGCTGCTCCAGCAAAGGCAGGGCTAAAAACAGCCAACACTAGCTGCTCGTGACAAGCTGTGACATTCCCTGAGTGACACTGGGTGAAAGCTGTGGTGGGCACAAACCAAGGCAAGAGGACCCCAACCCCAACAAGTCCTGTGAGGAGAGGCTGAGGGAACTGGCCATGTTTAGTTTGGAGAAGAGGAGGCTGAGGGGAACCTCATTGCCCTCAACAGCTCCCTGAAAGGAGGGTGTGGAGAGGTGGGTGCTGGCCTCTTCTCCCAAGGGAATAAGGACAGGAGCAGAGGACAAGGTCAGAAGTTGCAGCAGGGGAGGTTTAGACTGGATATTAGGAGGCATTACTTCAGACAGAGTGGTCAGGCCCTGGAACAGCCTGCCCAGGGAGGGGGCTGAGTCCCCATCCCTGGAGGTATTTAAGAAACGTGCAGATGGGGCACTGCAGGGCATGCTCCAGTGGCCAAGGTTGTAGGGAGTGGGTTGTGTTTCTGTGTCTGGTTGGACTTGGTGACCTCAGAGGTCCTTTCTAAGCGTGACAAATCTGTGACCCAATGATGGGGCTCCACAGGACAAACCCAGAGCTCAAAGACCACTGTCTCCTCACAACACATCCCATCAGATTCACCTGAAATCCGTTAGTTCTGCGGAGAGAAGCAAAATGAGTAAGTTTTGCAGCAATTTAAGTCTAAGGACTTGAGTGACATGGTCTATGTTGGGCCAAGGTTGAGCAGAGGGTTGGACCAGGGAGCCCCAGAGGTGCCTCCAGGACTCTAAGCCAAGTGCAACTCTGTCACCTGTGATAATTGCTCCCGGTTTAACCAACTGGATGTAATGCTACATTGCAGTAACATGGGAAATTCAACATATGGATCTGTTTAAAAATTAATAGCCAAAATAAGCAGGATACAAAAATGGGCTTAAAAACCTTTGGAACCTTTCTTTTTGGACAACAGTTTGGCCAACACAGCTCCCTGTGTCTTCTACGCCCATTCTTCTACCAGGCCAGGTAGGAATAAAGAAGATAAGCAGCTTCTAAAAAACGTTACTCCCACCTCTTCATTTTCAGAACTCTAATTTCCTTTACACTTTGGTGCAGCTGGTGGAGCCAAACCTAAGGGTGGTAGGTGAATGCTTTCAGGTGGCCCTAGAGTGGTTTTTGGGGAAGCAAACACCACAGTGACACAAGGACCCAAAAGACTATGAAGAAGAAGACAAAGAGGCAGGACCCTGACACAGAGGTACGGAGGCTCAGCCCGTGAAGATGCCTCCTGGCGACAGGACAATGCCTGTGACAGGAGGATGTCCACAGAATTTCTTCCAAGACATCAGAAAGATGGTGCAAACAAGGAGGCCGAGCGAAACGCTCGATAGATCATGACCTGCTCTGGCACCAGCCCTTTGCCATTCTCCTCATGACTGACCCCCCACACCAACAAAGCCCCATTTCCACGGGGTGAGCAGTCAGCTCCATCCTGCCCATCACCCAGCGAGCCAGCCCTGACCCCAGTGAAGCTACAGCAGGGATAAATAACGACCCACCGTATGTGATCTGCTTCCCTTCCTATGAAACACACACTAAAATACTATCCTGAATGGAGGGTGGACACACCGGTCCATTGATGCACGTAAGGGACTCTTCTTGTTTCTTGAAAGGAAAGCTCTGGGAAAGCAGAAAGTATTTTCACTACGATTGCTGCAGCATTCCCAGTCCAGCTATTGAACATTTTATGGCTGCAATTAGAAAAAAAAACGATGTTCCCAGTCAATAAGGCTCAGCAGCAACTGCTGCACTTCACGGGCATCACAGCCACCCTCTCCTCCTGGCACATACAGCATTTTCCCATCACCCAGTCACCTACACAACTCTGACAAGCTCATCAATTCGGCTACAAAGATCTACAGACGGGTTTAAAATGTGCCAAAAGGCAGGGTTTAAACTCAAAATAAGATGGACACGGCTCCCTGAAAGGAGGGTGTAGCCAGGGGGGTCGGTCTCTTCTCCCAAGGAACAGGCGATGGGACAAGAGGAAACGGCCTCCAGCTGCACCAGGGGAGGATCAGACTGGAGATCAGGAAAAATGTTTACATGGAAAGGGTTCTGAAGCCTTGGACTGGGCTGCCCAGGGCAGGGGTTGAGGCACCATCCCTGGAGGGATTTAAAAGCTGTGTTGACACAGTGCTGAGAGACATGGGTTAGTGCTGCATTGGGGTTTTTGATCATCGAGGCTGATGGTTGGACCAGATGATCTGAAAGAACCCTTCCAAGAGAATTTGGTGATTCTATGACACACTGAAGAACTGGAGACTGAAACGCAGGAGAGGATCAAGGCAGAATTCCACACTCCATCAGCAGAGAGAACCCACCCAACAGACAGCGGGTACCTGCCCACTCAGCAGAGGAGGGGCCACTAACAATGGCTCGTTATAAATCCACTATAAATCACAACAGAACTTTAAAAAGCAAGCTAAAAAAAACCCAAACAAATTCCGGGTCATAGGGACAGAAAAGTCATATCCCAGACCCACGATGCAATTTCCTCTAAGCCACCACCAGCCCGTGTCCAGTTTGGGACACTGCACCCCTCAGAGACAGGCACCATAAAGAAACCCCCCCCAAGGAGGGTTTTGGGGCTGGAAAACCCATCCTGCAGGGAGAGACTGAGTGCACGGACAGTGTTCAGCAGGAGGAGGAGAAAATCCACTGGAGACAGGCTAAGAGTCCCCAGAGAACAACTTTTATCAAGTATCGGAATGATCTGTTCTCCATGTCCATGACAGCCAAGAGAAAAGCTTAAATGGGCTGAAAATCCAGAGACTCTGGGCATTTGGGACACGTGGCCCAGCCCAGGGGCTGGGATGCTGGCAAAGCTCTGGGAGGGGATTGGGACACTGGCACTGGAGACGCCCGGGGACAGGACAGGAACCGTGTGTGAGCATTGCTCTGGTGGAGCCCACCCTGCCCTTCGCAGAGGGGGCAATGCCACAGGCTGCTCCCAGCCTCATCCCACAGGATTTTACCATTCCAAAGGAAAAAACATAAAGGCTGGAGATCAGTCAGGAAGCAAAACCTGCAAGAAAGAGCAACCAGCTATCATAGACCCACTGACTGGTTTGGGTGGGAAGGGACCTTTAAAGCCCATCCAGTGCCACCCCCTGCCCTGGGCAAGGACACCTCCCACCAGACCACGTTGATCCAAGCCCCCTCCTTGAACCCCTCCAGGGATGGGGCAGCCACAGCTTCTCTGGGCAACCCGGGCCAGGCTCTCACCACCCTCACCCCAAAGAAGTTCTTCCCCACATCTCAGCTCCATCTCCCCTCTGTCAGGGTCAAACCCTTCCCCCTGCTCCTGTGGCTGCCCTTCCTCATCCAGAGTCCCCACATCTCAACCCCATCTCCCCTCTGTCAGGGTCAAACCCTTCCCCCTGCTCCTATGGCTCCCCTCCCTCATCCAGAGTCCCCACATCTCAGCTCCATCCCCCTTCCAAGCGCACAGAAATTCACAGGAACAGCTAATGAAGGACACCTGAAATGATTCAAATCCCACCTCTAGTTTGCACATAGGGTACAACAGGGCTTTATGTTCTACACCTGGAGCCCACCCCGTGCCCACCAGTGTCTGTGTCTGCGGTGGCAGAAGGAGAAGCCACCCGTTTGCCGACACAGGCAGAGGGAGAGGGGGACTCTTCAGCTGCAAGACTGCACGGAGCCGCACGGGCAGCAGTGCCGAAAACCCTGAGAATGTTTGAGTGTGAGAGTTGCTAAATTAGGAAAAAAAAAAAGTGCAAAAGTGATTTGTGCTCGGTCCCCCCCCTGTTGCAAAGACCCCGGGGGCACCTTCCCTCCACCCCAAACCACAAAGAACCTGACCCTGGCCACCCTTGAAGACACTTCCCCGGGGTCCTGCCTGCTGGGTACCAAGGTCTCCGGGAAGGCCTGTGTGCCATTTCTGCTCTGCTCCCCGCTCACCACCTTCCCTTCACCTCTCACACCACAGCAATCACCCCTGCTTCAGTTTTCTTTGAGAGAAAAAACTGGTTTGGAGCATTTTATTCCCCGCTGGATCCCAGTTACATAAAGTGCTGTGCACGCATGTGCAGAACTCCTCTGACACGTGTGTCCTTGCTTCACCCAGATGGGAAAACGGCTTGAGAAGAAAACCAAAGGCTTCCCCCTTTGGAGGACAATTGGATTTGATATTAAAAGCTCTTATTTTTTATATCTTTGTCATCCAAAGCCTGCAGTAAATCCTCAATTGCTTGAATTTTGATTTGACCTATTTGCATTTTTCCTTAACTGCCTTTTTTTTGTTGTTTTTCTGGGGGAAGGAAATGTAATAAAAAATACCATGTGGACAAGTTCTTGTGAAGTGATGCTGGAGAGCAGGATGAAGAGGCACACCCTCGTGGGCCGTGTGGGGAGTGGGATCAAGGAGGGGCTCAGGCTCAGCTCTGCAGGGACAACTCCACACCACACACTGAGGAAAACCAAATGGGACCAGAGGTGCAGAAGTGGTGAATTCAGGCATTTGCACCTGAAGACGAGATGTCTCATCTCACCTACTGTCAACAGCCAGAAACGCAAAGTCCAAATCTGAGCCAATCTGTTTTACCCCCTGGCCCAGGCTCTCCTTAGGGTTGGAGGGAATCGAGTGCCCCCTCAGTCACCCAGATGACACCAGGTTGGGTGCTGGAGGGTAGAAAGGCTCTGCAGAGGGCTCTGGACAGCCTGGATGGATGGGCTGAGGCCAATGGGATGAGGGTCAACAAGGCCAAGAGCCGGGTCCTGCCCTTGGGACACCCCAACCCCCTGCAGCGCTACAGGCTGGGGGCAGAGTGGCTGGAGCTGCCTGGCAGGAAAGGACCTGGGGGTGCTGGTCGAGGGTGGGCTGAACAGGAGCCAGCAGTGTGCCCAGGTGGCCAAGGAGGCCGACAGCATCCTGGCCTGTGTCAGGAGCAGCGTGGGGAGCAGGACTTGGGAGGTGATCGTCCCCCTTTACTGGGCACTGGTGAGGCCCCACCTCGAGGGCTGTGTCCAGTTTGAGGCACAAATTTTGTAGGATTTGCGTGCCCCCCCCCTTTCCTCTTCCTTAAACTTATTAATTATCCCAAACTACATCAAAGGAGCAACACTTGGATGTGACCACCATGGAAGTCCAGGTGTGCATCACTCAGTGCTACCAGTTCCCACAACCCCCAGAGGTGACCCTCTGGGCACCACAGCAATATCAATTAAGCACAATTAACAATGAGTTGTCAGTGCCCGGGACCAGAGGAGCCTTTGGTGGCTCCAGACAGAAGGTTCTGAGCCTCCTAGAAATCCTCATTTCTCCTCATCACCCCTTTTCTTTGCTGGGGGAAGCCTGGTTTGGCTTGGCCCCTCCAGCGATGGAGCAACACCCAAATTTAAAGGTGAGGCCCCCCCTCCCCACAGACATTTTCTGCTTCATCACAGGATACAACCCAGAAAAAAAAACCACCAAAGCTGTTCACTAGCACTCACAAAACAGGGATTTCTGCCCCAAACCGGCCTGGATTTGAGCGGAGCATCCCATACCCAGTAAAGGACAGGGCTCCTGCGCGCCCAGTGCCAGGGTAACACCTGGAATAACCCATGGAGCGAGGACAGAGGGGATTCCCACCATGTAGGCCACCCTGGAGAGCATCCCTGCCCATCACCATAGCTCTCAGCACAGCGTGGGCAGGGTGCACCAGAGGAGAAGCACAGACACGCTCTTAACTGCAGAGTAATTTGGCTTCTAGCTACAAAAATTACATCTCATTTACCAAAAACAAGTACCAGGTCCAAAGAGACTGTAGCAGGAACTGATTCACCCCTTACCAACACACCAATTCCTTCCTTGGATAGAAAAAGCACAAGAAAAGAGCAGAGCATCACCACGTTGAACCTCCCCAGCACACCTCAGCCGCGGCGGACCCGCCGTATTGTTTAAAACACCCGATAAAAAGGAAAGAGCAAGTGCCACCTGCTCTGTCCAGCTCCCACCACACCAAGGAGGGACATGCAGATACCCCCGAGGGACCCACGGATGGCATTTCTCCATCTCCCCTCACCCCAGGGGAAGGTCACTTGCTGTCTGGAGCAGCCCCTCCGTGGCTGGAAGCGCCTCTGCCTGAGGGAAGGGGCTGGGTGGAAGCACGGTGAGGGGAGGCCGAGGGAGGGCAGGCCGGAGTGGGCCGGGTCTGTGGGAGGGTGACGGCGCGGGGACGCCGGGAAGGCCACTAACCCGTGTGGAATTTATTGAGACAGCCAGCGTTGCAGAAGGAACGGAGGGATCCCGTCTCCCAGCAGCCCCTACCCTTCATCCCCACCGCGGGGCCGCTCTCGGTGAGGCTACACCACACGTGGCTGTCAGCTTTAGGATGGAGAGAAAAAAAAAAAGGGAAAGAAAAAAAAAAACAAAACCAAAAACAAAACAAAGCAGAAAAAAGGAAACAATACAGAAATAAAGAGGAAAAAAAACCACCTTAAAACATCCTTATTCAGCAGTCGGCCAAGCGGCCACGGCGCTGCACTTACAGTTCCACGCTTCCCACTCTCAATTCTCCCCACATGCTGCCAGCAGAGCACCTCGGCCCCCAGCCCAGCATCCATCAAACCACCCTCTGACCAGCATGCACCACGGAGCAGCCCTTAACTCCATCCCTGCCGGCAGCGGGGCAGCACCTGCCCCCCAAAAAAGGGGGGGAAAGACACCGAGGAGGCCGGTCCTCCCCCAGGGGAGGCATCGCCAGGGCTGTCTGCGGAGCGATGCCAGGTACTCCTTCTGGAAACCCAAGGGATGCTGCCCTGCCGAGGGGGGAGGATGATATTTGGAAGCTTATCCCTTTAAATGCTGCTGGAGATTATTTTTAGGATGCTGGCTTCAAGTAGGTATCGGAATCTCTCGATTTTTATCAGAAACTTCATTATATGTTTTACTCACGCGGCTCCGCGTCGCATTCCCACCCACCCCACCCCACCCCCCAGCAACCCCAGCACAAAACCCCCCAGCTTCTGCCACCACGTCCCCTCCCCGTGTGTATTTTCCCTCCCCTCCGTTGTGGGCACCATTGGATTTTCCCAGCCTTTCATATTTCACCGGCCTCGGGGGAGCAAGTAAAGTCTGGAGGAGAAATGGGGCATAAATCAGAACTGGCTCCAGGAGGAGCAGCCAGAGCGGGGCCAGGGGCTCGGTCCCAGCGTGGGGATCGGGGACAGGACCCGCATCCAGGATTTACAAATACTGATAGTTTCTATTTGACAGTTTTCTCCCGCTTTAGCTGCGCCACGAGGCTCTTAGAGCAAGGAAGGAAAGGGTTATACCCCACCTTTCCAATGGCAACTACTTCCTGTGTATTGGTATCTGTAAAAAGGAGGCTTTTACAAAAGAATGCATTCTGGGTGGAAAAAGGGCAAATTCTGGAAAGTCAAGCTACCCCCACACCATGTATTGAAGGCAGGGAAAGCTAATCCCAGCAATCCATACCAACTCAAAAACGCCACTCACCGGTTTGCACACATCCGTACACTTTGGGTCAGAACCCGCAGCTTTTCAAGGGGAAAAAGGCACAGAGGCCCCGAGAGCAGCAGTTTTTAATCAGAGGGGAAGACCTCGGTGGGACTGAGCTCAAAACAAGCACTTCCCTTTCTGCTCCCAGATCCAAGAAGCAGATGGAGCCAGGATGTGTATCCTGACACTGAGGTCAGAGCCAGTATGTACAGAAATCTATGTACCAGTATGTATATACACTGTACATATGTGTGTATGTATATACATGCATGGACACACACACCCCATGTACTCCTCTTTTGCCTGCAAACACCCAACGCTCCTGTCCGTGCCTGGGACCAGAAGGGCTGTGATTTCCTGCAACTGCTCCATTCCCATGAAAATCGGACCATTCACCATCGGTTCTGGATCAGGTTCCAGCCCCAAACCCTGTAGGTGACCCCAGACCAACACAACCAATATCTTCTGTACTGGAGCCCAGAACCCCCCCTGCACCCTGGGCTGCATCCCCAGAGCACGGCCAGCAGCGAGAGGTGGAGGGGGGGATTCTGCCCCCCAGCTCCACTCTGGGACACCCCCCCCGCCCAGTGCTGCCTCCAGCAGACAGAAGGACATTAAGCTGTTGGAGCAGGGCCAGAGGAGGCCACAGAGATTCTGCAGTGCCTCTGCTGTGAGGGCAGGCTGAGAGAGTTGGGGGGTTCAGTCAGGAGAAGACTCCATGGAGACCTTTGAGCCCCTTCCAGTTCCTCAAGGAGCTCCAGGAAAGCTGGAGACCCCTGCAGACACCACTCCAGGCACCCACCTCTCTTGGTGGTAACAGAGGCCACAAGTTACAGTGCCAGAGAGATTTTCTTGAAATAAGATGAAAAGCTGAGCAGAAAGAAAGTGGTGTTGTTTTCCTGAATCTTCACTTCTTAGCGTGACAATTTTAACCTAAACTCAACAAGAATTAGGAATTTCCCTGGCTGGATGCGGGGGAAGGAGGCTTTGCCAGGGCCAGCACCGAGGGGACGAGGGGCTGCAAGAGCACAGAGCACCACAAGAGGCCACCAGAGCCCAGTGGGATGAGCTGGTTCCACTGCAGATTCTTGGTGCCAGGATGTTTAGGGAGGTTCTGGAGTCCCCACAGGGCTCTAGGTGCTGTGAGCACCTGAAGCACGTCTAGGGAAAGAGCTGAAATGTTGGGGGGAGGAGCGGCACCAGCCCAACCAGTCCCACCCCAGAGGTGGCTCTCCTGCCTCCCCGGAGCAGGGTCTGGCTGCTAAGCCCCTCTCTCCTAAGCCACCCTTGGAAGGTCAGTTCACAGAATCCCAGAATCTCAGGGATGGGAAGGGACCTTGAAAGCCCCTCCAGTCCAACCCCCTGCTGGAGCAGGAACACCCAGAGCAGGTCACACAGGAACGCCTCCAGGCGGGTTGGGAATGTCTCCAGAGAAGGAGACTCCACCACCTCCCTGGGCAGCCCCTGCCAGGGTTCCCTCACCCNGCTGCCCACCAGGACTCCAGGTCCCTTTCCCCTACGCTGCTCTCCAACAGGTCATTTCCCAACCTCTACTGGTACCTGGGGTTGTTCTTGCCCAGATGCCAGACTCTACACTTGTCCTTGTTCTATTTCATTCAATTTCTCCCCGCCCAACTCTTGCAAAGACCAGTTTGGGCAAGCAAATACCTTCACCACCTTTGATTCTGGGCTCATAGCAGTGACATCTCTTCAGAGAGACGGGGAGCTCCCGCGAGCACCACAGGAAGCCAGGGCTGGTGGCAGATGGCGCCAGGAGAGGGCAACCTGCTCCCGCTGCATTGCCTGCTCCCAGCACACAGCAACCCACCAGGACCCACCAGCGGTGGATGGGAGCTGCGTCAGGACGAGGGGCAATGGCTTTAAACTCCAAGAAGGGAGACTTGGATTGGATTTAAGGGAGAACTGTTTTACGCTGAGGGTGGTGAGATGCTGGCCCGAGGTGCCCAAAGAGGTGGGAGATACCCAACACTTGAGGCCAGGCTGGGTGGCGCTCTGAGCAACCCCATCTGGTTGAAGATGTCCCTGCCCAGGACAGGGAATGGCCTTTAAAGTTCCTTTGTACCCTAAACCATCCTATGGTTCTATGAATCGCAGCACCCCTGAGCCAGGGCACCGGAGAGCCCTCCACAGGGGGGCTGGGGAAACCAGGCAGAAGGAAACCATCATTTTTGTGGGGTTTCTCGTGCCCTGGGGGGTGACAAACCATCCAGCAGCTCTGGATGAAACACTCAAGACTAAAGGAGGACAGCACACTTCGGCATTCCCTTCCCCAGGGACAGCAGAGCTCCCACGGGGAGCCACCAGCGGCTCTCCAGCTCCAGCAATGCCATTAGCTCTACCAAGCTGGGAGTCCCACCAGTTCCCCCACCTCCGAATAACAAACAAAACCACTGCACCCAACCTGAAAGTGTACAAATAAATTCATTTGGTGGTTAAATGGTTAAATTAAACCACGGGAAGAACTGCACAGGGACCTGCTGTGCCCTGCATGGGTGGCAGGGGTCCGTGCTTACCCTCCCTCAAGCTCAAATCCGAATCCCCAGCGTATGGACAGGGAGCAGAGCCTGGTTTGCTCCACTGGACACAAACCCCAGGGCAGAAGGGTCTCCTTCCAGCCGCTCGCTCCGGAGCGTGAACAGCTCTGCTGCCACAGCGCTGCCCCGGCCCAGCCACCGCCACGAGGCCCCCAGCCCTTCTGAAGGCACCACCTTCCATCTAACGACTCATTTCTAATTAGCAGGGGTCGTTATCATTCTCAGAGTTCAAACATTGGTTTTCCTCCCACTGCCTTTTCCCATGACAGTTTCTTAATACTACTAATACTAATGCACTTCTAATACTAATACTAATGCATTTGGGAATTCCAAATGCCTAAAAATAACACCAAAATACACCAAAACAATTACTTGAGCTGCAAACACCCCCCTTGGTGCCCCCAGCTCTGGGAAAATCCCTGTGACACAACTCAACACTACTCACAGGTGAATCACAGAATCANCTTAATACTACTAATACTAATGCACTTCTAATACTAATACTAATGCATTTGGGAATTCCAAATGCCTAAAAATAACACCAAAATACACCAAAACAATTACTTGAGCTGCAAACACCCCCCTTGGTGCCCCCAGCTCTGGGAAAATCCCTGTGACACAACTCAACACTACTCACAGGTGAATCACAGAATCCCAGAATCCCACAGAATCCCAGAATATCAGGGATGGAAACTTGCTTGGCTTTAAAAATGTTAAGTACCAGGTACCTGTTTTCAGCCCTTTGGGAGAGTTCAAAGGGCTCTGTGACAGCAACAGTCAGGCTGTGCGAGGCACTGGCCATGGACCATTGATCTCCTTTGCCACAGAGGCACTCCAGCACCCACAGCTCAGGGTAGCAGCACTCCCACAAGGAACCCACTGCGGGAAGCCCTTGGTGATGCAAGTGTCGAGCAGAAAAAGCCCTGGTGTCTCCAGGTGATTGCAGTCTCTCCAGCTGAGCCCAGCATGGAGCTGCCCAGGGGGGCGGGGAGCAGACCCTTGATACAGGTGGTACCTGGGGGAGAAGGCAGCATCACCTGGCAGCATGACCCTCCCTCAACTCTAGCTGGCAGCTCGTTTGGGAAATGAGCTGCACTCCAGGGAAACACTGGTCCCAACCTTATGTGGCTCTGGGGTCACTAACAAGCTGCTGCAGGTCAGGGAGATCAACTCTACAGACCTAGTGGTACAACTCACCCTCGGGGACAAACCCAGGACTCTCCAGCTTTTTGACTCACCAAAGCCCCCCTCCTTTCACCCCATGGAGGGATGACAGCATGGAGAGTTTACCAATGCCAGCAAGGACATGAGCTTCTCCCAACAACATGGACAGCATCAGCAGCTCCCCACGCCAAAACCATGGCTAAAGCTGCCTGAAAAGCTGTGGCAGAAGAGCACTGCTTGCCCAGGTGGTACATCCCACTGCCCAGCAAAGCCTTGGGTCATCAAAGGTGTTCCAGGGCAGTGTGGGACAGAGATACTGACATCCCACTAGGCTATTCCCAAACGGAGCTCAACNCCCTTCCCCAGGGACAGCAGAGCTCCCACGGGGAGCCACCAGCGGCTCTCCAGCTCCAGCAATGCCATTAGCTCTACCAAGCTGGGAGTCCCACCAGTTCCCCCACCTCCGAATAACAAACAAAACCACTGCACCCAACCTGAAAGTGTACAAATAAATTCATTTGGTGGTTAAATGGTTAAATTAAACCACGGGAAGAACTGCACAGGGACCTGCTGTGCCCTGCATGGGTGGCAGGGGTCCGTGCTTACCCTCCCTCAAGCTCAAATCCGAATCCCCAGCGTATGGACAGGGAGCAGAGCCTGGTTTGCTCCACTGGACACAAACCCCAGGGCAGAAGGGTCTCCTTCCAGCCGCTCGCTCCGGAGCGTGAACAGCTCTGCTGCCACAGCGCTGCCCCGGCCCAGCCACCGCCACGAGGCCCCCAGCCCTTCTGAAGGCACCACCTTCCATCTAACGACTCATTTCTAATTAGCAGGGGTCGTTATCATTCTCAGAGTTCAAACATTGGTTTTCCTCCCACTGCCTTTTCCCATGCCAGTTTCTTAATACTACTAATACTAATGCACTTCTAATACTAATACTAATGCATTTGGGAATTCCAAATGCCTAAAAATAACACCAAAATACACCAAAACAATTACTTGAGCTGCAAACACCCCCCTTGGTGCCCCCAGCTCTGGGAAAATCCCTGTGACACAACTCAACACTACTCACAGGTGAATCACAGAATCCCAGAATCCCACAGAATCCCAGAATATCAGGGATGGAAACTTGCTTGGCTTTAAAAATGTTAAGTACCAGGTACCTGTTTTCAGCCCTTTGGGAGAGTTCAAAGGGCTCTGTGACAGCAACAGTCAGGCTGTGCGAGGCACTGGCCATGGACCATTGATCTCCTTTGCCACAGAGGCACTCCAGCACCCACAGCTCAGGGTAGCAGCACTCCCACAAGGAACCCACTGCGGGAAGCCCTTGGTGATGCAAGTGTCGAGCAGAAAAAGCCCTGGTGTCTCCAGGTGATTGCAGTCTCTCCAGCTGAGCCCAGCATGGAGCTGCCCAGGGGGGCGGGGAGCAGACCCTTGATACAGGTGGTACCTGGGGGAGAAGGCAGCATCACCTGGCAGCATGACCCTCCCTCAACTCTAGCTGGCAGCTCGTTTGGGAAATGAGCTGCACTCCAGGGAAACACTGGTCCCAACCTTATGTGGCTCTGGGGTCACTAACAAGCTGCTGCAGGTCAGGGAGATCAACTCTACAGACCTAGTGGTACAACTCACCCTCGGGGACAAACCCAGGACTCTCCAGCTTTTTGACTCACCAAAGCCCCCCTCCTTTCACCCCATGGAGGGATGACAGCATGGAGAGTTTACCAATGCCAGCAAGGACATGAGCTTCTCCCAACAACATGGACAGCATCAGCAGCTCCCCACGCCAAAACCATGGCTAAAGCTGCCTGAAAAGCTGTGGCAGAAGAGCACTGCTTGCCCAGGTGGTACATCCCACTGCCCAGCAAAGCCTTGGGTCATCAAAGGTGTTCCAGGGCAGTGTGGGACAGAGATACTGACATCCCACTAGGCTATTCCCAAACGGAGCTCAACACCCCTCCCAGTCACAAAGGAACGGGGGAACAGGAACCATAGAATCATAGAACAGTCTCAGTTGGAAAGGGACCTCCTTAGGCTGGAGAGTTGGGTGGGGAGAAACTGAATGAAATACAGCAAGGACAAGTGCAGAGTCTGGCATCTGGGCAAGAACAACCCCAGGTACCAGTATAGGCTGGGAACTGACCTGTTGGAGAGCAGCGTAGGGGAAAGGGAGCTGGGGAGCAGCAGGAGGCACAGAAAGGAGATGGGAGCCATTAGGAGTGGGAAATCCAAGCGAAGTGCTCCAGCTCAGCAGCACTGTCAATGACCTTTTCCACGACAGAAGCTCCTGGCACAGCTAAGGACAGCCAGCTGTCCTGGGGAATTCCAAGCTCCAAGGATCCCAAAGACAACTAGAAGAGCAAGATAAGGGAATGCCAGCAGCCAGTGCCTCACCAGGCATGAGCCTGAGGAACACCATGGGATGAAGAAACATCCCAAGGAGGAGGGGAAGAGGTAACACTTCGGTACCAAGAGCTGGAAACAGCAAGGACTGGCAGCAAGGAATGGGCTGGCCTCGAGGGCCCACGGACAACGAGGGGGATTGTCCTCTTGGCTACAATGAGAAGAGAAGCACAAGCCAACGCCACCTGGGCAGGGGAAAGTGACAATGGGACAATTCAGAGAGCGGGGTGGGGTGGGTCTGGCACTTGCTACAGCCTCCTTGTGTGAGCTGCAGCCCCCAGAGCCCCA
Source organism: Jacana jacana (assembly GCA_013400555.1). Lineage (NCBI taxonomy): Eukaryota > Metazoa > Chordata > Aves > Charadriiformes > Jacanidae > Jacana > Jacana jacana. The sequence goes on from VZTM01016870.1 coordinate 250,296, forward strand.
TCGCGGCCCGTGCCCACCCAACTGCACACCCAGCCTTGGCAGCGGGACCACCGGCCTCGGCAGCAGCCTCAGTCCTCTCCAGAGCTGGACCTTCTGCTGCAAAAACTCACCCCAGGAGCAAAAAAAACCTCACCAGCACTAACAAAGCCCTGCTCCTTCCCCCTTTGCGCCACTCAAAGCTTCTGCTCTCCTACAGACCACAAACGGTCCCTGTAAAGTTAAGGAGAAACCAGGTGATGAGGGCAGGAATAACCAGAGAACCCGAGCGGCTCCTTGTCTCAAATCCCAGACCCACACGGCCACGCCGAGCTGCTGGTCTCCCTCAGACTCCTCTCCCGGCTGACACAACACCGAGAGGCACAACCCAGAGATTTTGGGGAGCTTCACCCCTTCTCTCACCAGGACATTCTAACCAGTGTTTGGGAAGCAGGAGGAAGGGGCAGGGCCCATGCAGGAGGTTGGGCCTGGGTTGCTTCTCGTCCACGAGGGATGAAATTGTGCCCAAATCCGTTCCGTCTCTTTGGAGCTCCCTTTTCTGGCTTCCTGCAGCGAGAGCCATCATTTCATTTTGTGTTGTACAAAGTATTAATTATTCCTGCTTCATTTAAACCTATGACCTGATAATCTCCTCCTTGTTCTTCTTAGAAGCAAGATGCCCCCGGGGAGGTTGGCAGGGGAGCTGGTCCTGGCACAGAGGGCAGCACTGACCTACCCAGTCACCTCCTTCAGCACCACCAACACCTAAAACGCCTTCAGTCAGCCCCAAACCTGCACCAGTTCAGGCAACGTCCTGAATCCCAGTCTGGACTTCAACCTCTCCTCCCAGAAGACCCTGAGCAGGGGGTCAAAAGGAGTCACCAACCCCCTCACCCCTCTGATGGATCTCCAGAAGGTCACTTTGGGGAGTTTTCCCACACAATACCCAGTGTTTAAAATACCACCAACAGCTTCCTGCCCCCCCCCAGGCTTTTCCAACGCTCCCCCCCTGAATCAGAGAGGCAAGAAACGAATTCTGATATATTCACCACTGACAGCATCAATTCCCGTGTCTCCTGACTCGTGACGCTGCCCTAAAAAGAAAGGATATTTTTACTGCCATGCATTAACCACAGTCATCAAACACTTGTACATTCACACACCCCCAGCCCCGACTGCAGAGAAAAGGAGTCCAAGATAAAAGCCCTCCTTGGCCACCACCGCTCTGCGGAGCGTTGAGAGGCTGACCTGCTGGGGAGCAGCTCTGAGGAAGAACACCCAGGAGCCCTGGTGGACACCAGGGTGCCCATGAGCCAGGAATGCGCCCTTGTGGCCAAGAAGGCCAATGGCATCCTGGGGGGCATCAGGAAGAGTGTGACCAGCGGGTTTAGGGAGGTCATCCTCCCCCTCTGCTCTGCCCTGGGGTGGTCTCATATGGAGCACTGGGTCCAGTTCTGGGCTCCCCAGTTCCAGAAGGACAGGGAACTGCTGGAGAAGGTACAGCAGAGGACCACCAAGATGATGAGGGCCTGGAGCATCTCTCTGCTGAGGAAAGGCTGAGGGACTTGGGTCTCTTTAGTCTGGAGAAGAGAAGGCTGAGGGGGGATCTGATCAACACCTAGAAATACTTCAAGAGTGGGTGTCAGGAGGATGGGGCCAGGCTTTTCTCAGTGGTGCCCAGGGACAGGACAAGAGGGAATGGACACAAACTGGAACACAGGAAATTCCATCTAAACTTGAGGAGGAACTTCTTCACTTGGAGGGTGGCAGAGCCCTGGCAGAGGCTGCCCAGAGAGGTGGTGGAGTCTCCATCTTGGGAGATGTTCAAACCCACCTAGAGACGTTCCTGTGGGACCTGCTCATGGTGACCCTGCTCTGGCAGGAGGTTGAACTGGATGACCTCCAGAGGTCCTCTCCAACCCCCTATCACTCTGTGACTGGCTGATGCATGAGCTGACAGCGACCCACAGGGTGCTGCGGGTAGGATCCAGCAAGTGGAGAAAGCCACAAGTACTCAGGAGCTTACCGTAACGTGAGCAGAGGGCAAGGGCAGAAACCTGATTTTTGGGAGGGACAAACGCCACAGGGTCACACCAAGCACAGCCCCAGACTGCTCCTTCCGTGGGGTGACCGTGTGGGGAAAAGCAAGTTTACTACGACTTCACCAACGCTCCATAAACCCGGTCAGGAATGGGAATGCCAGGCTTGGCTCAGCAGAGGCCATGGGCACGCCATCCAGCTGGGGCCAGGACCTCTTCGTCTTAATGTCACACTGTACGTTTCTTTTAGAGGAAATTAAGCACCAGGGGATAATTGAGGAGAGCACCCAGACAGCAACCCCGGCTCTACTCCCGCCTTCTGCCCGTAATCCACCCGGGATCACTCAGCAGGGTCATCTCCAGCCAGGAGGGATGAGGACAGCAAGCGGCCTCACCTGCACCCATCAGTACCCACTGACCTCCCCACCCCATCCCAAATTAGTCTGGGCAGAGGGAAACTGGAGCTCCTTCAGTTACACACGGGAGGGAACAGCAACGTCTCCGTCTCACACTCGGTTCGGGTCGAGGTTGTGCCGTTTCTTAAAAATAGCACTGAAAATCAGCCCTGTGAGAGCAGCCCTTGGGTGCGTGGCTCAGCCAGCCAGCAGGCAGGAGAAAATCACCTCCATGGCTTTATTGCAAGAGAGCTACTGGGGGAAAAAGACTCTTTTCATCCACCCCAAAACTGTCTACAGTAAGGTCTTCCACGTGCTGGAGGAGGCTGCCCAAATTGGTGGTGGGGTCTCCATCTCTGGAGACGTTAAACAGCCCCGAGGAAAAGTTCCTGTGGAACCTGCTCTGTGTGACCCTGCTCCAGCAGGGGGTGAGGGAGACCATCTCCAGAGGTCCCTTCCAACCCCTTATCATTCCGTGATTTGCAGAGTTGTGCTGATTTGCCAGCCCCACGCCCCCCGCACTCACACAGCAGGGAGCAGCGAGGGGACACCAGTGGTTGCAGGAGCCCAAGGGAGGGCAGAGCCCCAGCTTATACTCAGGCAGGTTTTATTTCCAGGAGTTGCTCAAGCGTCGTTCATCTTTAAAACATCTCCAGAAAGAGGTCATCCTTTTCATTAGTTGTGCTCAGTTAATTAATTCCACACTAACACACTGCTCCTTTTTGAAGGCATGGAGAGAAGGACTCCAAAGGATCCCAGGAAGCAAGGACACCCCTTTCCCTCTCCTGGGTGCTCCTGGCCTGGAGACAAAGAGCTGCTCTGCGTGTGAGGCTGTCCCAGCACTCATCAGCTGGAGACACCTTGGAAGAGGCTGCCTGGAGCCCAGCCACCTCCTCCCAAGATGTGCCACCTCCACCAGAGCCCCCACGTCCCCAGGCGCCAGCAGGGAACACCAGGCTATGAATGGAGACCACCACGAGTATGCTCCTTGTGTCCTTCCCCACCAGGACAGGCAGCCTGAGGCACAATCTTGCTTCTCTGTCCTCATCCACTCACTGCAATGTTCTCCCAGTCTTCTGGCCTCCTGGAGCCATTGATGCTCCCCTCCCTTGTGGACAGAGCTCACAGAACCATCATGGTTGGAAAGAGATCACTGAGTCCAACCACACAGACCCAAAAAACCCCTACAACCTCGGCCACTGGAGCATGCCCTGCAGTGCCACATCTACACGTTTCTTAAATACCTCCAGGGATGGGGACTCAGCCCCCTCCCTGGGCAGGCTGTTCCAGGGCCTGACCACCCTTCCAGTAAAGTAATTCTTCCTTCTATCTTCCCCTGCTGCAACTTCTGACCTTGTCCTCTGCTCCTGTCATTATCCCCTCGGGAGAAGAGGCAAACACCCACCTCTCCACGCCCTCCTTTCAGGGAGCTGGAGAGGGCAGTGAGGTTCCCCTCAGCCTCCTCTTCTCCAAACTAAACATGCCCACAATCCATACAGCTGCTCGCTGCCCTTCTCACCCACTGGCCAATCTGGCCTCAAAGCATCGACCTGAGCTCCACAGAGCAGCCCTGGGAAGCACAGGGAGTTTGGGGACCACTTGGGGTAAGAAGAACCAACTCAGAAGAGTCCCCACATGAGCAGACCTGAAGGGCCCAGGGGAGACTTCAGGGAACCCAGAGCTTTGTCCCTCCCTTGGAAACACCCACTCCAGGGCTCTCACGGGGACACAACACTAGGATTTTCATTTCTATTCAAGCCAAACAGTCAAACCTCATGCAGGGTCACTATTTACCTTAATTAAAAGACCTCCAATTAAGTCCAAACAACATCAGCCAGGCGAACCCTGAAGTATAAAGTGATTCACCAACATCCTCAGCTCTAACAGCAGCGCACAAGGGGTCAGTGCCCATTTACGGGGAGTCTTACCCCCTGAGACCAGCCTGGAAAACCAAGAGTTGAGTTTTCCTCTCCCATCCGGCCCCTGGCAGGGACCACAGCATCACCCTGCACGGAGCTGAGTCAGCAGAACCGTGAGACGGTGCAGAAACCAGCATCTGCACCCAAATTCAGCGCTGCCCTCACCCCGACAGCACCACCTGAGCTGGCTGGAACTGGGGAGTCAGCACGACCAGAGCCCCAAGGCTGGAAGCCTCTTGCATTTGATGGGGTTTTGTGCAGAGACACAAACCAGAATGGCCCAGCATGACCCCAGGAGCAGCACCACTAACATCCTCATAATCCCAGGACAGGGCTCAGCTGGTAGCTGTCCCCCCTACAACTGGTGAAGACACCAACCTCTCCCACACCCTCTCTGTTTCCCACACACCCTCCCAGCTACAGGACTCTTGTCCCACTCCGGGTAAGTGATGTTTGCAGGACCAAGGGCCGTCACACCCAGCTCATCGTGGTCGTGACCCTGCACGAGGTCTCGTCCATGCCTCCTCCTCCCCGGTCTGCTGTCACCTCCATCAGCACTGACACACACCTAGTGAGGGACAGAGGGTTCCCAGTACTCGGTGTAAGTAAATCCGTAGATGCCAGTCCCTCGGAACATGGCGCACTCACACGGTCACGGGAGGTGAGTAAGTGGCTCACGCGCTAATCAACTTCTGCAGGACCCCGAGGGACGGATGGCTAATTACACAGAAGAGAGACCACATCAGTCCGGGACTGGGGAGTTATTCTCCTGCAAACCAAACCACTGGTGCTCTTAACACGATGTGAAGGACTGGCTATAAATCAACACCCATAAATACTTATCAACAGCAACATTATGGGTGATCAGCACCGATAAATACTTCAAGGGTGGGTGGCAGGAGGAAGGGGCCAGACTCTTCCCAGTGGTGCCCAGTGATGTGACAAGAGGGAACAGGCACAAACTTGAACACAGAATCATAGAATCGAATCATTGAGGTTGGATGAGACCCTTGGGATCATCCAGTCCAACCATCAGCCCCATTCTACAAGTTCTCCCCTACACCAGATCCCCCAACACCACATCTCATCCACTCTGAAACACAGTCAGGGATGGGGACTCCACCCCCTCCCTGGGCAGCCCAGTCCAGGCTCTGACCACTCTTGCTGGGAAGAATTCTTGCCTCATGGCCAGCCAAACCCTACCCTGCTGCAGCTTGCAGCCATTCCCTCTCCTTCTATCGCTCATTGCCCGTGAGAAGAGACCAGCACCAACCTCTCTGCAATGCCCTTTCAAGCAGTTGTAGAGAGTGATGAGGTCTCCCCTCAGCCTCCTCTTCCTCAAACCAAACAAGTCCCAGCTCTTTCCATTGCTCCTCATAAGATTTATTGTCCAGGCCCTTCCTCAGCTCCGTCTCCCTCCTCTGCACTCGCTCCAGCCCCTCCAGATCTCTCTTGTGTTGAGGTGCCCAGAACTGGACACCAGACTCAAGGTGTGGCCTCCCCAGTGCTGAGCACAAGGGGACAATCACCTCCCTAATTCTGCTGGTCAAACCATCTCTAACACAAGCCAGGATACCCTTGGCCTTCTTGGCCACCTGGGCACACTGCTGGCTCATGTTCAGCCCCTTGTCACCCAGCACCCCCAGGTCCTTTTCTGCCAGGCAGCTCCAGCCACACTGCCCCAAGTCTGTAGCCATCCATGGGGTTGTTGTGGCCCAAGTGCAGGACCTGGCACTTGGCCTCGTTGAAGCCCATGCCATTAACTTTGGCCCATGGATCCAGTCTATCCAAGTCCCTCTGTAGAGCATCTCTGCCTTCAAGCAGATCAACACTCCCACCTCACTTAGTGTCACCTGCAAACTCACTGGTGGTGTGATGGATCACATAAGAAGTTCCATCTAAACATGAGGAGGAACTTCTTCACTTGGAGGGTGGCAGAGCCCTGGCAGAGGCTGCCCAGAGAGGTGGTGGAGTCTCCGTCTCTGGAGACATTCAAAATTCACTTGGACACGTTCCTGTGGGGCCTGCTCTGGGTGACCCCGCTCTTATTGGACTGGTTGATCTCCAGAGGTCCCTTCCTACCACATATCACTCTATGATTGTGACAGACTCTACCCAGACCTGGACAGCGAGATGCTGCAGCAGCAGAGCCAAAGCCACCCCACAGGCTGTGCACAAACCCCAACCACCCACCCTCCCTGCTCTCACCCCCACACCCCCGCTCCCTAAAAACACCCTGGGGACATTTTATGAAGCAAGGTTTTCATCTTAGGCAGAGCATTGCAAAAACCAAGTGTTTGCTACGTCATTGCTCTTGTCCAAGGTCTGATTTCCAGCACTCAAGATGAGATCTGAGCTGGGTTTATTTTAGGACAGAGGAGACAGCGGCTTTTTACTAAATTCAGGTGTTTTGTGAAGCCATGCTTCTCTGTGGAAGGAAACCAGACCTTAATCCCAGAGGTTATGAACGCTGAAATACTTCTAAAACGTTATAGTTGTTAAGCAACTAAGGCAGCCCTTCTACAACACCCCTTCTTGGGAGGAGTCGCAGAAGAGGGATGGGGCTCCCACAGCTCTGCAGAACCCAGTGATCCCAAAGGGACACTAATAAATGTCCCAGCGCAGTGTTTGTAGGGGGAGAAGGGGACATACGCACGGGGGAGACAGCTCAGCTCAACGCCTATCACTCCTCTATCGAACTACCCCAAACTCCAGGAGAGGCACTTCATTGCGAACATGTCCCCTGCGGTGCCTCTCACAGCATCCCCTGTCCCCATGGACCACCCCCAGCCCCCAGCAGACAGGCACACACACCCTGATACAAGAAGCATCATGAAACCCTTCCCACTGGCTCTTGGTTACCAGGGGCTTTCGAGACCCGCGCAGAGCTGCTGAGGTGACGGCTGGCGCCCACAGCCTTGTTTAAAATCCTCCGTGTCTCTGAGCAACCACCAGCTATTTTTAATTGCATACGAAATCCCATCTGCCAGGGGTTCCTCACAACTCAGCAGGCCCAGAAGAGCAGGTTCACAGGGAGGTATTAAAGAGGACAGAGCTGCACGTGGGCACGCTTGGACGCACTCTACCTGACTGGTTGTTCCTCATGCGGATGGCTTTGGCCTTGGCCAGCTCCAGGGCCGTGACCCAGCGCTGCCTCTCCACCTCTGAGTTGGCCTTCAAGTGGTAGGTCCTGCCCCCGTTGGAAAGCACGATGTTACAAGAGTCCTCCGTATCGATGTGAGCTGTGGAGAGGTTGATGGTCCCACGACACGTGTGGGCCATTTCCGCCTGCGTCCTGCATGGGAACAGAGAAGAAGGAGTGTCAGTACCCCTGCACCCAGCCTGTCCCCAAACCACCACCCACACACACCCCACAGAGCCACCCCAGGCAGGCAGCAAGGCCACCAAAGCCAGAGAAGCTCCTCAAACAGGAGAATAAAGGACAGGGCCATAGCATTTGGGTTGAGCTTCTTCCTCTTGGGCTGCTGGTTGCAGGTCCTGCTGCACCCATTGCTTCTGGCTGCCCTAAAGGTACAGTTACCAACAGTACACCATTGCCTCATGTCATTGGCATGGCTGCTTTTCTGCCTTCTCCTCACTATCCCACCTCCAGAATCTATTACTTTGTGGCTCTTTATAGCCTCTCCCTTCCATCACTGTCTTTTGTCCAATTGTGAGAAGGTCTCATGTGTGAAGATCCAACTCTAGCCATTCTACAATTTTATGATCTCCATTTGTAAAGCAATGGCCTGGTGAGGCCCCATCTGGAGCACTGGGTCCAGTTCTGGGCTCCCCAGTTCAAGGACAGGGAACTGCTGGAGAGCATACAGCAGAGGACCACCGAGATGATCACAGAATCATAGAAACACAAGGTTGGAAAGGATGTACAAGATCATCTAGTCCAACCGTCCTGTCACCAATCCTCCACCATCCTCCTATCACCCACTGAGCTACTAAATCATGTCTTGTAGCACCTTGTCCAGACACTTCTTGAACACTGCCGGGGATGGTGACTCCAGCTCCTCCCTGGGCAGCCCATCCCAGTGCCTGAGCACCCTTTGGGAGAAAAAGCGTTTTCTGACATCCTATCCAAATCTCCCCTGGTGCAACTTGTGGCCATTCCCTCCAGTCCTGTCATTAGTTCACTGGGAGAAAAAGCCAACCCCCTCCTCTTCACAACCTCCCTTTGGGAAGTTGTAGAGTGCCATGAGGTCTCCCCTGAGCCTCCTCTTCTCCAGACTAAACAATCCCAGCTCCCTCAGCCATTCCTCACAGGATTTGTGCTCCAGACCCCTCATCATTTTTGTTGCCCTTCTCTGGACACGTTCCAGGGCCTCCATGTCTTTCTTGGAGTGAGGGACCCAAAATTGAGCACAGAACTTGAGATGCAGCCTCACCAGAGCTGAGCACAGGGGGATGATCACCTCCATGTTCCAGCTGGCTCCACTATTCCTGAGGCAGGCCAGGATGCCATTGGCTCTCTTGGCCACCTGGGCACACTGTCAGCTCATGTTCAGCCAAGCATTGACCCAGGTCCTTTTCCTCTTCACAGTCTTCCAGCCACTCTGCCCCAAGCCCACAGCATTGCCTGGGTTCTTGTGGCCAAAGTGCAGGACCCAGCACTTGGCCTTGTTGAACCTCATCCCATTCGCCTCAGCCCAGCAACCCAGCCTGTCCAGATCCCTCTGAAGGGCCTACCTACCCTCAGGCAGATCAACACCACCTTCCAACTTGGTGTCATCTGCAAACTTACTGAGGGTACACTCCATCCCCTCATCTAGGTCACCAATAAAGATATTAAACAAGATGGGCCCCAGTACCGACCCCTGGGGGACACTATTTGTAATGGGATGCCAGCTGGACCTAACTCCATTAACCGGTACCCATTGGGCACAACCCTCCAGCCAGTTCTTTACCCAGAGAAGAGTGTACCCGTCCAGGCCACGGGCAGCCAGTTTCACCAGAAGAATACTGTGGGAGATGATGAGGGGCCTGGAGCATCTCTCTGCTGAGGAAAGGCTGAGGGACTTGGGTCTCTTTAGTCTGGAGAAGAGAAGGCTGAGGGGGGATCTGATCAACACCTAGAAATACTTCAAGGGTGGATGTCAGGAGGATGGGGCCAGACTCTTCCCAGTGGTGCCCAGTGCCATGACAAGAGGAAATGGGCACAAACTGGAACACAAGAAGCTCCAACTAAACATGAAGAGGAACTTCTTTCCTGTGAGGGTGGCAGAGCCCTGGAAGAGGCTGCCAGGGAGGTGGTGGAGTCTCCTTCTCTGTAGAGATTCAAAACACACCTGGACACGTTCCTGTGTCTGGGACTCTGCTGGGACTGAGTACTCTCCTGAGGTCCCTTCCAACCCCAACCAGTCTGATTTTGTGACCCCTCCAGCATGACGTTAGCTGCTGCTCTCTCCATCATTAAAGTATCGCTATGTCTTCAGATGTTCCTGGCTCTCCGTGGGCTTTTAGCTTTATCAGAGCTGAAATGATCACTTAACTTCTTCATTTATTAGTCTTCCCCCCCCTCGCCAGCTCCCTCCCTCACCACGGGCATCGCGCCAGCCGAGACCTGCCCTCACGCAGGGGGAAAGATGCTTCATCTCCCCAGAGCGCACACAGCGTGGAAGAGCCTCCCAGGAACCAACAGCCACTTCTTACAACCGTGTTTTCAGAAGGAACTAAAGTCACTTTAAAAAAAAAATAAATAAACAACCCAAAAGTCACAAAGACTATTTTTTTTCCAGGCTTTTGCGCGCAAAAATAAATGCCTGAGGAGTTCCAAACTGCCTCTACGCCCACTGCTGCATTGCAGATCTTCAAAATAGCTCTGAGCACTGAGCCAGCAGCTCCTCAAAGTCTCCTGGCAGCCCAGCAGGCACAGCCACAGTGTCACCAAAAACCCCCAGCACCGGGGCAAGCCTGGCAGCCAAAGCCTGGCAGCCACCAACCTCCAAGGCCCACTCCCACCTCAGAGACTGCCTGTTCTCCAGCCAGGGCACACAGAGGCTCAAACCCCTGTGTCCTTCCAGCCAGGAGGGCTGGGCAGCACCTGGAAGTCAGGACCTTCAGGCAGGATGAATCCAGGGTGTTTTCATTGATCCTTCTTGCATTTGTCTCTTACCACTCATCTGTTATTCTGTCCCTCCCCTTTCCCATCTCGCTCAGCTCTGCTGCACAGAATGGTTTGGATTGGAAGGGATCTTAAAGCTCACCCAGTGCCACCCCTGCCCTGGGCAGGGACACCTCCCACCAGCCCAGGTTGCTCCAAGCCCCCTCCAACCTGGCCTTGAACCCCTCCAGGGATGGGGCAGCCACAGCTTCTCTGGGCAACCTGGGCCAGGCTCTCACCACCCTCACACTGAAGTTCTTCCTGAAAATCCTCATTCCTCACCCACCTTGACACCCTTCCCACTGCCCATTCCTTCCCGGAAAACAGGACTACAATAAACACACTTGTCATTAGGCCACTTCTGGGTCCAAAATGTTCCATGGTTCCCCCCAGCACCCATGGATCACTGGCCACCTTGCATTCACCCTGCGCAGAAGGTGGGAACCTTCCCAGATTGTCCATCCTACGACCTCATTAAATAGTGGATACACAACAGGCATCATTAACACTTAGAAAATTCAGTTCCTCCATGCCTTCCCCCCTTCTGCTGCTGGCTACCGCCTCCCATGGCACAGTTTAATCCTGCCCAGCATGTTCACCATTTTCACCCTTCTAAGGAGTCAAGAAGTTCCAGAAGAGTTTTAAAGACCCGAAATGCCCTAAGCCCAGGTGACCACCCTGGGCAAGAGCTGGGAGCAGGACGGTGCTGTCACAGGATACACCAGCCTCAGATACTTTTAAATGCCTCTTGTCCAAGTAATTTCCAGAGCCTGACCCCTTTCCTGACATAAAGCCATGCTGGGATTGGGTAAATGTCAGACTCATTGGAAGGACTTTGCTGGTATTTCAGCAAAATATGTTACTACAGAGTTACTCATGGAGTAATTCCTGCTGCAGCAGCAGGAGGAATCTCAGTTATTTGTAAGAATTACCAGCTCCTTCCCTTCCTCCCCAAGCCCAGCAGCACAGTCCTCACCCGGGAATGTCCCCCACCAGGTCCATCATTCCTCAGTTACTGTGGATGGAGCCTGTTTGAAATGCTCCAGGGCTAGAGAGGGAACCAGCACATCCAGTGGAAGGACAGGTTCTCATCCCAAAGGCAATCCTGTGAGAACAGGGCTCCTCACAGAGGCGTGAGGATCATCAGAAAGATTTCTTACTCCAAAAGCACAAATAGTTTATCATGATGCCAGCAGGTCCCTACTTCAGCTGCCAAACCTGCTGTGGATGCTGGTGTCCCAGTTCCTGCACAGGTTTTGTCACAGCCATCCGAAGATGAGAGATGGAGACTCCACCACCTCTCTGGGCAGCCTCTGCCAGGGCTCTGCCACCCTCACAGCAAAGAAGTTCCTCCCCATGTTTACATGGAACTTCTTGTGTTCCAGTTTGTGCCCATTTCCTCTTGTCCTGTCTCTGGGCACCACTGAGAAAAGCCTGGCCCCATCCTCCTGACACCCACCCTTGAAGTATTTCTAGGTGTTGATCAGATCCCCCCTCAGCCTTCTCTTCTCCAGACTAAAGAGACCCAAGTCCCTCAGCCTCTCCTCAGCAGAGAGATGCTCCAGGCCCCTCATCATCTCTGTAGGTGTTGTAACACTGTCTTACAACACCACCAGGTTTGTATCCACCACTGAGCTTTCTCAGGGAGACTGTGAGTATAAACCATTTCCAACCTACTCTCTGGAGAAGAGAGTGAGGCAGGAGAAACCCGCAGAGCAGCAGATGGACTGCAACAAGCACATCCAGGAGTCACTTCCCAGCCCTGTTCCTGCTCAGGGCTTCCAAGAGCCCATTCCCTCCCACAGGGAAGGTAAATCCCCAACATTTGCACCTCTGGAGCACATCCCGGTCCTAGGGGGTCTGTCTGGGGGGGGGTTGGAGGAGCATCAGCCCCTGCAAAGCAGAGCAGACTGAGACACACGCACGGGTCACTGTGCTCCTGCCCAGCATGGCACAGCCAGGGGTGGAGGGCTGAAACAGGGCAGGCATTGCTGCAGCCACCAGAAAAAACACACAAAGTCAAAACACACACTGAAACTCACTTAATTGTGGGAGCTTTTCTGATGGAGAAGTGGTGCCTCACCGCCAACGGGGAGGAAGCCCAGCTAGAAATGGCTGCAAAGCACCCCCTCGGCCGACTCCCCCAGTTCCTGCTGTTTCTACTAATAGTTCAAAGCAAACCAGGCGTTTAACCCAGAAACCACGCAGAGCTCTCCTGCTCCTGTTTGTACAACAACGTTACTCCGTTACTGTTAACCCTGTGCACAACTCACATCACTGACAGCACTCTGCGGTGACCTCCTTCGACGCCTCCTCTCTCTCTGCCCCGGGTCATGCTGAGACCAGCCTGGTCCCTGCCTCTGCCCTCTCTGCTTACAGCCACCTGGAAACATTCACAAGCCCAGACAAAGCCCCACTTCTTAAACTCCTGTGTCCCCATGGAGAGGCAGGAGCTGGGAAGCCTCAGAGCCGACAGCCTGGCTGCTTCCACGCCACCGACCCCTCCTGACTCAGGGATTAAGACCTGGTTTTCCTGATGTATCTTTCAGAAATAAGGTGAAACCAGTTTATTCATTTCACTTTCCAATCACACTGGAAAATAGCAGATTATTAACCAAGTTCAGGGTTCTATAGCCATGGAAAAATATCTTTTCCCAGACACATAATTGGGAAATGCCCTGCAGAGATTGCTGCCAGCAGGGACAGGGAAACAGGATGGAGACCTAGGCAGGGAGAAACTTAATGTAATAGAACAAGGGCAAGTGTAGAGTCTAGAATCTGGGCAAGAACAACCCCAGGGACCAGTAGAGGTTGGGAAATGACCTGTTGGAGAGCAGCGTAGGGGAAAGGGACCTGGGGCTCCTGGTGGGCAGCAGGATGCCCATGAGCCAGCACTGTGCCCTCATGGCCAAGAAGG
>VZTM01016870.1:265849-282008 GCA_013400555.1 Jacana jacana
ATTCTCCAGGCCTCTCACCAGCTCCATGTCCCTCCTCTGCACTCGCTCCAGCCCCTCCAGATCTCTCTTGTGCTGAGGTGCCCAGAACTGGACACCAGACTCAAGGGGTGGCCTTTTCTTCAATAAAGGTCAGGCAGACACGCCAGCTCGACAGCTGAACCATCCCATGGCACCACTTCCACATCAACAGGCCACCATCCTCACCAAACATAATACATCCCAGCAGGGCACCTGAGCACAGGACTCCTCTGAGAAAACAGGGTGTAAAGCACATACATACATGCACAGGGATTTAGAGACTCTTTCATCACTGATAATCTATGAAATTCATTGATTAAGTTCAACCATGACAAGTGTAGAGTCCTGCACCTAGAGAGAAATAACCCTGCTGAGGAAAGGCTGAGGGACTTGGGTCTCTTTAGTCTGGAGAAGAGAAGGCTGAGGGGGGATCTGATCAACACCCAGAAATACTTCAAGGGTGGGTGTCAGGAGGATGGGGCCAGGCTTTTCTCAGTGGTGCCCAGAGACAGGACAAGAGGTACCGGGCACAAACTTGACCATAAGAAGTTCCATGTAAACATGGGGAGGAACTTCTTTGCTGTGAGGGTGGCAGAGCCCTGGCAGAGGCTGCCCAGAGAGGTGGTGGAGTCTCCTCTCTGGAGACATTCAAACCCCACCTGGAGACGTTCCTGTGGGGCCTGATCTAGGAGGACCTGCTTGGGCAGGGGGTTAGTTCAGATGATCTCCAGAGGTCCCTTCCAAGCCCTTATAATTCTGTGACTCTGTGACTGCAGACATCAGAACCACACCGAATGTGCCCTAGTTCCCTGCCCCTCGTTCCCCAACACGAGGTACTGCTTCTACAGGGCTCCTACCAAGCCCTCCCCCCCGAGTCAAAGGGTTCTCCAGAAACCATCTACCCAGATGCCTGTTCTGCAGGATTAGCCGTTATACCATGCTTACGGCTCTCCCACATCCACGGTGCAGGTTCTGTGCCAGGAGAGCTCAGCACTGGTCAGCAGGAATAGCAAACACGAGATATGGTCTGGCAAAAGGACTTTGTGTTCAGCTTTTTTTAAATTGAAAAAAAAAGAAAAATCCCCAAACCAGTTAAAAAAAAAAAAGCCAGTAAACATCCCCACTCCTTCCCCCGGGCCATGCTATCTCCTCTCCAGCTCTGGAGAGGCTGGAGGTGGCCATGGCTGATAAGGCAGGCTATCAGCCCTCTGAACTGGGCACCCAGAAAGAGCTGTCAGAGCCACTGGTTTGGGTGAGCAGCTTCACCCACTCCCGAGGGTGACCCATCACCGTGTCCTGTATGGCAAGAGCAGTTCTCCACACGCATCATGACACTGTGGAACGCCAGCTCTGCTCACCCCTCTTCTTCCAACAGGACCAGAACTAAAGGAACCCAGTGCTGGGAAGATATCAGTGCTCAGGAGGAGGTGTGGAGGCTGGTGAAGCTGCTGAGATGTGTTGGGTTTGTCTGGAAGCGGTTGGCCAAGGTCACTTGGGTATCTGCAAGTTTTGATCCAGGAGATCTGCCAGTCTGAATCCTGGGCCAGGAAGCAGTTAACTCTCCATTTCTGTTTTAATAAAAGCTGTTGGCATTCCCAGTGGGTGAAAAGCCAGCTGCCAAAATGTTGTGGTTTGGGTGGTGTCGTAAGGGACGGGAGAGATCTTGCATTGTGTCCCACCGCCCCGTGCACTGACATTGCAGGCGTGTTTTGAGTCCCTGCTTGTGTTTTCTGCTGTTTCATCACTCGCTGTTCACTGAGCTGCTGACCTCTGCGTTCCTCAAAAATGCCTCCTGGAGGGCTCACCCCACTATGGCCTAGGGAATGGAGACTGAGGAGGTACCTGGGCACCACTGAGAAAAGCCTGGCCCCATCCTCCTGACACCCACCCTTGAAGTATTTATAGGGGTTGATCAGATCCCCCCTCAGCCTTCTCTTCTCCAGACTAAACAGACCCAAGTCCCTCAGCCTCTCCTCTTCAGAGAGATGCTCCAGCTCCTCATCATCTTGGTGGGCCTCTGCTGGACCCTCTCCAGCAGTTCCCTGTCCTTTCTTCAGCAACATATTGTATTATATCTCGTTTATATTGTGACCAAACTCTGTACTAACCCCCACACACCCCTGAGACGCGTTACTGTCCTTCCCTTTGCAGATTAGGTGCCTCAAAGGGAGGTGACCGCTGCTGGGACCAGGGACACCAGAGTCCCTCCATCCTGCAGGCAGGAACACACAGCCACATCCATCACCTAGAGGTGCTCTCAGGAACTTGTCCTGGGGATCCGAGTCACACCAACACCCTGCACTGGATCAGCGTTCAGCAGCTGACTGTTTTCCACGGGGATTGACTGCGGGTCACGAGGAAGAGCAGGGTAAAGGCACAGCCAAGGGGGAAGGCAAAGCCCCTGAGCTCTCACAGGCAGACGAGGAGGAGTCACAGCTTTAAGCTAAGTTCCCAACTGCTCAAACCCAACTTTCAGGGTTCTTTCGGTCCTGCATGGCACAACAAGATGCTTGGTTTTTTTAATGCAGGAACATTGGAGCTGCATCAGCGCAGCCAGACCTGCCTGTGCTCCCACCAGTTCCTCTGCCTGCAGCCAAACTGGGTCCCAGTGTCACAGACGGAGCTTCAGAGGAGCCTTCCCAGGACAACCAGCTGGAGAAGAAGGAACCATCCCTCTCCCACACTCAGCAAACAACTCTCATCCACAAATCAGCCCCAATGCTCTATTCAGTCACTCCCTTTCCTTTCAGCAGGTGCTCTGGGAAGCCAAGGGACTCCCCAGGAAGCCCAATGTACACGTACCATGATGGCAACCAAGCAATTAATGACCACAGCCCCACTTGGCACAGGCAGGGGCTTTGCTTGGGCAGGACACCAGCCCCAGCCAGCCAGCCCGGGCTGTGGGGCAGCAGAAGGGTTCTGCTGGCCAAAGAGCACAAGAGCCACAGCAGGTCCAGGCCCTGCTGCTCCATAAAGGCCACTGAGAAACTGCCATCCCTGAGTGCCCAGGAGCTCATGTCCAGCAGCTCCCATCGCAGGGACAGGACCAGGAACAGTTTATCGTTAGACCTCAGTGAGATTTGCTTTCATAGGAGACAACACTTACCTTCCCCACACACCCTCTGCCTCCAACAACGTCACAATTGGGCTGCTTGGCATGGGATAGAGAGATTCCCATTGGCTAATTAGGACAATTTAAATAAAGGGAGCAAAGAGCCAACATACACAGGGGCAGGTTGGCCCGTGCAGGAAAACTAACAGCGAAGACGGGAGAAGCAGGAAGAGATCTGCACTGATGGCTCCTCGGTCGCACCCTCCCGGTAGGGTCCAAGGCAGGAACAGTCACACCTCCAAAACCAAACATTGACACCTACAGCTCAGCACCAGAGGGAAACAAGTTCCCCAAACCTTTTTCACAGCTGTAGGTTTCCTCCAGCCAACAGAGGACAGCTGAGTCCTGCTGCATAGCTTCGAGGTATAATATTCTGAAGACTCAACATGAAGCAGCGTAGGGGAAAGGGAGCTGGGGGTCCTGGTGGGCAGCAGGATGCCCATGAGCCAGCACTGTGCCCTCATGGCCAAGAAGGCCAATGGCATCCTGGGGTGGATTAGAAGGGGGGTGGTCAGTAGGTCGAGAGGGGTTCTCCTCCCCCTCTGCTCTGCCCTGGTGAGACCCCATCTGGAATATGGTGGAATATGGCCATTCCCTCTTCTTCTATCGCTCACTGCCTGTGAGAAGAGACCAGCACCAACCTCTCTGCAACGTCCTTTCAAGCAGTTGTAGAGAGTGATGAGGTCTCTCCTCAGCCTCCTCTTCCTCTTGCACCTTTGCAACACCAAGGGAACGGCACCCCTGAAAGCCCATCGCATCTCAACCAGCCCCGCTCTCACCCCTCGACTGCTCCACTGGCAGAGGCAGCGGTGCCAGTGCTGCACTGCAAGATAGACATCAATAACCCACCTGCAAATCCTGCCTAACATCTACAGACATCTCCAGTTCCATCTTGGAAAGCCAAGAGGGCGTTTTGACACAAGACCTGACACGCTGTGGCTTATATTCCTCAATTCCTTAATGTCTCTGATTAAATTTTCTCTTATTTTCTAGCAGGAAACCTCCACTGGAACGGCAGGAGGGAGGCAGGAGCTCGCCCAGCACCACTTTCTCCATCAAGTCCTGCCCATCTCGGGCTCCAACCCCACCAAGACAACACAGTATCAATCCCAGTATGAAAGTCTGGTCAACAAAGCCCCACAGTCTTCTCCAGGCAGGGAGCAGGTCAAGGCAGTGCTGCTGGCAGCACACGGGCTCGCTGTAACACACACCCCCCGGGGGTCACCAACACTTGGAGATAAAATCAACAGTTCCATAAATAAACCACAACTGGCAAATTAAAAATAAACCTAAGGGTAAGAGCAGAGCTTACTCAGGTGACACATGGGACAAAGGCCTTGCTGGATTTCATTTATTTCCTTTACAAGGCAAAATATTTGCAGCAAAAATGTCTAACGGGGTGTTGAATGCGAGACAAGAATCTCGCTCCCTCCATAGCCACCAGGATGCCCCACTTCAGGGTAACGCCTGCTGGGATTAGAAGCACTTTGGCATTTAAGCTGGTTACTCCTCAAATTCTTCCTTCCTAAAACCACAAAACTTGTAAACCTCCAGCACAGGAAGGCCCCAGACTGAGTTCACACCACTGCACAGGAGGTTGAAGATGAGGGGGCTGCTGCTCCCATGACACCCAGACTTACCCGGTGGGACCAGGGGCACCACACCAGTGACAGAGTGTGACACAGAATGCTAAAACCCTGATGGCATCGGTCTCCTTCCCACACACGTGCTTATGTTGTCTCTAAAACATAAAGACATACCGTGAGGGTAATAGATTAACCTGTAACAGCCCCAAAAGAGACAGTATGGGATATGAGTCATTGGCATCAAGGCAAGAGCAACCCCAGGTACCAGTATAGGTTGGGAAATGACCTGTTGGAAAGCAACGCAGGGGCAAGGGACCTGGGGATCCTGGTGGGCAGCAGGATGCCCATGAGCCAGCACTGTGCCCTCATGGCCAAGAAGGCCAATGGCATCCTGGGGTGGATTAGAAGGGGGGTGGTCAGTAGGTGGAGAGAGGTTCTCCTCTCCCTCTACCCTCCACCGCTCCAGCCTTATGGAGAACCCCAAACTCAACCCAGACCCCAGGCAGGCCCCTCCCATGCTGAACACAGGGGAAGGTCCCTTCCCTCCACACGCTGAACACAGGGGAGGGTCCCTTCCCTCCACACGCTGGCTCCACATCTGCTAACAGCCAGTCTCTGATGGCCCCTGGCCACCATGTTGGCCACCCAGACACCCCAGGGGCTCTTCAGCCAAACTGCCTGCTAGCCAGCCACCCCAGGGCTCACACTCTTCTCTGCTGAACCCCATGAGGTCTCCATCACCCCGTGTCTCCAACCTGCCAGGGTCCCTCTGAAGCCCAGACCTGCCTTCTCTCACAGGGACCTCTCTGCCCCACCGCTATCAGCCACAGACCAGCTGCGAGCACGCTCACCTCTTCACAAAGGCCTCACAAAGCAAAGACTGGGACGAATGCGTACCACACGTGGCCACAAGACAATGAAGAGGGGACACAACCCAGCAGTGCTAGCGGAGAGCACACCATGCCCGCTCACTGCGGAACCACACAGGACCAAGGTGATCATCACCTTTTGTACCGTGGTGAAATTGTCCTTGGGTCCAGTACCCTCTTCCCTCTGCTTATAAAAAGCCCATCCCAGGAGAGATTCAAGGATGGGGAGCCTTCAGGGCCCCTCAGCAGTCTCACCCCCACAGAACACGGGGACACGACTGGCAAAAGGAAAAGACACTGGGGTGAAATAGAGTCCTGTATTGGTTTCACCCCAGCACACGCTATAAACTTGCAGAAGTCCGTGCTCCACCAGCTCTGCTGGGGAAGAGCCCAGGGGCACCTCAGGGATAACAAACAGCAGATAAGCAGCATCCAGCATCTGTCAAAGCAACACCTGAAACAGCAAAGCTTGATGGTCTCGGTCATTTAAAAATGAAGGCACAGCTCTGACACAAAGTCAGGGAATTGTCAGAGCTGGAAGGGACCCCTAGAGATCATCCCATCCAACCCCCCTGCTGAAGCAGGGTTCCCAGAGCACATCCCTCAGGGCTGCATCCAGGAGGGGCCTGAAGGTCTCCAGAGAAGGGGACTCCACACCCTCCCTGGGCAGCCTCTGCCAGGGCTCTGCCACCCTCACCCCAAACAAGTCTCTCCTCACACTCGAGCAGAACTTCCCGTGTCCCAGCTTGTGCCAGTTGTCCCTTGTCCTGTCACTGGGAACCACCAAAAAGAGTCCAGCTCCATCCTCCTTCAACCCACCCTTCAGATATTCATGAGCATTGATAAGGTCTCCCCTCAGCCTTCTCTTCTCCAGGCTAAAGAGTCCCAGCTCTCTCAGCCTTTCCTCAGCAGGGAGATGCTCCAACCCCTCCATCATATTTTGGTGCCCTGCACTGGACTCTCTCCAGTTTCTTTTGAACTAGGGAGCCCAGTATGCAGTATTCCAGTTGTGGCCTCACCAGTGCAGAGCAGAGGGGGAGAATGACCTCCCTACTGGCCACACTCTTCCCTAGGCAGCCCAGGACTCCAGTGGCCTCTTGGCCACAAGGGCACATTGCTGGCTCAGGGATAGTTTATTGTCTACCAGGACTGGGAGATCCTTCTCCTCAGAACTGCCTTCCAACAGGTCCACCACTAACTTCCACTGTTTCCTGGCATTCTGCCTCCCCAGGTGCAGGACCCTACACCAGCATCACATCAGGGCACCTCTGAAAAGAGCTTCAAACTAAAGGCTGAAACTGAACTTCATTAACTCCTAACAAGCTGCATGCACAGGTGACATCCCACCTGCCACATGTCATCTGCTCTTTTTAAGCCCAAAAGGTGCTGCTTTAACCATGGAACAACCACCCAGGCAGCGTCCAGCTGGAGGAAAGGGGCAGGGCTCTGTCACCCATGTCCATGCTGGAGCCAAACACACCCGAACTCACCCTCTCTTCTCAACTGGGGTCGGTGCCTTTCTCACCCGTTTCCAAGCAGCGCCATCACTCCTGACAGTTGCAGAAGACCTGGAAAAAAAAGGTTGTGGAACCACCACTGCGTGTTTCACACAAAAAGAGAAACTTCAAAAATCCTGAGGACTCGCAGCAACGGGGAATGAGCCGCCATGGACAGTCTCTGCCGTGACAGACACTCTGACTCTGCGCTGGGGTGAGTGACAGGCTCCGAGCACCAAGTCAAGCTGGGAAATGCCCAACACCACACTCCTGGTAACAGCCCAGAAATCACCAACATGGCCAGGAGCATCCCTGAGGAAAGGGAGCGAGACCTGGCAGCGGGAGGCCACGTGTCCCCCAGAGGAGCATCCATCCCTGCACAGCCAGAGCTGGCTCTGCACGCCCCCGCCATCGCATCCCTCAGCTGTGCCACGGAGCAGTGCTCTGCTCCGCTGTGAAAGACCAGGCTCCTGCCGTGTTTGGGTACAGCACTAATCAACAGTCCTAAAGGATAAAGGATTCCTGTACACATGAGCCAGCACTGTGCCCTCATNCAGTGACACCCAATGACAGGACAAGGGGCAATGGGTGCAAGCTGGAACAGAGGAGGTTCCACTGAAATACGAGGAAAAACTTCTTCATGGTGAGGGTGAGGGAACCCTGGCAGGGGCTGCCCAGGGAGGTGGTGGAGTCTCCTTCTCTGGAGACATCCCAAACCCGCCTGGAGGCGTTCCTGTGTGACCTGCTCTGGGTGTTCCTGCTCAGGTTGGACTGGAGGAGCTTTCAGGGTCCCTTCCAATCCCTGAGATTCTGTGATACAGCTGTAACATGGAAGCAGTGGACGTGAAGGACCACGTTTTCCACTCTGCTCCTTAGAAAGCGCTCAGCAGAAACTCGCTCGAGCTATTCAAACAGCTTAAGAATCACTGCTTGGTGTTAAAGAAGGCAAAGGGAGAGGCACAGTCTCCCCCCTGTACCACACTCATCTCCACATGCGCTGCAGAAGCTGCTTTAAACTGCTGCGTGTGCCCAGACTGCTCTTCCCTTCGAGAGATTTGGAGAATTAAGACTATTTTTAGGGAATGAAAAACCTCCCCCTGAGTCACTGTAGGGACATACGTCTATCTGGTCACGATTTCCAATGCAGAAATACCCTTGAAGAGTTAGATAAAAGGTTAAGAAAAAAACACAGACCAACAACCCCCCACGGGGAGGTTGCTAGCAATGCAGTTTGGCCAAAATTAGCAGGACAGAAAGGATGCAAAGGGGCAGATGCGCACGAGAGCTCGTTTCCAGCACACACACACAACCAGTCAATACCACTGACACGGCAGAACTCTCCCCGCTGCCCATGTGAGCGCTGGGAACTGCCCAGTATGACCTGCCGGCAGCAGTGTCACACGAGCAACATAACCCAGCGACAGCAGGGGAGGCTGCGCTGACCGGGAACATCAAGCGACATTCCAACCCAGTACACCCCAGGAGCCCCAGTACCCTCCAGTACCTCCCCAGGAGCCCACACTGGCCAAGACGAAGGGAGTTGTGTAAGCACCTGGAAGGGGACTAAGGATGAGAGCTGTTCTGTTGTTATCCCCAACGATGCGAGCTGTGGAGTGGTGCCCCTGGTTGCACACTGTCAGTTTGCATGTCCAGTTCAGGGGCTGACTGGTCCCAGTGCTGGCGTCCTGCGTGTGAGTCAGCAAGCGCTGACCCAGCAGCACATCCAGCCTCATTACCCTCCAGCCTCAACCCCCCCCCCTGCACAGCCTGCAGCCGTCAGGCAGAGAGAAATTAAGGAATTAATTATTAAACACGCTTTCTGGACTGCAAGCAGACACAGGCTGAGGCGAGTCGTGGAAGCGTCCCTTCCGGAGCGCCAGAGGAACGGCTGAAGTCATGGAAGAGCCTAACGAGGAGCCGAAAGGAAACGTAACGGCTCCACCAGCTCAGGCTTCGAAGCACTGTCCTATTTAGGGGATGGACCTCAGGATGGCACAGCAGGGCGAGCTGGGACAACTCCTGTTTCAGGCTGACAACCCGAGCTGCTGGCCATCAGCGCTACAGCCGAGACGCAGGGGCTCTGGTGTCCCCCGCTCTCGTGTTACCTAAAACCACCAGGGGAGGTTACCCAGACACGGTGGCATTTACACCAACTAATACAGCGATAAATTCAACAGCCTGACCTGCTGCCACGTAACAATCTCCCTGCAGATGAAGAAGAGAGTTACAGAGCTCTAAACATCACACGTCGCACCAACCTAAAAGCCCTCTTTGGGAGGAAATCTGGCAGGGTAAGAGGAAGAGCTGGAAGGGAAAACACAGCAGGTTCCTCCCATTTCTTCTGACCAGGCAGATGGAGTCCTCCAGCAGTGACTCACCGTGGGGACAGAGAATGACAGACCATGCAAGCACAGATTTAAAGATGCAACTGGAGCAAAATAAGCCAGAATGGAATGGGTACTACCCCGGGAAGAGACAGGCACAGGAGCTACAGGCAAAAGGCTGGGGATGCCGGTCACCTCCACGTGCCTGGAGCAGGAGACACAGCCACACAGCTCCTCCGCAGCAGGCAGCCAGGGGAGACCAGCCTGAAGGCTGCCAGCAGCTCCGCGGGGGCGAGGGAAGCCACCGCTGTCACCAGGCAGCAGCCAGCCCACAGCTCAGAAGGCAGAGCTGAGCAGCAGCCACCGGCACCATGAGGGGGGAAACGCCATGCAGGAGCAGTGCCCATCCCGTGCCCTCGCCAGGGACCACCAAGGAAGCCGCAGCAGAGGTGTAATGACACCCTCATGCTCTCCAGTGACAAACAGCGGAACAATTGAGACCAGGAATGAGTGACAGGCATCTTACTCTGCCAAAGCATCCCCCATAATCACGCTCCACACCTGCACACAGCTCCAGAAACCAAAACTGCACTGTGACACTAACTGAAGCTCACCATGACCTCCAGACAGCAACACAGACCGAAGGGAGACCCCACTGCCCTGCTCAAAATGTAGTTCTGCACGTGACAAGGAGTTTCCTCTGCTCCAGTTTTATCCAATTAAGCATTTGGGCCAATAGTCTCAATTTAAGATTATATGGGTAGAAATAAAAGTATGAAGATAGCTCATAGGTCTTCCTGGTGGTTTGCAACCAGTGAGAATCATAGAATGGGTTGGGTTGGAAGGCACCTAGAAGCCCACCCAGTGTCACCCCCTGCCCTGGGCAGGGACACCTCCCACCAGACCACATTGCTCCAAGCACCCTCCAACCCACCCTTGAACCCCTCCAGGGATGGGGCTGCCACAGCTTCTCTGGGCAACCTGGGCCAGGCTCTCACCACCCTCACCCCAAAGAAGTTCTTCCCCACATCTCAGCTCCATCTCCCTTCTTCCCATTTGAAGCCATCATCCCTCATCCTATCCCTACATGCCCTACAAGCCAAGGAACAGATACAAATATCCCGATATGGCACTGATAACCAGGCTGTAATGAGAAACCCCCTAAGGACTATTGATCCGTGTCTCATGCTCTCCTGAGGCATCAGCAGTGGTTGTTGTTTGGAGCCAAGCAAGCCCAGCCCCCTCGGCACAGCACACAATGGGGAGTAGAGCACCCAGTGCCCGCCTGGAGCAGCCCGGCCAAGAAGGTGGCCCGCCTGGAGCGGCCCGGCCAAGAAGGTTGGCCTGTCTGGCCTCCACCACGGCCCACCAGGCCTCCACCACGGCCCACTGGGGCTCACTGGCATCTTTCAGACTCGCTGAGCCCCAGAGCCACACGAGCACCGACGTGTTACACGGCACAGAAGGACGTGTTTCCTCCCAAACGGGCAAATGCCGAGCAGCCATCAGCAGCCACACACCATATGGGTACAGCGAGCGGAGTGAAAACAAGGCGCCTGGGAACACGGGTCATTAAAACGCTGTTTAAAAACAAGTAGCTCGAGTTCCCACGCAGCAACGGGGCTCCCTGGGAACCCGCCTGCTCCAGCACCCTCAGGATGTCAAACACTCCAGGGGAGTCACCTGCCTCCACAGCTGCAGAGGGACAACCTGTCACAGAAGTCAGAGAGCATCTCTCTCCTGGTGTATAAACTAAATATAAACAAACATTTTTTTCCCCCCAGAGGGTGGCCCAATGCTGGACTGAGGGGCCCAGAGAGACTGGTGTCATCTCACACATTCAAACCTCAGCAGCTCACGGCCCTGAGCAACCTCATCACGTGTCCCCACACTGAGCAGGGCTCAGACCAGAGGCTCCCAGAGGTCCATCCTAGAAGCCCTCAACCCCTCCAAAACTCCAGTATCAGTGGTGGCTTTCAAGCTCCTGCCTGCACCCACCACCTCAGCTTTCAGCTGGGGTCTCATTACAAGGAGCAGGAAAGAACCTCTCCAGGAGTTATTCAAGACCCTGCAATGCCAACCAAGAGGGAACTGCTGGATAAACAATGCCCAGGAAGAACCTGCCCTGGGAAACACAGCTCTTCCAGGGAACCATCCACCTCAGGCAGAGGCAGATAAACCGCCCCAGGCACCCAGCACTCCTCCAGGAGCAGACCCTCCAGGGGAGCTGAAGGTGCTTTCTGGTGAAAAGCCCTTCCCCACACAGCAATGGCCAAATCACACACAGCATGAAATGGTTTCTCCTCCTCTATTCGGCACAACTTTCCACAGAAAGTGCTGCTGAAGGCTCTTCAGACACCAAAACCCACCAATAACGGGCTGCAGACCAGACCCCCAGAGGAGATGTGAAACTCGAGCTCTTGGAAATGTGGGAAAGCTGCTTGGAAAAGACAACGGTCACCCGGAGCATCAATCACAAGAGCCAACGCCAATCTCTGACGGATTAATACTTCCCTAAAGATCCTCTCTAAGCTCCTTGAAAACACTTATCTGTTCAAGGTGATTACATTCTCCTGTACAGATGTGCTAATTATAGATGACAATAAATCTGCAAGCGGCAGTCTGCCAGAGAGTTCCGATCGCTGCAGACGAGATGTGCCACGCTCCAACCGCCTTCCAACGCCAACACCACCTCTGGGCTGCAGATCTCCCAGCCAGGAGCAGAAAACTTAGTCCAAAACCAACCAAACTACGTCCAGTTTTGGGCCCGTCATCATGAAAAAAAGCCATTGAGGGGCTGGAGCGGGTCCAGAGAAGGGCCAGGGAGAGCTGGTCTGGAGAACAAGTCTTGTGAGGAGCAGCGGAGGGAGCTGGGGGTGTTCAGCATGGAGAAGAGGAGGCTGAGGGGAGACCTTCTGGTCTTCCAACTGGTTCTCTCCAACTCCCTGAAAGAAGGGGGTAGCCAGGGGGGCTGGTCTCTTCTCCCAAGCCACAGGTGATGGGACAAGAGGCAATGGCCTCAAATTGCACCAGGGGAGGTTGAGATTGCATGTCAGGAAAAACGCTTACAGGGAAAGGGTTCTTAAGGCTTGGGATGGGCTGCCCAGGGCAGGGGTTGAGGCACCATCCCTGGAGGGATTTAAAAGATGGGTTAGTGATGACTTTTGTCAGCGAGGTTGATGGTTGGACTAGATCTTAAAGCTCCCTTCCAAACCAGACAGTTCTATGACCCCGATTCTAAAAGTGCCAATCAAGGGCAATTAAAATGGTCCGACTACCTCTTGCTGTGTGACTCCTGGAAGTTCCCAACCCCCACATGCCTCGCTCCAGAGGGTACCACAGAGGAGATCAGAAATTACTCCAGCTGTTACCCTTTTCCAGAGGGAATACAAACCAAAGACACACATCCTGCAGGGAGGCTTGGCTGGCAGCAAGACTTGATGTCTTCATAGACGCAGCAAAGATCCAGGAGGCACTAAATACTCCAATTTGGAAAGAATCCTCTAATTAGAAGCTTTAATTCAGCAAACAAGCCAACCAGGCAGAAGACAGCGTTGGCACCTGGTTGCCCGAGAAACTGTGCCCACCCACACATCACCACAACAGGGCTCCCCGGGAACCACCAGAACTTCAACAGCTCTGCTCTATAAACAGAAGTCCTCCCAGGAATCACCAGGCGTCAGGCTTTTCCGAAAGCACGCGGAAGAGCGAGCAGCTGGAAACCCAAACGAAACCAAAAGCTTCAATCTGGACCTAAAGCAACTCACAAGGAGGCCGCTGGGGCATCAGGGTGTAGTTCCTCCAATTTAAATGGCTTTTAGTACACAAGCAAAATCAAATTTCTACCAGGCTTCTCCTGAATCATCCACGTTGTCCATCAGGGCAACCACCTTCCAAACTCAAGCTAGAGGCCTCAAAAGCCACGGAGACAAAGAGAGGGCATCAGCTCACCCACTAGGGCATCGTTTAACCCACAAAGCCTTTAGCAGCCAGGGCAGAAGAAGAAAAAAACCTGGCAGGAACCTTCAGAGCTGGGATGAGCAGGGACCCAGCAGAAAATGCGACACGTGGCTCACAGAGACCTGCAGAGAGGTTATTTCTTAAATTCTCTGCATAAACGCCAGGCGAGCAGCAGCCTTGGAACCCACATGCTCCAGCCTGCTCACATAGAGAAGGTCAAGGAAAAGGCACAGCCTGAGCCCTGGAGCTTCCCTGCTCCTGCCTGTTGGCCAGAACCATAGAATTGTCTAGGCTGGGAGGGAGCTTTAAGGTCACCCTCACGGACAGAAGTCATCACTAACCCATGTCTCTCAGCACTAGGTCAGCTTACCTTTTGAATCCCTCCAGGGGTGGTGCCTCAGCCGCTTCCCTGGGCAGCCCACCCCAAGCCTGAAGAACCCTTGCCCTGTAAAGGTTTTTCCTGACATGCAATCTCAACCTCCCCTGGCGCAACTGGAGGCCGTTTCCTCTTGTCCCATCACCTGTGACTTGGGAGAAGAGACCGACCCACCCAGCTACACCCTCCTTTTTCAGGGAGTTGGAAAGAGCCAGAAGGTCTCCCCTCAGTCTCCTCCAGGCTGAACACCCCCAGCTCCCTCCGCCTCTCCTCACCAGACTTGTTCTCCAGACCCCTCACCAGCTCTTCTCTGGACCCGCTCCAGCCCCTCAATGTCTTTTTTTTGTGGTGAGGGGCCCGAAACTGGGAACACACTCGAGGTGAGGCCTCACCAGTACCCAGTACCAGGGTACTGGTCACCTCCCGAGTCAGAGAAGTCACATTAAAATCATAATGCCAGTTTACCCCAACCCACCTCCCAGGAGCACTCTGCCATCCCTCCACAGCTTGGCACCTGGTTTGGAAGAGCACCGTGGAGGCACCTGTACCTTTAGGAGAAACTTCACCCCACGGCTCTGTACTGTACTTCCATACTCCTCACCGACAAGCAAATTAATTCATTTCTCATCCATAGAATCACAGAACCATAGAACCATTCAGGTTGGAAGAGACCCTTGGGATCATCCAGTCCAACCATCAGCCCCACTCTACAAGTTCTCCCCTACACCAGATCCCTCAACACCACATCCAATCTACTCTGAAACACAGTCAGGGATGGGGACTCCACCACCTCCCTGGGCAGCTGATTCCACTGACTGACCACTCTCTCGGGGAAGAATTCTTTCCTCATGTCCAGCCTAACCCTACCCTGCTGCAGCTTGCAGCCATTCCCTCTCCTTCTATCGCTGATTGCCCGTGAGAAGAGACCAGCACCAACCTCCCTTAAAACTTAAAACTTAAAACCCTTCAGCATCCTTCTTCCCAAGCAGCTTCTGCACGTCTTCACCGGCCGAAAGCAACACCGACTCCGCTCCTCCTCACGCTGCTCACAGCAGCTTCCTTGGACGGGTTTGTTTGTTGCTTTAGCATAAAAACAGATCAAATTGTCTCAAAATAAAGCCAGTTGTTCCCATCTAGAAGAGCTGTGGAAGAAAACCACTTGTTTGCTCATGACAGCCAGCAACAGGGAAAAAAAAAACCACAACAGCAGCAACAAAAAGACCCTTCTGAGACGGTGACAAGGGGAACCTTCAACGACCTCCTCCAGGCCAGGCAGCTCTGCTGGTCCAGACCCAGCGCTCAAAATCCAGACCCAGGATTGAAAGCAGAGCAGTGGAACTACTGAGAGGCATCTACGTCCTGGGGGAGGGGAGTTCCTTGCAGAGAACTCGGGTTTGGCCTGAGTTTTGCAGGGGGAGGTTGCAGCAACTCCGGGTCAACACAGCACCGAAGGTGTGACCTGTGGGAACCCAGGACCCGCAGTCCAGGTCTCTCTCTGGAGTTTCCACTGACTCCCTGTTGGAACACTCTGAAGTTTATACTGACACCCGAGAGCAAGCCGGCGCCCAGGGATCCGCCTCGGGTTCCCTGCCCTCAGCTGGAGGGGAGAGGGAGCCAGAAGGTGAACTTTTTGTCAGCAGAGGAAGGGGTTTTGCACAGCCTTTGCAGCCCTCGCTCCCTCCCGGTCCCCTGGCGCTTTAGGGACGTGTTCTTTGTACAACTCCAGCCGTGGTTCATAGCCGGGATCCTTTCCACACCCTGAACGGCGGCCGGGACGCGCTCCACAACAGCCAAGGTGACAGAAGCACTTGGAAGACCAGCGACGGGGAACAGACAGGACCCTTCCCAAAGGGGCAGCAACGCCGAGACCCCCCCCACACCCCCGCGTTTATTTATCGCTCAAGCCCCAGGAGAGACCCCGTGGGGACACCGCCGCCGCTCCCCCGCCTCCCTGCGCGGCCCCCGGCCCCAGGGAGCCCACAGAGACCGCGAGTCCCCTCCGAGTGCCCTAACGCCCTTCCTCCTCCCGCAGCAGCGCCCCGCAGCCTCCCCCCAGCGCTCCCGCCGCCAGGCACCGACATCCCAACCGCGCTCGGCCTCGGGAAAACGGCAGCGGGAGCCCGGTCACCGAGGGGAGCCCGGTCACCGAGGGGAGCCCGGTCACCGAGGGGAGCCCGTCCGAGGCCAGAAGGAAGGGGTGGGTTGATTTAATCGGCGGGGCCGCGGCAGCGCGGACGGCCGGAGCGGGCAGAGGTGTTGCGGGAAGGAGGCGGGGGACGGGAGAGCAAGGGGGCGGCGGAGTCCCCGCACCGGGCCCCGCCGCGCTGAACCGGCAGCGCCAAGTTTTGCTTGAAGAGAGGACAAAAATACAAATAAACACGCACAACCCCCCAGAAATCACTAAATCCATCAGGTCTA
>VZTM01016870.1:282221-301996 GCA_013400555.1 Jacana jacana
GGCGCGGGGCGGGCGCCCCCTGGCGGCGGGGCGGGAAGAGCCCGCACACACCCACACCCACACCCCCCTCCTCTCAGTGCCCCCCGCCATTTTGACACACGCACACACACACCCCGCCATTTTAACCCCCCGCCACCATTTCGCGGCCCCGTCGATGGCGGGGGGTGTCGGTGCTTCTCTGCGCTGACCCCTCCTCTGCAGGGGGGAAGCGGGGAGCAGCGAGTGTCTCAGCAGAGGGACAGAGGGAGCCCCGGGGAGCGTGGGGGGCTTTATGGGGCCCAGCCACAGTGCTGCGGCCTGAGAAGCCCCAGAGCCCACCAAGGGTGTTCCATTGCTCCAACACCCCCTCTCTAAAAACACCCACAGACCCCACTGTTAAAGGCGCTTTAGGGAGAGGGTGACGCGGGGAAGGATGCAAACCAGCCAGCAAAGAAGGAGAAGCTGTGAGGTGGCGGGTGAGTACGTGTGGGGCAGGGGGGCAGCGTGAGGGGCGGCAGCGCTGGGCCAGGGCCAAGGTGCTGTCACAGCCCAGCTGGCAGGAAGAGCCCTATCCCCAACCCCTGCTGCCCCACCAGCCCAGAGTCCGGGGGTACACAGTCACATCTGAGCCAGCCCTCTCCACAGCAAGCCCAGCCACAGGCACCCATGGCAGAAGCTGCCCTGCCTGTCACCCCCGCATCCCCCAGGGTCCCTCCCCTCCCAGCCCCAGGGGATCACCTTCCTCTGATCTCTCTAATCTGCTTTGATCCCTCCCGATCCCATTACTGCTTGCCCATCACCTGCACCTCTGCCTGCTCGCTTCTGGCAGCCCCAGCTCGGAGCTCCTGCCAGCCTTACCGGGGTCTCACAGGGCTGAGGCGGAGGTGAAGGGGCTCTCCCAGCCCCTGACACCAACTCTGGAGGCAACTCCATGAGCCCACTTGGCTCCAAGCCTGAGGATCTGGGTGAAACAGCTCCTGGGTTGAAGAAAGATGTCAAACTCCACCCACTGCTCTGGACACTTTCTTCTGCCTCCATGAAGCTGATTGAACGTTTCCTCCCATTCTGAAGAGAGTCCCTCAGCCATAAGCAGCAGCACCTCTGGCACTAGCAGGCACTGAGGCAGCTCTATGTGTCTGGAAACAGTCTTGAGAGCAGTTTGGAGTCTCCTATCAGAAGGTATTCTCAGTCTGCCAGCCAGCTGGATGCCTCTCCAGATAGGCTTTAATATCAGGAGCCAACATCTGGTAGTCATAGACAAGCTCAGAAACAGGGAAGGATCAAAATCAGTGTCCAACCCCCCTGACATCCTCTAATCTAAAAGCACATCCAGATCTTCTGCCAAGATGTGAAGGGTGGTGGGTGTCTGCAACCTGAAGAGCATGCCTCCTGCTGTAAATACACCTTGAGCTACCCACAGGGGTGCCAACACCTGAAAGCCCTCCACAGATCCTGGGAGCAAACAAGGGAAGAGGCTTCCTCCTGCCACGTCTAAGGATGGGGGCAGGGGGGTTTCATCTGATCCTGCCTGTCCCATCCTTGGGATTCCCCAGTGTTTCCAGCATCCACCTGGGATCAGACCCTGCATGGATTGGCCATAGGAGGGCAAAAAACCTGCAATGGGCATTGAGCATGTTACAGACAGGTCACGCTGAACCTGTGGCTTTTAACCAGAATAAAGGCTGAAGGACAAACCTGACATGTCCTTGTGCTGGGTATTTGGTGTGCTCTGTGGGGTCTCCCCCTCACTGCGAGCTCAGCCTTTCAACACATCTAGGGATTCTTTGTCCTTAGCACAATGGCCCCCTCTCTGCCTTGGTTTGCACTGGGTGGTAGAAAGCGTCTCAGCCATTTTGCTGTGGGGTACTTTATGAGACGAGGACTGGAGCCTGGTGGCTGTTTGGGCTTTGCAGCCATCGTCACTGCCCTCAGGTCATTGAAGTCAGGGGGTGAAGAAACATCAGTGGGAGCCTGGATCCAGAATGCTGTTTGCTCCCAGATGTGTTAAATGCAAAGAGTTATGTGAGAGGAGGTACCAGGGCCTTTATGGTAACAGCTAACACCCTTTTTCTCCTAGAAAATTAAACAAGTAAGACGCAGCACTCTGTGGATGACAGATCCAAGCCTGGTTTTAGTGAGCAGGAGGGTGAAGAGCTCTGTGGTCTGAAGTTGGCACGTGGCTAAGTGAAAATGGGAAACCAGGGGAGTATTGACACTTGACTCACAGCCCTGTGAAAGGGACAGGCTGCAGTGTTGCTCCTGGGGCACTGGAGACTCCAGAGGAGAGCTTGTGTCAGAGCAGGGGTCTGCGTGAAAGTGGGCCCAGTTTGCTCTTGGCTCAGGGAGCAGGGCAGGAGCTGGGCTCTGCCACAGCCCGCTCTTCCAATGGCCCTGGCTGAAAAACACAACCTGCCTGATCAGAACTTCCTTCTCCCCAGTCAGCACTGGTGCTGCAGCTTCCTCCTGTAGAAAAGCACATTGTCTTTCAAATCCCCACGAGGAAAAACCCTGTCAGATGGAGGGCCTCATCCTGATCCCAGGAATTTATTGCTACCTTTGGTAAGAACAGCGTGGGGTCCTCACACACAAGCAAGGAGACCAGTGCCAAGGAGTCAAGTGAGGAACCTGCACTCCAGACACCCTCCTCCTCGCAGAGGTAGCAAAGCCAAACCTGAAATGGTGGGACGTGTCTTCACGCCAGTGCTGATACACTCCAGCTACGAGAGGCAGCCCCAGCCCTGCAGAGCTTGGGCTTTGGTGCAAATGCTCTCTCAGATCTCATGCTTTTATCTGGGACAGGTCAGTCCCAGTGGGGTCAGCAGCTTTGCCAGGAGCAGAGAGATTTTGTGCTTTATTTCTTGGTCTTCTTGCCCTTGCCCTTGCCTTTGCCCTTGCCCTTCTTCTTCTTCTTTAATTTTGAACTGTAGAGGGACCGGACCAAGTAGCCTTTCCAGAAGGCTTGGATACGGGTGGCAGCACGGCTCAAGGTGTTTAATTCCTCCAGTTCCCGCTCCTCCTTCTCCTCCTGCTTCCTGCGCTCCTCCTCAATCTGGGAGTACTCCTGGAGGAGCAGAGCGCGTCTCTCCATCAGCAGGGACAACTGGTTCTTCTCCTCAGTGTAGGCAGCGTGAACCTCCTCATACTCAGCCTGGCAAGACAGCGGAGACCACATACAGCAAGTCTGAGTTACAGCACTTTGGGAGTTCTTAAACCCATCCCAAATCCAGGCAGGACCAGGACTGGGAGCTCAGCTGAGACTTTCCAAAGGGGCTCAAAGAGGAGGCATGAGCCCAGTAAGCGGGGGGTTTCATAAGATACCAGGACTTGGTATTTTTATGCTCCTCTAACAAACACTCTCCTTGACACCCCCCCGTGTTGCAGAGGTAACACAGGCACAGGCCAGGGCCCCTCCTGCAGCTGCTGTGAGAAAATGGATGAATTGCCACAGCCTGGGGAAGGCAGAGCCTGCACCAGCAGCTTTGCTCAGAAGGTGTTTCGATGGGCAGCACTGAAGCCCAGCTGATTTCCTGTGCAGGGCTGGGAGTACAAGGAGAGCCAGGCCATGTCAGCCTTGAAAAAGCCCCAGGACAAGTAGCTTTAATGGTGTCGCTGCACTTCCCAGCTCAGCAGCGGTTTGTGTCTTTCCTGATGCTCCTGAGGAATCCCCATGGAGCTGGGACTGGGGGACCCAGCAGCGTGTCTGCCTCAGCCAGTTCTGTCCCTACCCTGCTGTGACACAGTGCTGCAGCCACCCAGCTGCCAGCAAACCCCAGTCATCCCACTTCAATACCTGACGGGGGGGAGTGGTTCTTACAATGAGCAGCCAGCTTCTAGGCCACTCCCTACATTTTGCTCTGTTAATAATTGAGCAGCTTTTATCCATCTCCAGAAATAGGGCAAGAGCAAGAATGCAGCTGGGGCCCTTCTGAGAAGCCGGGCTCGGGGCGCTGCTGTGGTTCTCAGCCTGGATTGCAGGGCAGTGGAACACAGTCTGCTCGGTTCCTTCCCCTCTGTGAGAGCCACGAGTCCGTTTGGGCAGGAAGGTACGTGAACGTGTCTGCCCCTGGGGTCAGGGCGCTCTAAAGAGAGTACCTGTTTCTCTTCCATGTGTGCGTCGTATTTCTGGATCCAGTTGAAAATTTCCGTCTCCATCCTGCGCTTCCTCTGGAACACCAAAAAGACAAGTTCCTCGTGGCCACCTTGTCACAACAGCGTGGCTCTGAGCCCCAGTGCCACTACCTCTGAGGAGAACTCCTCCTCCGTCTGCCAGGCTTCCTTCAGCTGACACTACTTGGCTTGCCCGGGTTTGGGGAATCTCCCAGGACGTTCCCCGAGGCCAGAAGAGCCTCACTGGGTTTACAGCCTGGAGCTGGGTGAGGGCTGAGGACAGAAATGCGCCCAAAAGGTGCACTCTGCAGGACCAAACACACCCACCTGATGGGATGTGGCAACCCATTGGCAAACCGGGGCAACCACCCTACAACTGAAGCAATAGCATACAGCTAAACATGAAAGAAAGAGCTCAGAAGATGGTGCCTTTTAATCAAAGATGTATTTCTTGCTGTAAAGCAGTTTAAGAGTGGCTATCCTGCAGTGTGGGGAGTTCACCCCAGCTGCTGTGTCTGCACCGCGGGATCGTCCGAAGATCAGCTGGAGTCCCACATGATTTCCTGTATGACATCGCCCCCGGATGTCCCAAGGGCTCCCAGGTCATCCTGACCTCAGACCTCAGCTATTTAGACCACAAGTGCAGTGTTGCCCCTCCCCAGGGCCAGGGCACAGGCTACGGAGAGGGAGACCTCTGTGGCTTGTAAATCTGCCTGCCCGGCCACCGGAAGGACTCACCCACAAAAGCTGCAGGGGCCTGCAGCCTCAGCAGAAACTGCCTGCTGCAGCCCCTCCCTCACAGGAGGTGTGAGTGGGTAGATGTGGGACTTTGTACTGGGGCTCTGACCTGCATTTGATGCTTTGCCAGTGCCCAGCCCCAGTGCCCACATCGCCCCCATTACCAGCGGGAGCTCTCCCGCCCATGGCGGGCCAGTGCTTGTTTGGATCAAATGGCAAGTAGGAGCAAAACGAGGGGGACACACATGCTCTTTTTCTAGTTCCAGATTGTCAGTGCTGTTGCTGCAGAGGCCGGAGTCTGCTGCTCCCATTTCCCCCTCCCGGCTCCGCTCAGCCCTGCCGTAAATCACATCTCCCCCTCGCTCAGCTCAGCCTCGCTCCCTGGCTTGTGTCTGCAGCAAAGAGCCAGAGGAGAACTGCTCAGCTCCCGAGATCAGCCATGCTTAACCTACAATCAGCTCTGCAAGATGGCTTTCTCTAGAGCAAATAGTACATTTGTTCTGCTGATCCTGCACCAAATCCCTTGTTTCTCAGCGTATGCCCTGTTTATCTCGCTGCTCTGCTCTCTGACCACAGCCTCTCCAGCGTGCCGTGCCAGCGCTGCGCAGGGCTGCTTGCAGAGTTGACCCAGCAGGCTGGAGGAGGACCTGCAAGCTGGCTGCCTCCCTGCTGTTGCTGTAGGGCTGCTTTCCCTTTGGAATCAGCAGAGCACAAGGACGGAGCAGGTAGAGTCTGACAAACAGCATGTGCCTCCTGCCAGGAACTATCAGGAACCAAGTCGTGACTTGCTGCGCCCAGACCTGACAACACTACAAAAGGTTATAAATCTCCCGTTCTTGACCTTTTTCTCCTGTTTACCTTTAGGAGAGCCAGCTCTGAGGCTCGATGCTCCAGTACAAGTGCGTTGAGTTGTGCTTCCAGCTGCTGAACATCCTGCTGTAGCCTGGCACACCGCTCCTGGGAGGCCTCCAGCTCCTCCTCCTGCTTTTTTGCTCCTTCCTCCTTGATATTCTGGATGGAGGCTTTGCAGTCTGTGGTCAGATCCTGCATGCTGCTTTTGAGGTCTCTGATCACATTGTCCTTCTTGTAAATCTAGGGCCAGAAATAGCACAGACGGGTGCCGGTGAGACACGCGGTGGGCAGGAGAAGTAAGGAGCCCTGGCAAAGGTCGGGGAGATCTAAGAAGACACTCTGCTGATCCGGCAGCAACAGGGTCGGGGTGCTTTGCAAACCTTCCCCTGCTGTGAGTCTGTGAGTCTGCAGATAAAGGCAGAGAGTGAACAAACCATAGCGAGCCCGGCTGGCACTGCCCTCTGAGGAACAGCCGAAATCAGAGCCACAGGACGGAGCCCCACAGCTCCCTCGAGCTTTGGAGCAGGTCATGGTGATTGGATGAACCCTCAGCTGGGAGCAGGGAAACAGATTTATTCATGGTGCCCGGGACGAGCTGCCAAATCACACCTAAAAATCTCAAGTGCCTCAAGTGACAGATCTCCAAGCCGCGGGAACGGGGGGAGCAGGCCCTTGTCTGCGTTAGCACCATTCGCAGCAGCCAGCCTTGACGGGACAAACCCTTCCCTCTGACCCCTCTTGCAGGAAGGAGACAAAAAACCATAGCTATAAACAAAGGGCTGCTGGTCAGGAGCTCTGGGCCTCAAAGGCTGGCACAGCCACAGACTCGCCTAGGAAGTGCCCACTGCTTCATCTGTACCTCAGTTGCCTTCACCAGAAAAACAAGGAACTCCTGTATCACAGACTATTCCCTCACCCCCACCATGAAGAAGCTTTTCCTCCTATTTCAGTGGAACCTCCTCTGTTCCAGCTCCCACCCATTGCCCCTTGTCCTGTCATTGGGTGTCACTGAGAAGAGCCTGGCTCCATCCTCCTGACACTCACCCTTTCCATAGTTATCAACATTCATGAGGTCACCCCTCAGTCTCCTCGTCTCCAAGCCCAAGAGACCCAGCTCCCTCAGCCTTTCCTCATCTGGGAGATGCTGAGGGGGAAGTTCCAGGCATTATTTCTGAACCAGACCCTAAGTTTAAAGATACTATTTTTGATGTAAAATCTAATGAAAAATGCTTATTCCATGCCTGATCTTGGTTTTTTAAACTCGAATTTGGCTCATTTTGAACCTGTTCCCACCAGCCACCTGAAACGACACGAGTCAGAGGGTTGGAAAGGAGCTGCAGGAGAGGCACAAACTGCTGTGGCAGCGTTTCGGCAGGGCCACAGCGTCTGCTGCCAGCATAACACTTCGTTCCCTGCCGAGGAGGTGAGGGAGAGTCAGGCCAGGGAGAGAGGCTCCGATTAAAATCCATTTTTAATATCTGTTCTGTCTTCACTCTTGCTTAAAAATCAACATTTCTGTGACCCCTAGCTCTACTATTAGCTGCCTTACAGCCCTTGTGATTGAAACGTGATTATACTGCCCTGGGGAGACCCCATCTGGAATACGGTGTCCAGTTCTGGGCCCCTCAGTTCCAGAAGCACAGGGAACTGCTGGAGAGAGTCCAGGGCAGGGCTACCAAGATGATGGAGGGAGTGGAGCATCTCCCATAGGAGGAAAGGCTGAGGGAGCTGGGTCTCTTGAGCTTGGAGAAGAGGAGACTGAGGGGTGACCTCATGAATGTTGATAAATATGGAAAGGGTGAGTGTCAGGAGGATGGAGCCAGGCTCTTCTCAGTGACACCCAATGACAGGACAAGGGGCAATGGGTGGGAGCTGGAACAGAGGAGGTGCCACTGAAATAGGAGGAGGAACTTCTTCAGGGTGAGGGTGAGGGAACCCTGTCAGGGGCTGCCCAGGGAGGTGGTGGAGTCTCCTTCTCTGGAGACATCCCAACCCTCCTGGAGGTGTTCCTGTGTGACCTGCTCTGGGTGTTCCTGCTCCAGCAGGGGGTTGGACTGGAGGAGCTTTCCAGGTCCCTTCCAATCCCTGAGATTCTGTGATTCTACAAGAAAGAGGCTGTTTTCAGCTGCCCAAGGGCTGGCTTTGTTACCGCTGGGTTGGGAATGGTGTCCCCGCACCGTACCTCCTGCTCCCGGGTCCGGGTCGCGGCTGCCAGCTCTGCCTGCAGAGCCCCGACTGCCTTGGCGTGTCTCTGGATCTGGAGGGAGATGTCCTCCAAGAACTGGACCTTTCTTTCCTCTTCTGTGGGACTGGTCAGGAGTCTCTCGAGCACGAAATTCCTGAACTCCCTAAAGGCTTTGATAAACGCTTCAGCTGGTGACCCTCTTGCCACGGCTTCGTGTTTCAGAGCCTGGCAGAGCGAAGGGCTGGCCCGTAGGAGTCTCAGGACGCCTCTGGCAGAAGAGCTCAGGCGTTGCTGCAGCGAGCACAAACAGGCCGCCTGCCCATCAGCTCCCACCCTGTCCTTTTCCTCAGAGCTGGGAAGCAGGTCCTGCATTTCGTTGGAAAGCCGCTGGAGCTCCTTCAGGTGATTGGTGATCTCGGGTCCCAGAACATCAGCAAACCTGTCCAGAGCCTCAATAACCCGTGGGATCAAACTGCTCAGCTCCAGCTGGGCGAGCGTCTCCTCCAAGACTGTTAGGATTCTTTCCACCTCGGTGCTGTTGGGCTTTAACCCACCCAGATCCAACATCTTGGTGGCATTCGATGCAGTCGTTGCCTTCTCTGGAGTTTGCATGCCCTTTTCCAGGGGCTTGTCTCTTTGCTTCCCACCCTGAGGTGGTCCGTGAAGCCCGGCTGGCTGCCCCGTTGCCATGGCTTGGGCTGAACGCTTGGGCACGAGGCCTAGAAGAGACACATCATCTACCCGGGGCAAGACTGGGAGAAGACCTCTGCTGCCTCTGTCACGTAGTCTTCCTCCTCAGACTGTCTCCCTAAAAGGAAAATATGGTGACATTATTAGAGAAACGACACGATTTGGGAAAAGGGGGGGGGGGTGGGGTTACAGCAGAGCACAGGGGGGTCTGGGCACGGGGTCNCAGGGGGGTCTGGGCACGGGGTCAGGACGGGGGGTCAAGCAGCAGAACCGGTCCCTGTTCCAGAGAGGCTGCTGGACAGCCACGGGAGAGGAGTAATAAATAGACTTGTGGCTGTGAAGGGTAGTGGGGAGAAAGCTTCCAGCTCCTTGGAAGCAGCTTTACCGTCCTCAGAGGTGTCTGGAGAGGAGCTGGTGGGTCCCTGGGGCCACCTTGGAGGGAAGGGAAGGGATCCCAGTGGGAAACACGCACCTCCATCCTTCCAGACCAGGGGGACGCGGCAGGAGAAAGGGTCTCGGTGCGCAGAGGGGCTGTGCAGGCCGGGAGAAGGGCAGGAGGAGGAGGCAGTGAGGGGGCAGCTGACAGGAATAGGAAGGTCGGGGGGCAGTGGGGTCCCGGGGAACCGGAGACAGTCAGAGTTCGGGTGGGTTTCGCGGCTGGGAAGCCCCGGGTGAGGGTCAGGAGGCTGGAGGGGGCCCGGGGGGTATGTGAGGAGAGGCCCGAGGCCTGGAAGGACAGTGGCTCAATGGGGATCTCGGGGAGGATGCAGGGGGGCGAGGGGTGTCTCGGGGGTCGGCTCCCGGGGGGTGTCGGTTCCGCGCTGTTTCCGGTCCCTGCAGCGCTCTCAGCTCCGGCCCCGCTCCCACCTCCGCCAGAGTCTCCTGGTTGCTAGGCGACGGAAGCGGAGGGGCGGGGCCTCTCCAGGCAGCCTATGGCGATCGGAGCCTGCCCCGCCCCACGCGGCGCTGGCAAATCAGCGGCGCTGCTCGCTGTCCAATGGGGAGCCGCGCGGGGGTGGCAGTTGTGAGGGGGGGCGAGTAGCCATTTTGTCGGCAGAGGGGATGGCCGCGGGAGGCAGAGGCCCGGGAGGAAGGAGGGTGAGCCTGGGGAGAGGGCAGGCTCCTACTCCGCTTTTCCAACAGCTGTGGGGTAGGGACGAGCCATCCTGAGCGGTGTGTGCTCACAACAGCGTTCTCCCCGGGTCCACTGGCAGTGCGTTCCTGAGCACCCTGAAAATAAGACGGAGGGAAAAGAAAACCTTTATACCCCCTGGGGCCAGGTCTCCCAGGCCCTGGTCAGTCGTGAAAAAAGCAGAAATTAAGCCTTTATTTCTGCTCACAGCGTGTCCCAGCCTGTGAATAAATCTCTGGCACTGAGGACTGTGCCCACTGGTCCAGCACATGGTTATTAATGGTGATTAATTCTATTCCCTGCACGAAGGGAACTCTGGTCTGGAGATGAGAACTGCAGAGGGACTACCAGGGCCAGGCTTTAAGGCCTGCCACTGACGAGGGTGGGTGAGAGGACACGCGTGGGGGGGACCCAGGTTTGTCCAGGCCTGCTGCCCCCCTGCCCAGAGTGGGACTGCGGGGGAGACGCAGGAGGAGGACAGAGCTGCGGAGAGCACGGCAGGAGCCAGCCTGGGTCAGCGCTAGGGTATCAGGGGAGGCCATGGAGATGCTGGGAGGGCTGGAGCCCCTCTGGTGTGCGGACAGGCTGAGAGAGTTGGGGGGTTTAGCCCAGAGAAGAGAAGGTTCTGGTTAGAGGGCCCCGGGCTGGGGACAGCCTGGGGGATGGTGTGGCAGCCGCAGGAGTCCAGTGCCTCTTCAGAGGATTGCTTTCATTTGAGGCAGCAGACGAGGGATGTGCAAGGAAGGGAGAGTCTTTTCTTGGCTTGTGCCCTTAGAGAGGGATAAACCAGCAATTTTCGGAGCAGTCGGATTCCCAGAAATGTGATCAGAGGTTCAGGGAGGGTAAATAAATCTGCTGTTGGGGAAAAAGAAGAGGGATTGGTGAAAGAAACACAGGAGAAAAAAAAAATCAGGGATTGGTGTATTGAAGGAGAGCACCTCGGGGCACTGAA
This sequence comes from Jacana jacana, assembly GCA_013400555.1. Lineage (NCBI taxonomy): Eukaryota > Metazoa > Chordata > Aves > Charadriiformes > Jacanidae > Jacana > Jacana jacana. The sequence continues at coordinate 292,857 of VZTM01016870.1, forward strand.
GAAGAGGGTAAGCGCCAGGAGGAGGAGATGGGGTTGTAGGTAAGTAGAACTGGTTGACTGGAGAAGAGAAGGCTCTGGGGAGACCTTGGAGCCCCTGCCAGGCCCACAGCCATTGTGAGGGTTCCCCAGCCCCAGGACGGTGTGAGGGTGCCTCCAGCCCCAGCCATTGTGAGGGTTCCCCAGCCCCAGGATGGTGTGAGGGTGCCTCCAGCCCCAGCCATTGTGAGGGTTCCCCAGCCCCAGGACGGTGTGAGGACCCCCCCAGCCACAGATGATGTGAGGACACCGCACACCTGTATGGTCCTGTGGGGTCCACCAAGCTGCTGGCGCTGGGGCAGCAGGAGGAAGGTGAGGTGAGGTGAGGCTGCATGCCATCGTGCTCTTTCATGGCCCCTGCTGCCCGCTGTTGTGTGTGTGGTGCCGGTTGCCATGGGGGGTCCAGCCCGGCCCCACCACCACTCCCTGACCCCCCCAGGGTTGCCAGTCAGTGGGGCCCAGCACGGGTGGGATTGGGTGTGTTTCTACATAAACTTCTTGGCACAGCCAGCACACCCCAGTGGCGATGGCTCTGGAGCCCTCCCGGCCCCTGCTCACTGAATCACCTCCAACCTCTGTCTCAGTGACACGCTGGCCACCAGCAGCCACCTCCTGCTGTTCACCCACCACATCAGCACCATCATCAGCATCTCCCCGGAGGCGGTGAACACCCTTTGTCCTCATGTCAAGTACCAGTGATGGATGCCACCACCATCCACATCTCCAGCTGCTTTGACTCCATGGCAGCTAAGATCCACAGCATAGAATCCTAGAATCATTTTGGCTGGCAGAGACCCTTGGGATCATCGAGTCCAACCACCTGCCCTGCTCTGCAAGTTCTCCCCTACACCAGATCCCTCAACACCCACAGCATGGGGACATGCAGGGGCTGGACACTGCTCCACTGCACTGCCAGGTGAGCATAACCCACCGTCTGCCTGTCCTGCCTCCTGAAGGTAGGACTCCACTACTCCATCCACTCCAGGTCCCTGGCAGGTGCCCACGCCTGGGTCGAATCCTGCCACCCCAACAGCAGCTTCTGGCAGCAGCTCAGCCAGCACCAGCACAAACTCTGTGGCGCCCACAGATCCTCTCTCTGTCAGGGGTGAGCCCCAGTCTTTATGAAGATGAAGTAAGAGCGATGATGGTGCCCTGAGCACAACCCAGCTGTTGTCAGCTCTTGGCAGGGAACCCAGGGAAAGCCAAGGGCAGTTCCTCCAGACCCATGCCAGGGCTGGAGCAGGGGGTTTGTGACCCAACCGGGGAGCAGGGGGGTTGCTGTGAATAAACTCCACAGAGTTAGTGCTCACACACGGTTTTATCGGGGTTTCTCCTGGCTGGGAAGCCACCACGCGTTCAGAGGGTGTCGCTCCCTTCCGGCACAGACTGCGCCTCTCAGAAACCAGCTGTGAGTCAGGATGGCTGGAGCGTTACCAGTGCTTGTTTTCCCTAACTGGGGCATGACTGTGGGCTTTCAGAGAGCAGCCCTAAGTTTGGTCATCTGCTGCATTCCAGAGAAGGCAGGAGCAGCATGGACTCCAGTGTCCCCGGCTGGGGGGACCCAAGGAAATGCTTCTTTCTGCTATCTCACCCTTTCTCTTCCCCCAGCTGATGCCCCCAGCCCTTTTTCAGAAGGTCCCTTGGGAGACCTGAGGTTATTTGGGTGAGCTGTTTGGAAAGAACCTCGTTTACTCCTGGTGGGACGGGAAGTCGGGATGGGAGCGGTGAAAGGGAACCTGCTGCTCCGTGGAATCACCCTGGCCAGGTCATCGTGGTGGTGTAGACTGGAAGCCTGATCCAGGCACGCTTTGGCATCGCTCAGCAGCAAACCAGGGCTGAACTCTGGGTTTGAACTCCAGCAGTTCTGTCTTGATAGCGATAACAGACTTCTTTCAGGTGGAAGTGGGGGGTCCCCGGGCTGGTGCGTGGCTGGGAGGGGTCCCACAGCCCCTGGGTCAGCATGAGGGGCTCCCACAGCCCCCGTTGGTGTGAAGGGTTGCTAAGAGGGGGGGCATCAGTCTCTTCTGCCAAGGAACAGGTGGTAGGACAAGAGGGTATGGCCTCAAGTTGGACCAGGGGAGGGGAACTACTGTCCTCAGCAAGTTCTCTGATGGTACCAAACTGGAAGGGCTGGCTGACACTCCAGAGGGCTCTGCTGCCATCCAGTGTGACCTGGGCAGGCTGGAGAGCTGGGCAGAGAAGAACCTAAGAGGTTCCTAAGGATGAAGAATTCTGGGCACTGATACAGATTAGTGGTGGAGCTGCTGGAGAGCCGTTCTGAGGAGAAGGATCTGGGGGTCCTGGTAAACTATCCCTGAGCCAGCAATGTGCCCTTGTGGCCAAGAGGCCAATGGAGTCCTGGGCTGCCTAGGGAAGAGTGTGGCCAGTAGGGAGGTCATTCTCCCCCTCTGCTCTGCACTGGTGAGGCCACAACTGGAATACTGCATACTGGGCTCCCTAGTTCAAAAGAAACTGGAGAGAGTCCAGTGCAGGGCACCAAAATATGATGGAGGGGTTGGAGCATCTCCCTGGTGAGGAAAGGCTGAGAGAGCTGGGACTCTTTAGCCTGGAGAAGAGAAGGCTGAGGGGAGACCTTATCAATGCTCACCAGTATCCAAAGGGTGGGTTGAAGGAGGATGGAGCCAGACTCTTCTCAGTGGTTCCCAGTGACAGGATGAGGGGCAACTGGCACAAGCTGGAAAATGGGAAGTTCTGCTTGAGTGTGAGGAGAGACTTGTTTGGGGTGAGGGTGGCAGAGCCCTGGCAGAGGCTGCCCAGGGAGGGTGTGGAGTCCCCTTCTCTGGAGACCTTCAGGCCCCTCCTGGATGCAGCCCTGAGGGATGTGCTCTGGGAACCCTGCTTCAGCAGGGGGGTGGGACTGGGTGAGCTCTAGGGGTCCCTTCCAGCTCTGACAACACTGTGATTTATGAGTCCAGATATATATATTCTGGGGGTTTTGATGGAAATCAGTGTTTGTGGGTTGGAGAAGGCCATAGAGTGCTGGCTGCAGCAGAGCAGGAGCGAGCAGGGAGTGCGTGAGCATCCGAGACGGCTCCAGGATCTCCAGGAAGATGCTGAGCTCTTCTCCTTTCCCTGAGCAGCATTTTCCTTAGGGGGGCTGGTGGAGGGTGAATCATTCCAAGGCAGTTGGTGAATTTGGAGTTGGATGTTGGACAGGATGATCTCTAGAGGTCCCTTCCAGCTCTGACTATTGCCTGGTCCCATGTAAGAGCTGTGCTGAGACTCCTTGGGGAACAGCTCCTTGTCCCAGCGATGCCAAGGACAGGCTGTTTCACACATCCAGCTCCTCGCATCCCCTGGCAGGGGACAGCGTGGGCTGGGGGTCCCAGGACACTCAGGAGGGGATTTTCCCTGGTCCTGGAGCTGCAGTGAGATGGGATTTGGACAGGAATCGGGAAACCAAAGCCGCTTCCGATGCTCCCTATTGTGGAAAAGGCTCTGAATGTGACCCCGGAGAGCAGCCAGGCCTGTGGCCCCGGCCACAGCTCTGGGGCACCCGGCAAAGGTGACAGCGGCAGTGGCCACACCAGGACACCAGGTGTCCCCCCGTTGCCGGGGACAGAGCCATTGCTGGGACACTCCTGCAACTGGGCATCCCGAGTGGAAGAAAATTGCTGTTTGGGAAAGAGGGTGGGAGCGGGTGGTGCCCCGGGGGGAGCAGGTTGTGCTGGTGGGGTGACCTGAGTCACTGGGGTGGAGAGGGACCGGATGGGTGATGCCAGGAGACGGGATGTTCCCCCCTGTCACAGTGCCCTGGGGGCAGGGCAAAGCCACACTGTGGGTGACCAGTGCTGGCTCCCAGCAGGACTGGTCCTTCCCTGGGACACGTGTGGCCAGTGACTCCTCTTCCTGTCACCGCGTCCCTCCAGTGTCTGGTGCGAAGTCCCAGAGCCAGCCCTGGGGCTGCTAAAGCCTGTCTGTCCCTGCATGGAGACGCCACCCACGGTGAGCAGGGCAACCTCGGCTTCCCCAGGACACTGGGGCTTCCCCAGCCATTTCCGTGCCTCAGTTTCCCATCCTGATGGTGGGTAGTTGCCCCCGTCCTGCTGGCGTGTGCTGAGGGTGGGCCATCACCGAGGAGCTGAGGGTGTAGTACGACAAAAATAGAGCTTTATTTGGGGACAACTACAACCAGAGCTGGGTCCCTCAGCCCCGGCGCTGGGACGCTGAGCGTGGCGGCAGCCACCACAGATGGCACATGCAGTGGTGCCAGTGTGCCCACTGGGGCCTGCACGCACACACTGGGGTGTCCCCTTGCCGAGGTGAGCCTGTGCCTGGCACGGTCCCAGGGCCTTGGCAGGTGGCCCCAAGCCCTCCCTGTCCCCTTTGCTGGGCTCTCACCATCTCTGCGTGGGAGCCCTGGGGACCAGGCTCCCGTCATGGCGGGGTGAGAGGGACAGGAGCAGAGCCCTGGTGGCACCGTGGGGTCAGTGACACTGCCAGGAGCAGCACCAGCAGCCCCAGGGGGTCGGCACAACACAGTGGGGTCGGGGACATGAGAGGGGACACTCACCCGCTGTGACCCTGGGCGCCTTGTTCAGCCGTGACAACTGTGCGTGCACACAGCTCGGAGCTCAACAGTGACACACGCACACGCGTGTGCACAAGCACATGTGCAAACACACAGACACGGGTACCTGCTCACCCGCACGGAGCCTGCACGCACAGTGGGACCGTCAGCCTGCACACACACACACACACACACAGAGAATCTGTGCATGCCAACACGTGTGTGCACACCTCGCATAAGGCTGTGCACACGCAGCAACACGCACACACAGAAGCCCTGTGCACCAACACGCGTGTGCCCACAGGCACGCAGAGCTGTGCTCACAGACACGCTCATATGTACAGGGTCTATACCAACGCACACGTGCCCACATGCGTGAGACCTGCTTGCACACATGGAGCCTTCACATGCCTACACACACTTACTTCCACGCACACAAAGCCACACACGGGGACCCACTCACTCTTGCAGCACACCCAGACGTGCCCTCATGCACACAGAACTGTGCCCAGGCTCTCTTGCACACACAGAGCCCATGCACATCCACACGTGTGTGCACAGAGCTGTGCACACCAGCACATACATGTGCACATCAGCACACCTCTGCCCACACAGGGCCATTCTCACTGGCACATACGTGCGCACCAGCACATGTACAGAGATTGCTGTGCACACTAACACGTGTGCACACACGGCTGTGCAGACCAGCACACATACACACAGTGCTGTGCACCCCAGCACGCACATTGGCACACAAGATGAACACCAGCACACCTGCATGCAGTGCCATGCACACCAGCACACGTGTGTGTGCACCGATGTGGAAACCAGCACACAGCTGTGCACACCAGCACACATGTGCACAGCGTTGTGCACACCAGCACACACAAGCACACAGGACCACCAGCATCAGCACACCTGTATGCACAGTGCTGTGCACACCAGCACACATGCACACACAGAGACATGCACACGGCTGGGCACACCAGCACATGTATGCACACATGTACGCACAGAGCTGTGCATGCTGCTGTGCACACCAGCACACACATGCACAGAGCTGGGCACATGTGCACACCTGTGTGCACAGTGCCATGCACAACAGAACATGTGTGCACACAGCACTCTTGTGTGCACAGTCCCATGCATACCACACGTGTGCACAAAGGACAATGAACATCAGCACAGGTATGCACACATCTGTGCACACCAGCACACGTGCACACACAAAGCGTGCACACCAGCACGTGTATGCACACAGAGGCGTGCACCCATTCACACACAGAGCTGTACACGCCAGCACACGAGTGTGCATGCTGCCGTGCACACCAGCACAAGTATGCACACAGAGGCATGCACCCGTTCGCACACAGAGCTGTGCACACCAGCACATGGGTGTGCACACCAGCACATGTATGCACACAGAGGCGTGCACTGTTCACACACAGAGCTGTGCACACCAGCACATGTATGCACACAGAGGCATGCACCTGTTCACACACAGAGCTGTACACGCCAGCACATGAGTGTGCATGCTGCTGTGCACACCAGCACATGTATGCACACAGAGGCATGCACCCATTCACACACAGAGCTGTGCACACCAGCACATGTATACACACAGAGCTGTGCATGCCAGCACACGCGTGTGCATGCTGCCGTGCAACCCAGCACGTGTCCACACGATGCCACACACACCAGCACACCCGTGCACTCGCTCAGTGCTCGCTCCAGCTCCCCGTCTGCCCCATCCCTGGTGGCCCCTAGTCCCTCCTGGGTGGTGGCCGCGGTGGCCGTGCCCCCCAGCACGCGGCGATGAGGTCCGGCTGCTGGTACATGAACATGCCGGCCAGCGTCAGCCCGATGCCCAGGTAGCTGAGCCCGCTCAGGTGGCTGCCGAAGAGCAGGCGAGAGAGCAGCAGGTTGCCCACCACGGTGACGTTGCCCAGGACGTGGATGGTGAGGGCAGAGGTGAGGGAGAGGACGCAGAAGGTGGCCAGGTTGTAGAGGACGGAGCCCAGGCAGCTGAGCAGGACGCAGGCCCAGAGGGTGCCGTCATAGCGCAGGACGCCCTCCCAGGAGGGACCCAGCTCCAGGGCCATGGCCGCCCCGAAGAGCAGGCAGAAGCTGGGCAGGGAGGTCAGGCAGAGCAGGGAGAGGGCATCCAGGCGGTCCTCCTGCAGCAGCAGACCTGAGGGGGGGTCGGGGTGGGGGGGGGGGGGGGGAGGGACAGTCAGCGGGGACACCCCGATCACCCACCAACACCAGCCCCCGTGCCGTGCCCGGGGGGGGTCAAGAAATCCCCAATGTCACCAGGAAAGGGGAAAATGTGGGGGACACGGGGGACACAGCCTCTTCCGTGGGGCTGGGGGCGCCCCGATGCAGAGGTGCCCTGGACTGGGGGTGCTGCAGGATGGGAGGGCGTAGTCTCACTACGGTTTTGGAGCAAACATGGTTCCCACCCCCCCACACCCTCCCCCTCCTCTGTTTTTCAGCAGACTTGGCAGCTCAGAACAGCGTTTCCAGGCGTGGCCTCCCTCCTCCTCCATGGCACCCCTCCTCTCCCGTCACACCATGCCCCCTGCCCGCCCCCGGGTCACCCAAGGACAGCGGGTACAGCTGGACTGGCTGGCAGACACAAGTGACACGGGGGGGGACCACACATGGCATGTCCAGGGGGATGGGGCAGCCCCCAGCCTCCCCGGGGGTCACTCTCCATGTCCATGTGGCGTCCCTCAGGTGGCCACAGCACCCCTGGCACACCTGCCAGCAGTGCCCTGGGGACCCTGGGGGCAGCACGGGGCGTGTGCCCAGCACTCAGCCCTATGCCACAGCCCGTCCCTGTGGTGTCCCCCTTCCTCCCCCTGAGTCACTGGCTCCAGGGGAAATGCTCCCTTTCCAGCCCAAAACCACTCAGATGACTCCTCTCTGCCACTGGCCAAGGACATCGTGGACTGGGTGGCACCGCAGCTGCCTGCGTCCCCAGGCATGGGGACGATGTCACTCAGCACTGGGACTCGCAGGGGACCCAGCAGCCCACAGCCTGGGTGTCCCTGTGCCAGGCTAAGGCACTGCCACCCCCCTCCAGAGCCCTAGGACATGGGACAGTGTTACTGGGAACAAGCAGTGCCCATGGGCCACCACAGGGACACGACAGTGGTCGTCTTGTCACTGACAAACTGGGGTCACCCCAAGACCAGGACTGTGACACAGCCCCAAGAGGGGGAGCTCGACGGGCAAGGTGGCACTGGGGTGGCACCAGGGGCAGGGTGGGCAAGGGGTGGCACTGAGGTGACACTGGGGTGTTATCAGGGACAGGGTGGGTTGGGGGTGGTGCTGAGTCTGGGGTGACACCAGGGCCAGGGTGGCAATGGGGAGGCCTTGGAACTACAGTGGTACTGGGGCTAAAGGGGCACTTGGGTGGCAGCAGGGCTAGGGGTCACAATGGGTGGCACTGGGACTGGGATGGCCTAGGGCTGGCACTGGGGACCAGAGTACCACATGGGTTGGGGTGGGAACAGGGTGGCACTGGGGACCAAAGTGCCATGAGGTCTGGGGCAGCACTGGGGACTGGGATGGTCAGAAGGTGGCAGAGGTCCTGGGGTGAGCAGGGAGTGTCACCAGCATCCCTCCCGCCCTGTGGTGCAGGGGCCATGCCAGGGAAGGGGTGGGCATGCAGGATGGGGACAGGCGGGTGGCACTTACTCTGCTGTATGGACTTGAGGGCACGAAGGACGGTGGCGGCCAGGAGGAAGCCGCAGCCGGGCTGGTAGAAGCGGAGGCTGCCAGCGATGCTGCAGGCGGCCCCGGCGCAGACGGGCCCCATGGCGGCATATTGCAGGGGGTGGTGCCGCCGGACCCCCAGCAGCCTTGACAGCAGCAGGGTGACCAGCGGGGTGGTGGTGGCCACCGCCTGCGCCACGTCCAGCTGCACGTAGCTCAGGCCCAGGTTGCCCAAGGCCACGCTGGTGCAGAAGGTGAGGCTGAGCAGGTAGATCCTGGCGCGGGGCCGGGGGGCCGGGGGCGAGGGTCCCCGTGCCCAGTCCAGGGGGAAGCCCACGGCCACCCCCGAGAGCATGTGGAGGGAGGAGAGCAGCAGCGGGTAGCGGAAGCCGTGGGTGGCAAAGATCCATTTGTTGAGGCCGGCCATGGTGGTGCCGGTGCCCAGCCAGGCCAGGACGCTGAGGGTCAAGGGCAGCGATGGCCCCGGGGGTGGGCGACCTCCTTCCGCTTGCCCTGGGTCCGGTTTCCAGGGCCGGAGCGTCCCCTCTCCAGTCGCCATCGTCATCGCCGCTTCATCGCCGTGCCGGGACCGCAGGCACATGGGCACCGGCTCCGCTCTCCCCGGCTGCCACCCTCCGCTCTGCCCCGTCCTCCCGGGCGGCGGCGGCGGCGGCGATAGTGGCGGTGACAGCGGTAGCGGGTCCCCGGCTGCTGCCGGCGGTGGCGGTATCACCTGCCCCAGGGGTGGTAGCAGGGCTCAGCCCCGGGGCGCCGGTGCCATGTGCAGGGGGGCAGCGCCGGTGGCTACCGGGAGCCAGCGGAAAGTTTGGTGATGGCGGGGAGCGGCGGG